>JAFJYI010000398.1:0-451539 GCA_019022655.1 Acacia acuminata | reverse complement strand
ATTCTCAAGTTTCTAAACCGATCAAGAAAGTTTGTCCCGTTTAGTTTTTCCTCTCAAGGATCGTTCGCGGTGATATGGTTGCGGTGTTAGCATTCGACATGATTCTAAAATTAAAAGACATGCAAAGTTAGTTAATAATCTCCCACGAATTAACAACCCTCATTCTAATTAGTGGGCTAAGATCCATATTTGGCTTGATCTTAAGTATTTTGTGGGACGCTTAAAAATAAGTTATTTGGGTAGGCAACCGCTTTGCCAATTACATCACATGTAACTCTTAGATCTTTATGGATTTGATCATCATATGACCTAGCATGTTTAATCCCATCCAATACCTTGAGATCTAAAACCGTTTTGATAATCTCAATTAAGTCAAGACAACAATGAATATAGAGAATCACCGTTACTCTTGCCTTGCAAGATAACTCAAATGCATCCACTTTGGTGGAACATACAAATCGGTGATCTAGGTTTTGACAAGTATTCATTTATTGGCGCATTGTGACTTAACATTGTATTTAGAGGTATTTTTGATATTAACTAATTAATCTTATTAATTCTACCTATATGAATGCAATCCTTATTGTATATCATATAATGTCTAAATTAATTATGCTATGATCACATCAAACATAATTAGAAAAACTCGTGAGACAACATGATCGTGTTTCCAAACGTCCCGTAATGATCGAGTTTCCAAATGTTTCAAAAACGTGACCTAGGTTCGAGTGGATCAACAATTCAGCACAGTCGTTCGAGCGTCTGAACAATTCGGAAGCTGGATGAAGCAGCCACGCCATGCTAGAGAACCAAGCTGAAACCTAACGAACTCGGAAACAAAACCATGAGGATTCGATTTGAACATTATATATCGAGACATATATAATAATCAAACAAAGAAAACGCAGTTTAAACGCACGTTGAGTTGGCTCACGATAAACATTGGGATCCGTCTGTTCTATGATTAAAATTTTCTGAATCGAGTCACGAGGATCACTCGAATACGTTTTAAACAAGGCTACAATCCGGATATTACCTTTGGAGAATTCGATAGCATCTACGTTCTTCTTTGAACGGGTGGGACTCACCTCCTTGATCCGTGACGACTCTTAGAATCGTCTTCCTCGGTATCCATACGAACAATCCTCGAACACATGGCTACGCGGCATACTAGCGCCTCTTGTGCGTCTCAACTTTCCACTCTAGGGTTTTTCTAGAGGCTTTTACGAATACGCTCGAATAAAACTCCGTAGGTTTTTTAAACCATCGCGTATTATATTCAAAATTAATCCTATTAATTTTGAATTTCAAATTTCAAATATGGATTAAAAATACATTAATTAAATCTATCAGTCGAGATCTAACGTAACGTATTTAATCCGCATTAAAAAGCGATACGAAATTTGAATTTTGAATCTCGATTAAAATAAATATTCAATTAAATCTATCTAATAGATCTAATCAAATCCATTTATTTAATCCAAATTAAAAGCCTTTCATTTAACTTATCTCTATAAATTAAACGAGAAATAATATCTATCTATTTAATTTAAATTTGAGATACTATATCTCAATTTAATATTAAAATGACATATTTATATTCTTATTCAAAATTAAATGAGATACAATATCTCTATTTGTTTTATATTTAATTTATCAAATAAATTAAATACAAAACAAATATTTATATATATAATATTATAATCTTATTAATAATATATATATATATATATCTGATTTAAATTTAATATATATATATATATATCCTAGATTAAATTGAGTATTCATTTAATCTACGATCCATTGAGATTCAATGAATCTGGACACTTTTGCTCGTGTTGGATTATTCTTGTGTGCGACCTGTGTGCCCATATGAGATTAGCGTTGGGCCAACACCTGTCTACGCCTGGTCGCAAGCGCTCTAGTAAGGCATTGCGACTGCCCAATTCACATAGGGATCGATGACAAGATACAACCTGCTCGATAACCATGTCACGTCCCTTTGTCACGCGATAATTTGGTCAAGGATGAGACATGGATGGTGTCAACTTCCACTCTTGACCGATGCTTTCTCGATTCTCGAGTAGTCTAATAAGTGAAATGGAAACTCCTTTCCATCACGGATGGCCATACATTTCTTAGACTCACTCATCGAGGCCCCGATATCTCTCTACAAATGTGAGGGACAAATTCCATCTTGACCATTCACATTCCTTCGCATGAAACCATTGATCCGATCCCGGCCTTTATCATCACTCCTGGTCAAAGGTGACTTTGACTAGGTCAAAGACCAGTGACTCATCATGTAGGAATCCATGATGATCTCGGGTCAAAGGGCATCGTGACGCGGTTATACATGAGATAAACTTATGACTTAATCCATGCGGCTTTCTCATAGTGGGTCACTCCAAGACCTTGTACTCTTACAAGTGCCCATGACTTTGATTGTATCTCCATACCTCATCAAAGTCATACTGGTCTTAATTCATCTTCGCTCCAGCGTGAGATGACCGACCGAGACATTTAGGATAATCTACAAGATGTATCCAGGGATGCGATTATCAATACGAACATGCAAATGAAAATGATAACAAAAGAGAATACTTTTAAATAACTTAAATATCCAAAGTACAATGAATTGCCTCTAGGGCATAATTTCCAACACCATTAAAATAGCTGCAAATCCTACTTTTCATGAAAGAACCAAGCACATAGAGCTTGATTGTCATGTGGTTAGAGAAAAACTTCAAGCTAAAGTCGATGCGTCTTATCGGTTCGGTCTGCTGATCAGCTTGGACATTTACAAAGCCCCTTCATCTCACCGGTTCATGACTTAAATCCGAGCTAGGCATTCAAGACATCCATGCCCCAACTTGCCCGGGGGTGGGGGAGTGACGGTGTTACATAATGAAATTGTAATTAGTTAATTAGGTTATTATTCAGTTAGTTGTTGATATATAGTTTGTTATGTAATTGTATTGCTCCTTGCACATTCATCTTGTATATAAAGCACATTGCTTATCAATAATATTCAAGGAATTATTTTCCCAAATATTCTGGTCACAATGTCCTCAAAAAATGGAATTGAGAATTCTACCGATCCTTCTCCATCTTCAAGCACGAGTTCCCTTTATTTATACTTCTTTTGGAATTTAATTTTATATTATTGTATGTGATTAGTCATTCACTTTGTTAGACAGTTTATTTACATGAAGCAGTCATCTCGCCTAAATCAAAAGTAGACTATGAAGCAAAGGCTCGCTGCATATCTGGAAAGCCAAGCCTCAGATTTTGGATCATATCAAACCCGACGAATAGATTCAACAAGTTCAGAGAAGAAGGCAAAGGCAGCAGCATTGGATCGGGTAATGCTCGCAAGAATTGCATGTTGCCCCTATTTTGCTTCGAGAACTAGAGCTGCTCTACTGCAGCAGCAGCCACAAAACCAGCAGCAAGCATCTGAATTGGGCACGATGGTGTGGCTGGGAAGGGGGAGTTTTTTTTTTTTTCAATCCCAACTTTTGTTTGCCTAGTAAAAAGTCATACTATATCATTCACAAGTTTTGTTAAAGAATTCATGACATTTGATTAGGTTTTAACAACTTTCGTTAAAAGTCACATTATCGGGTTTTAACAACTTATGATTTTTTTTTGGGAAAAACAAAAATTGTTAAAACCTAATAAAATATGATTAACTCTTAACAAAACTTGTAAATGATATGATAGTGTGACTTTTTTACTTGGTAAACGAAAAGTTGTTGAAACCCTAATGAAATTTTGTGAATTTCTTAAAAAACTTGTGAATGACCTCATTGTGTGAATTTTTTATTGAGTGAGCAAAGTTGTTAAAACCTAATGAGATTTTTTTGAATTCCTTAAAAAGCTTGTGAATGGCCTCATTGTGAAATTTTTCTTACTGGGTGAACGAAGTTGTTAAAATCTATTGAAATGTTGTGAATTCTTTAAAATATTGTGAATAAACAGATAATGTAAACATTTTTTGGTGGTAAATGAAAATTGTTAAAGCCTAATAAAACATTGTGAATTCCTTAATAAAACGTATGAATGAGTTAGGTTCAAAGTTAAAGGGTAAGCTTATATATATTTGCTTGCACAACATTTATTGAAAATGTACCAATGTTTTGGCAAACCAAGTGGTGGGGTTCTAATCCCACCCTCAGCACTTTGAGAATATTTAATCCCCATGGAATATTCTCCCACTGGAATATTCGGTGGCAGCCAGTGGGGGCAAATTTTCTTACAACAAAATATATTTAAGTTAATTTTTGTCATTTCTTTTTAATTTTAGAAAAGATAATTTGAACCTAATATCTCTATGAGATTATAAATATTCGAAACGTCTTTTTATCATTTAGAACTTTTAAAGGTCTTCATCAAGGATTTTTGCTTTGATTCAGTGAAAAAAAAAATACGCATGCATATTGATGAGTTAAACATATTTCAGGGCAATATAATAAATGTAACGCATATACTCGTAACTTGATACTGGAATTAGAGTCTGTATTAGGTGTTCCTTATGTGTTCATATCTCTATTAGAAGGATGGGCATATTTTATTTTAAGTTTTTATATCTGTTTATTTATATTTAAATTATATGTTTTGCTTTTAAATTTTTTTTTGCACCTAATATTTCAAATTAATTAGTTTCCAGTCCGCATTTAGAAATATGTGTACGTAACATCAGTAGACTAGAAATTAATTAATTTGAAATCACTGAGTGCAAAAAAATTTAGAAAGCAAAACATATAATTTAAATCTAAATAAATACAATATAAAAAATTTAAAAAAAAAAATCATCTCTCTAATAAAGATATGAGTACATAAAAGGTACTTGAGCACCTAATGTCCCAAAGTTTTCAACTACTATCCATTAAAACAAAAGCTGCAAATACATGCTGGGTCTTTAATGGTGTCATTATTGGAAGTAGGAAAAAGTACTCCCTCTAGGCTATTATTATAAGATAGCAACTAATAATTCTTACAAATCAATAAAAATAGTTAAAGTCAATAAAATTGTCCTTCAATATAAATAACTTCAATATTACCCCCTACTTATTACACTAAACTCTAATATTATATTATTATTACTCTTACCTACTACTCTTATTAGTTATGGACATACATTAAAAAAATAATTAATACACTTTGAAAATAAGATAATGCTTTATAAGAGGACCAAATATAATTACTAGTTACTACTTTATAGCAACAACGTGTGTGAAACGAGTCAGGGTTATGGGAAAGAGTTAAAAGCTGGATAGTGGAAAGAGATGTGTTCGAGCAACAACAGAAAAAAGAAAAGAAGGTGATGGGGAAAACGTGAAAACCAATCTGAACCCTGTGAGACGTAGGTTCTTGACACTTTCTTTGGCCATGCATTTTCTCAGTGACGTCCCCTTCACTCCCACTTTTCAAAGTCGTCTTTCATTTTTGTGTTTCACGCACAAGGACTAAGAGAAGATAAAATAAAATAAAACAATATTCAGCAAAAATTATATACTTGGTTCGGATTTGATGTAATGCTTAAATAACCATTATACATGCGTCTCTCTTAGATATTTGTTCTCGTATAATTAAGTCTCAGTGATTAAATCCTTGAAATGTATTTATTATCATTAATGAAAATGATCTCTTTACGTCTCCAACACGAACTGAGTTTACAATTATCTTTATTGTTGTCCCAAACTGCATGTTCAAAGAAATTAAAGTCATCTAGATAATTAGATTTTGTACGTTTCTTGTTGTTGCATTATTCTTTAGACAAATTCACATGAAACTATCGCCATCATTTAAAACTCTTCCACATTTGACGACAGTTGACTGTTTTATGAATAATTAATGATTAATATAATCCTATTTACGGTTATCAGCTCTTATAAATAAGATTGGATGGAGTATAAGGTACCAACTTTCAGTTCTCACAAACTAATAAAAACATTAAAGTTGTCATAAACTCAAGTAATTAATTTGAAATATTACCCTTACCAACTACACTAAACTCAAATACTATACTCATTATTACTCTCTCTCCCCCTACACTTATTAAATATGGGCAGACATAGAAAAATCAATTAAAAAATTCATTGGAAACTTGTAAGTGCCTTATAAAAAAGAAGAGTAAATACCATTTTGGTCACCTGAAAAAACACACGGTTTTTCGTCCCCAAGGACTAAAATAGGACATTTTTATGGACTAAAAAGGGTTTTGAAAATTGAGAGGGACCAATGAAAGTGAAGGAAATCACCAAGAGGGGGGGTGAATTGGGATTTCAAAATTCTTTTTGGAACACCCACACAACAGATGCAAACCAAAGTAAAGTGGAGATAGAGAAGAAGAGCTTGACATAGAGGATTTATCTTTTGGTTCGGTCCAACTCCTTGACCTACGCTCCGCACTCCGGCACTTCTCCGGGATTTTCTACTATCACTCAATCACAATTACACACCTCGCCCTCAGGATGATCCTTTCTCCTAGGACTCACCCCCCTTACAAGCCGTAATTGTA
Organism: Acacia acuminata; assembly: GCA_019022655.1. Classification (NCBI taxonomy): domain Eukaryota; kingdom Viridiplantae; phylum Streptophyta; class Magnoliopsida; order Fabales; family Fabaceae; genus Acacia; species Acacia acuminata. The sequence goes on along the minus strand of JAFJYI010000398.1, from coordinate 445,013 downwards.
TACACCGTATACACACTCGAACTCGAAAGTTATCCTCTCCTAAGATACACTCCCCCTTACAAGTTGTACTCTAATTATTACAATCTCCAAGTCCCACGACTTGAGATTCTTACAATGAATGATATACAAGAAAAGAACTCTTTCTAAGAGTAGATAAATGATAATCACCGAAGCTCGTAATGCTCCAGAAGATATGGCCGCATAGAAATTGAACAATTTGAAAACTTTATCTATGTGGCGCTAGTTCGTTGTTGAAGAATTCAATCCTTTGAGTATTTATAGTAGTTGAAGATTGACGACCGTTGAAGGATTTGAATTTGTCCGTTGAGAGTCTTTGAACGTCCGCGCCCTCGCTAACCTATCCGCTAGTTGGGTAGTTGGCGGAATTAAATGTGGAGCGTTCTTCACTTAATGCCTTTGTGAAGAACTTGAATATAGCCGTTGAGAGACTTCGAACTTTCGTTAGGCACATATGAATTCTGTTGCTTCATTAAATGATTCGCCTACTTGTGTAGAGGATGAGTTAGCTAGAAAGTCTTCACGCTTTAATGTGTTCTGCTTTTTCAGTTCATATAGCAGCTCTCTGACACAAATTGCTTTGTTGCAATTTGTTGTTAATCCATAAGATAATCATCTGAAACTCATTAGTAAATAGGTTAAAAGCATTTAGGAATAGTAATGAGTGAAGATCTAGAGTAATGAAATCACAAGCATTGATTTCCGGTTACGTAGACGGTATCCGAGAAAGTTAGCTTCTTATAAAGAGTTAAACTTCTTTATTATAAAGAGTGCACTTCTTATAAAGAGTTAAACTTTTATTATAAAACTTCTTTATCATAAAGAATTAAACTTCTTATAAAGAGTTAAACTTCTTTATTATAAAGAGTTGAAGAAAGTTAAATCCGATGCCTATGCTGAACTGAATCTAGAATTTCAAGTGTCAACTTCCCAAGGTCATATCTCCCTGATCTGAACCCGTTTTGGTCCGTTCAAGTCTTGATGGAACGAATTTTGAGTCTACTTTCATATGCCACTGATTTCAGCTCAATTGGATGTGTAGTTTGTGAGATATACCCAAAACACCAAAGGTTGGTCTGGACTGTGACGTTGATTCTTGTGCCAACTTGAAAACATCATAACTCACTCATCTGGACACCTTTGGACTTGAAATTTTTCCAAAATTACGTGTTAGATGTCTAGTTTCATTTGCCACTGGTTTTGTTTCAATCAAATTCTTGGTTTGTGAGATATCATTGAAATACCAGACCTCGCCAGCTAAAAACGTGAAACAAGAGTATGCGTAGAGATCTTGAACGAAGAGGTTACTTTCGCGTTCCACATATTTTCTTACTCGAGTAATGTCGAGAGTAATATTCGAATTCACTGTTTGCGCATGCTACTATTCATTCTGACTTTTCAACCGTATGGTACTGTTCATAGCCCATATGGCACTGTTCATGTATACATTGACACTATTCATGTATACGACACTATTCATGCTTGATACTTCAATTAGCTTAATTTAACTCAAATTAAGCTATTCCAACTTCCTCTTGATTAAAGAGACTTCCCGTATCATAAGAACTTGAATGTTGATATTCACATTATATTGTGCAAGTTCTTCTTTCTTCGCCTCCTTTCTTGATCATTCTTCATTAATAAACTTTACATCTACATTAAATATAAGAATTAGTCAAAGTAAAGGATAAATGTAGTATGCAAGCTTTTTTCTCATAGAATTCGATCTATATAAGACATCATCAAAACTAATCATAACTAACAACCAAAATGTTCACAAATCGACCCTTATTTATGCAAATGGACTAAAAAGGGGTTTTTGGAGTGTGAGGACCAAAATGGGAGTCCGTGTTTTTTTTTTTCGAGGGACAAAAGGGGTATTTACTCTAAAAAGAACCAAAAATTTATGAATGATATAAAAGTGCGACTTTTTTTACTTGATAAATGAAAGTTATTAAAACCTAATAAAATTTCATGAATTCTTTAAGCTAGCAATATCCCTTTTAACTTTGCTGACAATTTTTTCCATATTCTGTAGTTATTAAAGAAATGATTGGTAGGCATTGTTTTTTTTTATCTAGCTCATCTTCCACTACTAAAAAATTCTAAAATAGCGACGGAATTTGTGACCAAAAAAGTCGTCGCAATTGCCACGAGAATTTGCGACGGAAAATGAAATTTGTGATGGAAAATAAAATCCGTCACAAGTTGTGACGGAAAATGAAATCTTAATTCCGTTGCAAATTGCAACGGAAAATGAAATCTGCCATAAAAAAATTAATTATGTCGCAAATTGCGACGGAAAATCAAGTCCTTTGCAAAAATCGAAAAATATTTTCCCCACTTATAAAATCCTAGAAAATTAATATGAAATAATGTTAATTTGGGTATTTCATATGTATTATTATAAAATAATTTTCAGTTTCAATTACATTAAGATCAATAATTACTTACTTTGTTATCAAATATACTATCCATGAGTTTCATTAGAATATACAGTATTAGGCATATTTGTTTATTTATTATAACATGCTTGTGGAGTTCATCTCAACATTTTATTCGGGAATTTATAAGAAAAATGATTAAATCACACATCTCATTTTCTAATCGTGTTTTAGTTTATACAACTTAAATAATGAAGTTCTTGACTCAATAATACGATAATAAAAATTTCAAAATTCACATTCATATAATTAGAGTGTTGACAACAAAATATAATTATTCACTAGGAATGTTTGTGATGTAATTTACCCAAGTTAGATTTCCACATATATAGATATATAGAGGAATAAAGGAAGATGGGTCTGGTTACATACAATTAATACGAAAAAACAACATCCTACAACGAATTCAAAATCATATGAGCTAATATTATTGCTCCGCATTTGATTATTGTAATTAGGCATAGTCATATGTGTAATACCCTAAAATTCCTATTTAGCTTAACCATTATATTTTGATAGGAAATGCCTATTAAAAATAGGTGAATATGTGGTCTCAAAATTTAGTAGCTTATTTAATTTAATTTAGGGAATTTTCTCTTAGAAATTAAATAACCAAAGACCCAAATTTTATAATCTTCATTTGGGCATCATAAAATACCCTAAAATTGTCATATTACAACATAGTTTATATTTAATCATAAAGAGCCAAAAAATGTTATAAAAATACATGAATCAATTAAAGGAAATTACCAATAATTAAAGGGCAATTAAAGTTACAATAATTAATTATATTAATTTACAAAATTAATTAAAAGGCATATTAAAAGTCATCAACTAGGGATATATATAAATGTAATGAAAGATTTGACAAATAATACATGTTAAATAAAGAATAAAGGAGAGTATGTTGTCTCTAAATTTTGCAAGTTATTAATTAGATTTTAGACAATTTTTCCTTAGAATTTAATAAACCAAAGATTAAATTTAAGACCACATTTAAGGATCATAAAATACACAATAATCATCATATTAAACCATGGTTCTTAAAACAAGCAAGATAATGTTATAAAAATACTTAAACAAATTAAGGGAAATTAAGAAAGATAAATGAACAATTAAGTTTTCACTAATTAAATGATTGTGTAAATCTTCATAATTAATCAAGGGGCAAATTAAGAAGCAACAATTAGGGAATGTCTTAACTAAAAATCAAGGATCAATTAAAAGACAAATGGAAATAAGTAAAGATTAAGGTGCATAAAGTTTGATTTAATTCAGCACTAGTTTCCATGGTTAGCTAGCAAATGCAATTAAGAGTTAATTAAACTTTGCTAATGACACTTAAGCTTTGATTATGTCATCAAAGTGACATCACAAGGATGACATCACAAGAGCTCATGCTTTATAGTGAAGGGTGAGGATTAAAACTTTTGATTAAGTTTAGATCTAATGGTTGAGATTAAGGAAGAGGCAAATGGTGGGGCCCACATTGGGCTTGAGATTACCATTTTAACCTTGAGATTTTCCCTATAAATAGAGGCATCGCCTCTCCTCATTCTTCATACCAAATCAACTACCAAGTGGTGATTTCTAAGAAGCAAGAAGGAGAAGCAAGAGTCTTCAAGGTAAAGCTTGTCTTTAGTTTTTAGTTCCTAGTCTTTAATTCTTTAGTTCTATAGTTCTTAGTATAAATGTTAGTTTAATCTAAGAAATAGGTAAAGTAATTTTCCATAATTGTTTTCAAGCCTTATTGCATCAAAATATGCCTGACAAGGTGGAAACATGTTGGGAAGTAATTTTTTAGGATTAATAAAATAAGTTAGAGTAAGATAGGAATTGTGGGGTTTTGCTAGGATATGGGAGTCAGTCAGTTAGAGGGCATTATTTTGTGAGTAAATTTATATTAACAAATTCTGAAATAATTCATGGTCATAATAGACATGTATAGCTTTCCATTGATATAAACTATGTATCAAATAAAGGTCTGTATAGAGAGATAAAAATTCTGGAAATAAAGCTACGTTTTCTGAAAAAATTCTGGGCAGAGGTTGAAGATCATTAAACTGGGAATGAATAACAAATTCTGGGTGGAAATCATTATTTTTCCTCAAAAATAGACACGCTAAGGTTTCCATAAAATTTTACGGAATCTCATTTCGATTTTTGTGGATTTAGTTATGAATTTTCAAAGTTATCGAAAAATCTGTCCAGAAATGCTGGAACAACGTTTTGTACGAAAATTATGGTATATAATTGGAATAATAAATCCACCAGGGGTAAAAAGGTCGGTAGTGGCTAAAATATCTCCTAAGATATTATTTACGAGGTAATAATGCGATAATACTATTATAGGATATCTGGGAAAAATCGGGAGACTTACCGACCAGGCAAGCTACGCCATCCAAACAGACTAAGTTACGGACGCGTACTGTAACACTAACTTTGATGCTCATTGTATGCTTATATGTGATAGATGATTTCTTAGAGTCATGGACAAGACTTGGTCTTGGGTCATGCATCGTGACTAAATTTATGGGGCTTAGATCACTACTTATAGATTCAGCTTTATACACGGGTTATGGTTTTGATAATGCCGTTACAGTTTTCCTAGCGCTGAGGACACGATAGGCCATCGTGGCACGGTGAGGTGCAGACATAGATAACTTTACATGTGATGTGTACTATTGATATATTAATCTTACATCTGTTGTGTGCTTATGTGTTGATTAATGCTGTAATGTCATGAATATCTGTCATACATATATTGTTTTACATGAGCATGAGGTTAACCGTTACCTGAGGTCTGATAGGCATTGGACCTCAGCTCTTACCATAGCTTCAGGGTCTGGAAAACCAAGGACCAAAGACAAGAGTAAACAGAGTAAACAGCACACGTGAAGACCCGACCGAAGATTTTTAGGATATGTACCGTTATAATACCCGTTAAATGTACCGTTCTTTATAAAGATGCATGTCATACGCCACGCTTAATGATATATCGCTTACTCACTCCTTTACTTGCTCCGATGCTCTACTCTGATGAAAAAAAAAAATCAGCTTTTAAAAAATGGGGTTTTACAATATGAGCTAAATCATAATTATATTTAATAATCTTTATACTTTTCTTATATGTTTTATGTATAGACCGTTATCTAATATATAAGTTATTGAGATTATATTTTTCATTATGCTTACATCCTGAAGTTAGTCTTTAAATTATAAAATTATAAAATTTAAATTTAAATATATTATTTTTATAACAAGTTAAATATATTATTTAGTATGTGAGAAACTATAATTCTTTTTTTTTCACTAGAAAATATTATTCTTCCAAAGGATTCATATATTCCCTCCAATACAATGTAAACTTATTCCCCCTCCAAAAATTTCACAATTCCCTCCAATTTTTTTGGGGTCAAAGGCAAACTTCCCTCCGGTTGGAAAGACAACTACCCCAAATTTTCAGTTCTTCACTACAAAAAAATAACTTTCAGCAATGACATTTGGTGGCGACTTTTAATGTCGCTTCGAAAGTCATCTTGTTTTTATAATCAAATTTATGTAGCCATACTTGTTTTTTATAAGTAGTATACTTAAACAAAATGATAATATCATTCAAAAACATTCAGCATGTTAGTCATAGTTCGAACACAAGACACGTAGTCTGGACTAAAATGCTCACTCCAATTGAGCTAATTGGCAATTGATGCAATCAAAGAAACATATACTATTTATATAATATTTAATATTATAAAAATATCCAAGCAATTTGTTTTAATTCCTATAACATTTTTTTGGGATTCCCTTCCCCATCAGAATGAAATACCTAAATTCTGTTAATTATTGCTTCAGATTTGATTATTGTAATTAGGCATAATCATATGAGCTAATTCAGGATTAGAATTATCACATTTAATTCTCCTTAATACTCCCTTGTATATTTTCTGTACAAACCCTATCTAAGATAGAGAGGGGAGTGAGAGATGGAGTGAGTGAAAGGGAAGGAAAGATAATATAATTGAGAAGAGTATACAATAAAATTACCTATTTAAGATAATATAATTATATTATAATTAAATTTATGTAAGTATACTTATTTTTTATAAGTAGCATACTTAAACGAGACGATGATATCATATAAAGGATGTTTACAATTTAATATATAGTCCAGCTAAATCAATATCACCTATGGTAAATCATAACAGCAACAACATCAACAAGTCTTACTTTATTATTAGGTGGGGTTTACTTTTGTATAGATGACGGTCATTAAACTAAACTCCATCAACAACCAAATTCTTGGATCTAAATCTTTGGATCATTTAGAGCTCAAATGTGGCTTATAAATTTTATTCTTTTAATAATTTATAGAAAAAATGACTTTGAGTCATTAGCTCAATTTAGGATTTCAAAATATGGGTAAAATGACTTTGATGCCTCTCCTCTCCTCACATTTATTTATTTTTACTTTGTCTCAATAATATCAATTAATTGATTTTTCAATTAAATCATTTAATTGATTACAATGATATCGTCATGACATGTGTTATACTTGCTTCTTCTTCTTCTTCTTTTTTGAATTATTCGTGATGACCCTTTTAGAACATTAAAAAAAATTCCTTTTAGAACATTAAAAAATTCCTTCGAATTATTATATGGAATTTTCCCTTGATTTTATCTTGCTTTGTTTGTTATCCATATAAAAAAAATTCAAATTGATTTGATTATATCTCCAGGATATCTAAGACAAACTTTTCTTCTTTTCTTCTCCCTCCAAAATTTTTATTCCCTCCATTGCAAAATTTTAGGCGCCTTCTTTTTTTTTTTTTTTTTTCTAAAATTGGGGCATTTAGCCCATTAGAAATCCGCCCGCTCTCTCTCTCGCTCTCTAACTTCGCCTCGTGCTTCCCCTTATAGAAATCCCTTTCACATCCCTAACATTGCACCGTGCCTAGAGCTGGGAATCAGGGTCGGCCATACAGGGCCTGGGATAAGGAAAACGTCTGTTTTTCAAAGCCCGGCCCGATAGTACTAGGGCCGTGGCCTCGGAAATTACTATTCTAAATTTTAACTATTTTTCTTCCAGTTTTTTTCCGAGAGAAATATAATTAGTAAATTGCAACCATCAAAGTTCTAATCTATCAAATAAATATTATCAACATTAATATCTAAACAATACAAATAATCCAACAAATAAATACGTTCATTAATTCGTTAAAAAAAAAAAAAAAAAAAACCATTGTCCACGCTTGAAGTAGAGACTTGCAAATTAATCTTTGTGAATTTTCACTTTCCCTATAGCTTTTATTAATAAATTAACCATGGAATCCAAGTATTTATTATCATGTCATTCCAAGTCATATTATTTAGTTTAAGTACAACATGTGTGCTTTATGTAGTTTCTAACAAATATCTTCCAAGTTCCGTTTGATTGTTCATACATAGATAAAGGCCAAGTAAAAAAAAAAAAAAAAGAATGCTACAGTGAAACGGGCCTAGCAGGCCGACCCGAAGCCCTGCAGGGTCGGCCCTACAGGGCCAAATTCAAAATTCTGGCTGATTTTTTAAGCCCGAGCCCTACAGGGCCAGGGCTTAAACAGGCTGACCCGACGGGCTTGGCCCGATTTCCTGGCTCTAACCGTGCCTCTGACTCCTCCGTCTCCGCCATGCCTCCGGCTTTTCCGTCTCCTCCGTCTCTCACACTCCGACTCCTTGCCGATAGAAATCCCTTCCATCCTCAGAATCGCTGGCCCTGGTACTGTAATTTTTCCGTTGATTTTACTTTTCCTTTTCCTTCTTTTTTTTATTCCGATTTTCTGAGAAAACATTGAATTGCAAATATTGTTGGCAGGATTTTCTGAAGTTTTGCTTATTGTTGATGCGGATTTGAAAAAGAGGGCCACCAAACTTGTTGAAAAAGCTAAAGAAGTTTGCCAAAAGAAATCGGTAATTAATTGATAATCACTTTGAATGTCTATGTCTAACGAGCCATGAATAATTATTGCTTCTGATTTTTGTCTCTATATGCTGAATCATTGTTATGGATGTTTAAATTAAGTATATAGACTTTACAAGGAAGGATTAAGTCTTGTAACTGGGGCTAGAATTTTCAGAGTTGCTATAGAGATACTATCAAGGGAATTTATGGTGATTAAATATGAAAATACGATGGCTGAGATCATATTCCAAAGCTGGGAAAGTTTTCCAAATTACAGAACTTGGCCACACGATTGATAATGTGAGCAAGAATATAAGTTAAAGTTATGAAACAAGAACAAAGCAAAAGAGTTAATTTAATGAATTAAAATGTTGGAAGCTCTTGAGTATATATAGTGTCTTAGGAGTAATGGGATTGAATTTTTATATTGCTCCCTTTATGCTCTTCTCGGGCAGCTCAATGCCAGCAAGAAGGAATTGAATTTAAATGAATGTAAGTTTTTCAATAAGTTTTAGAAGGAAGAATGGTGTAGGAACAAGTTAAGTCAAGCTTGAAATCTATGAAAAGTTCATGTTAAAGGTTAAATCAAAAGCATGAGTGTGAGGGTTTTGGGAAATATTAATTGTATAAAATAAATATATGCATATGAATTGTCTGTCCCTGATGAATAATTTATAGGATTCAAGTTTTACTATCATGTTGAAGGAAGAAGCAAATAAAGCCCAAGAGAAGCAAATATCACCTAACCAGCTTTTGTAAATTTATTTGCATGTAGAAAGATACACCATTGTTGATTTCTTGCATCTCTAAGAATCCATTTAGACCACTTGTGACTGTTCTAGAACACAAAGACCTTTTGACACAGAGGTATGCTTTCTGCCTTCCTATCATGCCATCCAAGGGGCATCATAAGGGTTGGACTTATTATTTCTGTGTTCTTGTGTGGATGAGTTAAGAAAAAGGGAAGAACTTAGACAAGGAGAAGAATATTGGGGTCTTGAAAGGAAGCTTTGTCATGCACTAATAAATAAAGAGGAGGTATACAAACAATATTCTATTTGCACCTTTTAAAGAAATATAAGTCCCTGTTTGAAATCTAACTAATAATATGCTACTCAGATACTTGCTGAAGATGTGATGACGGCTATTCATCTAAAATCTTTTGATTATTCAGTGATGAATCTTCTTCTCTACAAGCTACAGGGAGAGAAGGTAAACTGATCATAAAAAATATTCAGCTAAATATTGCCTTATTTTACGTTGTCAGGATATGAGCATTTCGTGCGTATGAGTTTTGTTGTTGCCCCTCAGTCAGCCATTACTTTGTTTCACTTTGCTTTGCATGTAATGTAGATAATGCTGATTGTGTTACATAATACTTTTCTCCTAGTATCCTGATTACTGGAAGAGTCATTTATATATCTAGAATAAATAAAATTAATCTATTTTTTTATGAGGACTTTGATATCTGGTAATTTTATTGTGATTGTATTCTAAATAAAGTTTTCAACACAAATTTTCTGCATAGAGGGGCGTAATTTTTTGAAGAAATATTAATCTATTGGTTAATTGTGTTCTCCTGAAGCTGTTTTGAAGGTTGAGGAGTTGCAGATGGTGTTTCTTTCAGTTTTAGAGTTCCTAATGGAAGTTTCTGATGAGTTGCAAGTGCCATCAAAAGTTTCTGTTTGTGTTTCATTCCGTGATCACACTTACATTTACACCCAGATTTGGGCTGGAGCTTGCTTTTGCCTTTGTATCTGCTTTTCTTTCACTAAATTATCTTCATTCAACCCCCACGCAAGAAATCAACAATGGTATAGTTTTTAATTTTAGGAATTTACATTTTAATTTTTTTTTTAAATATCACTTTTCAGGGAGATCGTTCAGTTTGGGAATACCCATTTGCTGTTGCTGGTGTGAATATCACATTCATGCTTATCCAGATGCTTGATCTTGAAGCATGGTTTTACTTTTGTTATTGTAGTTTCTAGTTTCTTTACTTCAGGTTCTGAAGAAAGTGGTGTTGCTGCCAATATGATATATATTATGATGGGGTGTGTGTGTGTGATTAAGTTTTAACTAATAACATGATATCTCATGTAAATTAGCTACTGAAGCATAATATTTGTATAAACAGTTCAATACTTATAATGATTTAAACCAACTGTCAAGAAAAGATGTGTGATAAAGTCACCTCGTTCATCATCTTAGGAATTCCTTTTTGCCTCTTTAAGAAAACATCAAGAGGCAAGAAAATTTCTGTCACCTTCCCCCAGTGCCTTGGGTGTGCCTTTTCACCCTCTTTATGCATAATTGTGGGTGAATTTCTGAGTACATCAACCTCGAATTACTCGTGCAAGATTCAAATCCTTAGCTTTCATTAGTACCCTGAAAAATTTATAGAACAAGATGAGTTTGTTTTTTTCCATATAATTTTTTGGCTTGGATCAGGGAGAAGTTTCTGACAATAGTACAAAAAGCATTTGTCAAAACCATGGTCTGCAGATGAAAAAAAGTACTTCTGCCTTTTTCTCAAGTGTTTTGGTAATTTTTTTCCAAACCATCGTTTTGACTCCAAAAGTTCTTTTTTATTGTTATCCAAACACATAATAATCATATATATAACTAGTGAGCCCTATTTTTTTGGGTTACATCTGGAGAGTTTGAAGCTTTGACTTTCCACTATCTGCATCCTACTCCACTCTTCCCACTTGAGTTAGCCTGGGTGGCTATGATGCTGAAACCTGTTGCTTATCTGAAAATAGAATTTTCAATTTTAGTTTTGTTTGTTTGAGTGAAATTAAATTGATGGTACTTCAATGAATTGAATTGAATCATCATGTTATCCCTAAACTATTTGCATTGCCTTTTTGCAGTCAAGCCAAGGACAATCGTGGGAGCCACGTTCTTGAAGTTTCCCGAAGGTATTCTTACTCTCTAATTCTGTTTTTTTTCTCCTTTTGGAAGGAAATTAGGGTTCTATGAATCTTCTGAGGCTAACAATTTCAACAATATGGGGGAATCACAAAAAGTATGTGTTAATGTGGATTTTCAATTCAGAATTGCTTGTCGTATTGTTCAAATGATATATCTAATTAACTAACATTTGAACTAAGTAATCATTCATCTTTGCTTGACAGAAAATGAATCAGCTTTCGATCTTCTTTATTGCATAACATTCAAGTTGATGGATCATCAATGGCTTTCTATGCGAGATTCTTTACCTTGTAAATGACTAACACATTTCATTGCACTACAGAGAAGGTGCTCTTTGGAGGAGTGGGTGACCAAACTTTTTGTCGACATTGATGTATCTAGATGTGCTACGGTGGTGTCCTTTTTTGTGCTTTCTAGTTTCTTGGTGTATAATTTATTTATGATTTTTGTGCTTTTTAGTTTATTTTGTTGGCAACATTGGTGTTTATATTTTGTTTTGTTTATTTATAATTTTTAGGATTGCTATTGTACATATTTCTACATACACTTTTTAATACAATATTCAATATTATTTATATACATTTTCTTATTTTTCCTATAATTTATATATTTTAAATTTCGTAATTATTTGTATTTATTTATATAATTTCTTTTTTTGGGATTGAGATTTGCGACGAAAAATGAATTCCGAGAAAAAGAAAATGGAATTTTGACGAGAATCAAATTCCATAATTTTTATATTTTATATTTTTTTAATAATTTTTATATTTTTTAATAAAATGATTGCGACAGAAAATAAATTCCGTCGCAAATTTCAGGAATTTGCGACGAAAATGAATTTCGTCGCAAATTCATGAATTTTGCAACAAAAATGAATTCCGTCGCAAATTTGAATTTTTGCGACGGATTCCAATCCGTTGCAAAAGTTGAAATTTGTGACGGATTTTGAAATCTGTCGCAAATCGTGAAATTTGCGACGGAAATTTGGAAATCCGTCGCAATTGCCACTCGTTTTTTGCGACAGAAAAACCTTTTTTTGTGACGGATTTTTTCTATCGCAAAAACCGTTTTTTTTTTGTAGTGTTCCTCCTTCTTCTTCATTGTTGCTAGATCCCCATGTCGTGTTCGATTTTTGAAGTTTTTCTCCAAGTGTCAGCTTGACGACGGTTTCTAGATAAAAAGCCGGTAAGACCGGTCCTTACCGGCTCAACTCAGCTTAACTACGCTACTACAAATAATGGATTTAACATCCGTTTTTTTAGCCTTTTAACGTCCAAAAATAGGGAGGACACCTATCCAGGGGCGTAATAAAGTCATGATACGGCATCCTAAATATTTTAGGAAGCCGTAAAAGACTTATGGCGTTGCCGTAAGGTTTATTTTAAAAAAAAAACAAAAAACAAAAAACAAAAATGGCATCTTAGGCGTCTTATACTATCATCAGAACCCAATAATCACGTCTTCTTTTAATCACACTTTCATATACCAATAACAAATCCACAACTCAAATCCAATAATCAACATAAAAATCAAATCGGACAAATTAGATGAAATCCAAGATAATCAAATCTAGAATATTATAAGTCCAGAACTCAAATCCAATAATAAACATAAAAATCAAATCGAAAAAATCAAATGAAATCGAGATAATCGAATTTGGAATATACAGATATGAGCGAGATGGATTTGAATCAAAGATCTGCAAACACTCATAGGAAAAATCACAAGCCAAAAGTCAAAACCAAAAATCAGAGATCTATAAACACTCATAGGAAAAATCACAAGCCAAAAGTCAAAACCAAAAATCAGAGATCTACAAATACTTATAGACCGTCGAACTGAACGCATGAACCCGGTGTGGTTCATCCATCGCCTTTGGTGAAGGAGATTAGAAATTTCAGTGAAGATGGTCACTTTAGTAGCGGTTAAAATGACATATTTTTAGCGGTTTTTGCCGCTACTAATGATATTTGTAGCGGTTATATAAACCGCTATAAAATCCATTGTGGCAAACTCATTTGTAGCGGTTACAAAGAACCACTACTACATATACCTTGACCGCTACTGCATTTGTAGCAGTGTCAAATGACCGTTACTATATGAGGCTACACTGACTTCTTGCTTGAACATTAGTCGCGGTAACCAAACCACTACAAATTGAATTTGATCGGTGTTGTAGTGGTTACCTAACCGTAAGTAATTCTATGAAAATGTAGCGCCGACCATTTGAAAATATTTTGTAGCGGTTACATGACCGCTACAAATATTCCCGCCAATTTTTGGAAATTTTTTTTTGCCACCACCAGTTTTGATTCTTTAGAATATTTGTAGCAGTGGTTAACCACTACAAATAAATCCCGCCATATTTTTTGGAAAACAAGTTTTGCCGCCATTTTTGTTAGTATTTTATATTTCTAGCGGTTGTAAACCGCTACAAATGAGTCGCATTGTTCATATTTTTAGCGGTTTATTAACCGCTACAAATGAATGAAATTGAAAAAATTAATTTTTTTAATTATTGTAGTAATTAAGTAAATATTGGATTATTAATAATTTATATTTTTAGTGAAAATAAATGATATTAAAATATGACATTTGATTATATAAGATTATTATATAGGTGTAAAACAATGAGAATATGTAAGTATAATAATAACTAATTTTGAGTTAATTAAAATAAAATTACTTCTAAAAGAAATGTGTGTGAAATTGGATCAAATAATATATGTGAATGTAGAAAGAAAGTTGAAAAATATACATAAAGCAACCGTAAAATAACAAAAGTTAGTATCGCGGGTAGAAAAAAAAAGAAATATTTCAATAATCATTAGATTTGATCTGGTTGAACGGCATTTACCCCCTTCAAACACTTAACCTCTTTGAGAATACATAAAAATATGAGAGAAGATGGAGAGAAAACGTGTGTAGAAAAGGAAATTGAAGCATATTAAATGTGGTTTGGTAGGGGTATTTATTTTGATATCTGCGCATCGGTTTGTAGCTTGAGTTTTCACTTTTTGTAGCGGTTTTACTTAGTAGAGGTTTATGATACGTCTTTTGTAGTGGTTTTTTATATTTTGTAGTGGTTTTATAACCATTAAAAATAATATTATGGTTTTTTTAAAAAAAATAATAAGAAGATTACATATTACATCGTAGGCATATTTTTTTTTTCTCAATCTTCGTCACCATCCCTACAAAGAAAGTTTGTATAAAATGTTATGTGTCAGTTGAATATGTTTGAACACAAATAAAAATTTAGTTAAATATTATTATTTTATAAAGCGTATATTAAAAAACGTACCGAACTATAGGTAAATTGTCATCGCCGTCTAGGAATCGAAACTGATCAGCTGGAATGGCTCACAATCGTAGGCGACGTTATCACCATCGCTCATGTCGTAAAGGTCTCGAGGCTTTAAGTGAACCACCATATTCCAATCCATGTGCCTCTCATCGGTGACATAATAAACCTGATGGGCCTCTGAGCAAGAATATACGGCTCGTCATCTTCAGACTGATCAGTGTGAATAGGCCAGGAGAAATTCCCTGATGTGATGCCTAAGTCGTTAGTCGTGAGCCCCGGGACATTGTCGTATTTGCCCACAAACATTTGAATAGCGTCACGGAGAAAGGGCCTTGGTAAATTATCTTGACCACATCAAGCAGCTTTCCATAATACGGGACGTCACCGAACTGCATGTTCCCGTCACTGCTGCTTGCATAACTCCTCATCCCAAATGTGCCATATACACCCGAGTTTTGCGTCAGCAATCCTTGATCTCGTGAAACAGTGCAAAACTTGAAACCATTGACATTGTATGCCGTAAATCTTTGGGCGTGCTTAAGCGAGCTGAGTGCGAGAGCTTTGAATTCTAGTGGGTGCGGGTTGTGGTCATTCATTATTCTCCTCCTAAACCAACCCAGGAATTCTTTGTGGACCTTTCTATCAATTTTGGAGGATGTCTGTGTACGGATCCTCAGTTGACGATTCACATGACTCCTGAATTCCCTCCAATTAAATAAGCGATGACGAGCATGAAATGTAGTATAAAATGTGAGGAAATATATAGGATAACATATATATATCTGTTTACAATCCTTACTGAAGGTACGATTCAACTTTAGTGAAATTAATCAAGACATGTCTATGTGCTTGAATCTTCTCAAGTGCTGTGAGTTTGAAGTTCTCATTTCCAACAACTGGTTTACCAACACGAGGGACTAACAACTTTGTTGTTGATGGCTTTGGCGCTGGCGCAGGACAATCCTCTACACGAGGCGGTCGGTTGAATGACATCTCAATGTCATCAAAGTACTTGGAACAAAAAATACAAGACATCATCCCCAATATAACCTTCTGCTATTGAACCTTTAGGCCACGCCTTATTCCTCAAGTAAGATTTCAGTTTCCCAAGAAACCTCTAAAGTAATGAAGGAAAAATGTCGATACATCAATGGTTAAACGTGCGACTAAGGAGTAATGCTAAAGTAATTAATTTTAAATGAATACCTCTCAATATGATAAATCCATTGGTAGTGAACTGGGCTAGCAAGCTATATTTCATGAACAAGGTATACTGTCATGTGAACCATGATCGTGAAAAATGACGAAGGAAAGATCATCTCAAATGACACAGCATAAGAATGATTTTCTGTTGCAGCTAGTCGAGCTCCTCCAAGATCAAAACCTTGGAACACAACTTCCGAAAGAAAGTACAAAGCTCGACCAAACGATCAACATATCGAGAGGTAGCGTATTTTTTTATGGCCAGCAGAAGTAACTGTTGCATAAGCACATGTGAGTCATGACTCTTTAGCCCAACAACCTTTCGAGCCTGCAAGTCAACACATCGTGAAATGTTGCCTGAATACCTGTCAGGAACTTTTATTTTCTTCAAGATCGTGAGGAAGATTTCCTTATTCGGTTTTGTCGGGGTGAATTTTGCCGGTTAAAATCTGTCGTGCTCATCCAGCCACTGGTCTCCACGAACTCTCATCTCCCGTAAATCTTTCCTCACTTGATGATGATCTTTTGACTTGCTTGGTTTGTTCAGAATCGTGTACAACACATTGTCGCACACATTCTTCTCAATGTGCATGACATCCAGACTGTGCCGGAACAAATTATCTTTCCAATACGGAAGAGTGAAGAAGACGCTTATCTTCCGCCATTGCTGGGGCGTAGAACCAGAAGCCCTGGTAGTCTTTGTCCTGGCCTTTGTTGGATAATCTTTTTTCCCATACTCAAATTCAACATCCACAAGCTACTCTATGATTTCGCGCATTGGATAAATTCGAGGAGGTCCTCTTTTTTCCTGTTGCCCATTGAAATGATTGCGTCACAACCTAACCTATGTCCCATTGAGAAACCTCCGATGACCCATGAAGCACCACTTACGACTGTGGGGAAGGCGCACTGAGTCAGAGTCAAAAATTGCAAGCCGGACACTCAAGGCTAGTATGCACACTCCAACTGGATAATATTCCCAGTCCAGGGAAGTCACTGATAGTCCACATCAACGCCTCACACAAGTTGAACAGTGTCTCTCCTGCGAATCATACATCTCAACGCCTACATTCCAAAACTCTACCAACTCCTTGATAAGTGGTTGGAGATACACATCGATCTCATTTTCTGGTGCTTTTTTGCACGGAATGATCATGGACATAATGTAGAAGCTTTGTTTTGTACACATCCAAGGGGGCAAGTTGTAAGGTATCAAAACAACTGGCCATATACTATAGCTTGTGCTAAGATTCCCAAACGGATTAAAACCATTGAAAGTGGAGCTTAATCACCAAGGGGGCTGAATTGGGGATCTCAAAATCTTTTTCGATGTGCTCTATTTTGAACAATGAAAACAGAGGTGAATAGAGAGTATAGAGAAGAAGAGCAAGACACAAGGATTTATACTGGTTCGGTCCAATCTCTTGACCTACATCCAATCCCCAGACTCTCTGGGTTTTTCACTATCACAATTGATTACACACTCTGTACTCAAGAGTAATTCTCTCACTAGAACTTACTCCACTTTACAAGTTGCAATCTCCAAGTCCGCTGAGTTGAGATTCTTACAATGAATGATTTACAATAAATGAACTCTCTCTAAGAGTGAATAAATATGAACACTGAAGTACAAAATGTATCAATAGATACTTTGCTCAAAAAAACTTAAAGAGTAGTTGATAGCTTTGATGATTTTCGTTTTCTAGTAGATTGGTTGTTGAGAAGAATTGAATGCTACTCTATTTATACTAAGAGAGCATTAACTGACTGCTGTAATCTTCAATATAACTGTTGCTTTCATTAGACAAAGATTAGGTTAAGATTTGGTCTTCTTCTCTCTCTATTTTTCTCTTAATCCAATTGTATAGAAGTTCAGAGTTGACTTCTTGAATATTAATCCGTTGGAATAGCAGCTACTGAATGTGGAAAGCAGACATTAATCCTTTGCAAGCGTGTGCAGAAGGATTACCCCAAAGTATACAAGTTTTCTGAACTTTGCATTTAATGTGCTGACATCATTTTTTGCTTTTGCTCAAACCTCCATTTAATATCCTTTAAATAATCTGAAACTCACTAACAAAATGGTTAAACATAGCTAGGAATATTAATGAATGATGATAGGAAGTATTAAGATCAAACAAGAAGGTTTTACAAATTCGTCAGATTTAAATTTCAGATACTGCGATGCAAACTCGAGTTTGTTCTCCTAAACTCGAGTTTTCAACTGTGCACTTAAGCAAAACTCAAGTTTCCATAACCAAACTCGAGTTTCCTCCTTCCAGAGAGGAAAGTCACGATTTGAGCTTTGAAACACATTTTTGAATGAAACTCAAAACTCAAGTTTCCAAAACCAAACTCGAGTTTTGGACTTTTAACATGAAATGTGAATTTTAGTCCAAAACATCAAAACTGGAGTTTTCATCCAAGACTTGAGTTTTCAAACCATTGAAAAGGTGCAATGCTCTCGGGTTGGCCAAAACTCAAGTTTCCATAACAAAACTCGAGTTTTCATTTAAGTATGCAACCGTAAGAAAGCTAAGCCAACTCAAAACTTGAGTTTTCTATGAAGACTTGAGTTTTCAAAGCCGAGTAAAAACTTGAAAACTCTTTGCCAACAGAAAACTCGAGTTTCCAAAACAAAACTCGAGTTTTCTCATAACTTTGAGAAAAACTTAGAAAAAAACTCATGGTAAAGTGAAATCCTGGAATTTTAAGTCAAGACTAAGTTTGCACATGTTCTAAATGTTAGAATCTCTCTGTTTGGCCAAAACTCGAGTTTTCATTTCAAGACTCGAGTTTTTTCTTCATTAGAAACAATGAGAAGTCTCGTATGATGCAAAACTCGAGTTTCTCGGTCAAAACTTGCCGAGTGCTCTCTGTAAGTCCAAAACTCGAGTTTTCTTATGAAATTTCTTATGAAAACTTGAGTTTTGCTTTGTTCATTGAAAATGAGCAACTCTCGATCAAAGTCGAACTCGAGTTTTGAAACCAAAACTCAAGTTTGCCTTTGACATAAGTTTTTCAACTTACCAAAGACAAACTTTAACATAGGTTTACAATTGTCATTATCATCAAAACATATAAAGAACTAACAACCATCGGTCCCGAAAGCAAGATGAACATTTCTAGGGTCCGCCGTGAAATTAGGAAACTCGTTGAACGCTTTCACGTTTCAACATCCCGTGGATGTCTGAGTTTACCATCTTCGTTCTTGTCAGCTTCATGACACCTCATATGCTCAGCTATCTTAGACGACATAAACAATCTTTGTAAGCAAGGTTTTAAAGGAAAGTATTTGAGAATTTTTGCGGGTTTCTTCTTCTGCTTTTTCCCTTCCGAACTGTCCTAAACCTTGAAGTGTGACACTTTTTACAAGTCTCCCTCCGAGCATCCTCTCCCTAAAAAAAATACAGTCGTTGGGGCAGGCATCGATTTTTTTGTAGTTCAAGCCTAATCTGTTGATATCTTCTTGGCCTCGTAGAAGGTTGTGGGAATGTCCACGTCAGGGAAAGCATCTAGTAGTAATTCCAGCAACATCGACATTGCCTTATCAGTGATCCCACACAAGCACTTAATATGGTACAATTTGATCAAACAAAGATAATTTTGAGTATTTCTGACAACCTTGATACAAAGGATGATCGCTCTTATCCATAAGGCTGAAAAATTCTCGAGCTGCATCATTCCTGAAGAAAACTAGTTCTGGACCCTAAACTTTTGCCGTGAAGTTGTCGTCTTGAACACCAAAAGCATCACGAACAGCTTCATTAACCAGATCATCTTGATCTACTTGATTTCCTACTTGTGAGGTTTGAGGAAGATGATCCCCATATCTCATACCACGTTTCTCACCATGAACTTCCTAGAATGTATATGCTTCTGAGAAAGGCTTTATAAGAAAATGTTCCATAGCACTTTCTCGTGTTTGCCACTTCTTAAACTTGCATCTACAATAAGGACACACGGTCTTGCCATTAATGCTAGCATGAGAAAAGGCAAAATCTAAGAAAGTTTTCAATCCTGCTAAATATACAGGAGAAATACGCGGAAGCTTGATCCATGACTTATCCATCTATAGTAAATAAAGCTAGGATAGAATATAAGTGTAGAGAGAATGTTTAATTACCTTCATAGTAGCACTTGAGATCTTTAAATGCAACATGGAAACAATTTGTAGGGGTTCAATAACCGTTACAAAAACCGTTATAGATCTAAATTACACTTAGTAACGATTATTTAACCGCTACAAATTTGAACTCAAAATCCCACCAAAGTTTAGTCGCAGTTGATGAACTCCATAAACCGCTACACAATTACCAAATTTGAATTCAAAATCCCACCGAGTTTTGTCGTGATTGTATCATCGCTACATAAACTGCCACAAAATGATAGCCGTTTGACATTAGTAGCGGTCCTTCATATTAACCGCGACAAATGTTGGCGCTCTTTTATTCAGTTTAAAATTCAAATTTGCAGCAGTTGTTTCAACATAACCGCTACAAATGTTATTAATTCCATTAATTATTTTACAATTTCTATTTTATTTAAGAAAATGAATTTTATTCACTAATTATTAACTTCATTAATTATTTCACAAAATACATTTTTCCTTATATATTGTTATATCAAAAACCTACCACTATAAAAGATAACAAATATTTAAGGAAATGAAATTGTCAACAAACCAAATAACATAAAAAAGAGAACAAACATCCAGCGGTACAAGATTGTGTGTGAGAATAAAAACTAACTATCATGAGCCCGATGATCGTTCCTATCTCGGTGCGGGTTGTCTTAGTGTGGGCTCTCGTAGGGGGCATGTGCATGACCGTAGGTAACAATGCCCTCATCATCAATAGTAGCAGGATGCGAATGGGAATCCTCGTAGACAAAACAAGGGGGAGGCGGGGAGGGGGAATCCTCGTAGATGAACGGAGGGGGAGGCAGGAAGATGGAAACCGTCTGTGAGGTAACAACTCAATCAAGGCCCCGATAACAGCATCCCAGCTCTACCTCTGACTAGCGTACCAACGGTCGTATCTCTCTTACATGCACCTATTCCTGTGCAGCAACCTGCTCGACAATAATCGCCTCAACCGCCTCTGGTGATGGCATTCTTGAGCCAGAGGTGCCGGCCTCAAGCTAGAGGCCTTGCCATACACCATGCTAGGCCTAGCGCCTAGCCCAAACCCTTAATGCGGCCAGGATGCTTGAGTAGGCCCACAACAGCTTTCATTGGAACTGTAGGATCCACAGACCCCTGTGACTTTGGGGGCTGCGATGCTTGCAGCTCTGCCTGGCTCTACTCAATCCGGGCCGACGTACGATTTCATAAAACATTAATGAAACAATTTAATTTAATTTAAATGTATTAAATTAAATATATAAATTATTTTTTTTGTAGCTTACTATTATCTCCTCTACGCCTCAATGGTCGACGTCCCATCATGGTGTCTATGGGTGCGTGGGAACAACTACCTATAGTCCGTCGACGATCCTCCTCCCGAACCTCCTCTTGCTGAAAGTATTAAAAGAATATAAACTTTGTTATTTCAAAAACAAAACAATCATCATTTAAATCTAAAATTAATTTAACTTTCAACATACCATCTCACCGTAGGTCATAGCAAATGTCTTGGTTCCCGCCGTGTGATGGACCCTCTACTATGCCCGACTTCGGTGTTCCTCTCGTGAGCCTATAGTAAACAAAATGTTAAGTGAAATTAATTATTATTTTGATATCTTGTAAACTATATTTCAAGTACATTTAAACTATTAATTAAGTTAAACTATTAATTAATTTAAACCAAATGTAAACAATAAATTAATTTAATCTATATTTGTATTTTTAAACTACATTTAAACAAAATTAATTTAAACAAATTTTAAACTATAAATTAACTAATGTTTGAACAAAACTTAAACTATGATTAATTAAAAAACGTACCTATCCCTCTCCACTCCTCCTATATTGGACAAAACACCTGATCATTTGGGTCGCCATCCGGTTGTTCTCGATCACCGAGAGGCATAGTCCCATCTCCATTCGCATGGGCTCACACGTCAAACTTTTTCTATATCATAATTTAAGTAGTAATTAAGTAATAATTAATTAAGAAATAAATAAATAAATAAACCACGACTTATAACTATTAACATGCAAAATTTAATTAAACAAATAACTTACTGCACAATGTCGAAATGCTTTGTCCTTATTCTCCTTCGGAATCTTTTTCCAATCGTGGAAAAAGATCGGAACCGTGCTCTAACTCCTACCAAATTCTGACAAGAATTGGTTCATCAGGTGACCACCGTTGCCGATCGGTTGGTCTGTGTTCCAGGGGACTACACGTGATACTCGTCCATCTAAGTGACCGCGGAAACATCCAGCGTCCTCCTGCTGGTGTTCCCATGTGTATTTGCACAATTATAAAAACATTGTTGTATTGCATTTTAAAAACAAATTTAATTACACGTAAGGAATTTAAATTTATTTTTTTTTCAAAAAACTAATTATATTTACCTTCAACATCCACCATAAATCCCTCGAACGCGAAGACGACGGTTGGGGTCCCCCGGTCCCGCTCGTTCTCCTCATTGGCAAACCATTGTGCCTTGGCTATGGGAATGTCAATATGGATTTCCGCATTTTCATCGATGTCGCTGATCGACAGACTTGTGCCCTGTTCTCCCCCTACGGTCTCTAGGTTTGGGATTGACTCATCTGCAAATTTTCATCAAACTTCCTCCCTACCTGAAGAGGCAGAGGGGGATATTTAGACGCCCACGCCCTCTTTACGGCCCCCTCTACTACTACTGCCCCTTATTGTCCTTTTCTCTCATTCAACAGCTTTCCCTTTTCCCTTATCCTTAGAAACCATGATGTTGAAAGGTACAAGTTGAAAGATTAAAAGATGAAAAATAAAAACCTTGCACGCGTGATTTTCAAAATGAGGCGAATTGTTAAAAAACCGGACACTTTGTGGTGGTTTTTTAAAAAACAACTACAAAGTTAAGAATATTGTTGCGGTTTAGTATAAACCGCCATATAAATTGCGACAAATATGCCTCATTCTTGGCTTGTTGACCAATTTCCCTTAATTAAATAATTAATTACCGTTTTTCCCCTGTCTGGAAACATATTACCTCTCCGCCCCTGCTTAGTCGATTATACCCCGCAATGTAATCGACTAAAACACGGGGCCTTTATTTTTTTGAATTTTCCCTCGATGTAATTGACTAAGCTACGTGCTTAGTTGATTACATCGCGACAGAGGGGCTTTTTAAAAACCCCCAATCGCGGCAGATGAACCCTAATAAACTAATAAACCTCCCCAAACCTCTCCCCCTCTGATTTTTTCGCCAAAACGTTGCTGAATCCCTTGGTGGGTTGCAAAGAGATTTTCAATCTAGTGCCATTTGTGTCGATTTAGGTATGTTCCCATCTCCATTTTGAATTTCCGACGTCGTTTTTGTGTTTATGGAACCCCATTTGCGTTTTTGCATTTTGTGCTTTCATTGGGTGGTTTTGTTGTGTATCTTTGATTGATTTGAGTATTTCATTCCTATTTATGGATGAAAATGATAAATGTACATGTGAAAGTGAAAAGATTTATATCGGTTGAGAATTTTTTGATTTTTGGACGAATTTCACTTCGGTTTTGTTGATTTTTTTGGTTGTTGATTGTGTTTTTTTTTTTTGTTCAAATGATAAAGGTTTGTTGTTTATACTGATTAATGTTTGTTTATGTTGCTTAGATTTTAAGTTTTTCGAATAACCCATCTCCTTGAATGTTTGTTGTTTATGTTAATTGTGTTGGTTTAGTGAAAATAATGAATGTATATTGGAAAGTGATAATGATGAATGTTTCTTATTCGTTGATGGTTTGACTTGGTCATTTGTAGGCCTTTGTTGTTATAATGCATCGTAGACAAGCTCCCACTAACCCCAGCAATGAGGGTGTTAGGCAGACGAAGCAACAAGCAAACTGTGGGGCATCCTCCTCTAGGCCATAGTAGCATGAGCCCATTGTTGATCTCCCTTTCGGATATCTGGTTGAAGATGATGAAGAACAACATGCACGATTCATGGCTTCTACATCTGTCAAAATGTTTTTTTTGTCATAACCACTAGATAAAAATTACACATACAAATACAAGTTTACTAACTTACCACTGTTAACTGGGTCAACACGAAGCGGTGCATTGTTGCGGTCCTCGAGTTTATTAGGTTCATGCGAGCATCAAAATCACCCTCCACATCAGTATCTGAGGTGTCATCTAGTGGAATAAACATCCCCGATTCGCTCTCCTCATCGCTGTGCATATTCTCTCTTCCTCATCCTCCTCCTCCTCCGTCAATGTTATCTGAATTAAGACTTGTGAAGGTGCAGATAAACCAACAGGTCTCTCTTCTTGACCAAAATACTATGGAGATCTTGTATGTATGGGTACAGATGATGATTCACCAGATTCAAGCTCAACATATACCCGCTAAGAACTGTAGCTTAGTCAATTACATCATAGGGAAATTCAAAAAAATAAAGGCCGCTTTGTTTTAGTCGATTACATTGCGGGGTGTAATCGACTAAACAAGGGCAGATAGGTAATATGTTACCGACAAGGGCATTTTGGTAATTAATTATTTAATTAAGGGCAAATTGGTCAAAAAGCCCCTCATTCTTCGTGAACTTTTGTAGCGGTCATATACCCGCTACAAATTGACTGACCATTCAATTTTGTAGTGGTTAAAGGGTATAACCGCTACAAATTGTTTGTCCTTTGAGATTCCGTAGTTGTTATGGTAGAAACCACTATAAATTTACTTTTTTGGCAAAAAAAAAAATTCCAAACTAATTAGTTTGGTGAAAATAATTAAAATAAAATAACTCTCAATTCATTTAATTATTTTCTTTAATTTTCCCAAAAGAGCCGAGAGTAATAAATTAGGAATAGTAAGTTTATCGAAAATAGTCCAACATACCTGAAGATTCTGATTTAGTATAGCCACCAATCTCCCATGAAAAACTCACTGACTCATTTTGATCAGAGATATTTTCCTGAGAGAACGGTGGCTATATTGGACCCAATCTTCGGTCGCATGTTGGACAATATTCAGAAGAGTAGAAGTCTTCACGTCAAAAGAATAATTAAATCTAGATTATCACTGAAGGAACTTCCTTGGCTTCAACGATGAGAAGAGAGGCAAATTATCTGCAGACTCTAATCTCCCTTGATCTCCCGAGATCAGGGCTGCAGATATTTGCATGTCTTCGACTACTAAGCTGAGAATGTTCATTCAGCGACAATGGAGATTTAGTCATTTTTTGAATATTTATAATTGTTGTACGGACAAAATCACCTATTTATAGAGTGAATTTTGTAGCGGTTATACTAGAGACCGCTACAAAATGTTAGGATTTGATGCGGTCAAAGCTTTGCTTTCTTCTGACCGCGACAAAACTGTGTCGTTTTGATTATTTGTAGTGGTTGTTTTCATGTAATTGCTATAAATTAACCATGACAAAGTTCACACCATTACGTGCCAACGTTGGCGGCAAATTTGTAGCAGTTTGACCCAAAAAACTGCAATAAATGCCACGCCACAAACATTTGTGCCATTACTTGACAAACTGGCACCACATTTGTAGCGGTTTAATGTTGGGTAACCACTACAAATATCACAGCAAACATGCCCGCCCTTTGGCACTACTGCTTCCGCTACTAATTTGTTTTGGTTTCGTTAAAAACTACTACAAATGCATCATTTTGTAGCGGTTATTTATGACCACTATAGGTGAACCATGACAAATGATGGTTTTTTTTTTTGTAGTGGGTGCAGATCTATGGGGATGTGGTGGCGGTGTGGTTCGTCCATCGCCACCAGTGAGGGAGATCGGAGATCGAGCGAAGATAGTGCAGATCTACGACAATGTAGAGGGGAGCAGATCTGCTGTGGCAACGCAGATCGGCAGTGGCGATGCGGAAGGGAGAAGATCTACAGCGGTGATGCGAAAGGGAGCATATCTACAGCAGTGACACAGAGGGCCTCGAGTGAGAGCATGTTTTGAGGCAAAGAGAGGAGGCTCAAGAGCTGAGAAAGGGAAGAAGAGAGGAAGTGAATGCTAGAGACGAGAGAAACAAGAATGAGTTTCACAATTAATAGAGAATGGACCAGAACCAAAAAAAAAAAAAAAAGTCACGGTTTGGCGTCCTAAAATAATTTAAGGACGCCAAAAGCAGTATTTTGGCATCTTAATATTTTTTTTGGACGCGAGAAAATATTTATTTTGGCATCCTAAACATATTTTAGGGCGCCAAAATAAACCTCTTGACGCGTCAAAGCTCACTTTCGACATCCTAAATTTCCAATTAAATTTTGGATGCCAAAAGTCCTTTTTTTAGTGTCCTAATTTAAAATTAGGATGTCAAAAGTAACCTTTGGTGTCCTTTTCCAAAATTAAGATACCAAAAGCCTCCACATAATTACAAAAATGCCACCACTTTCATATTTTACTTCCTTTCTAAAAAAATGGGCGTTCTTTAGAGAAGTAGTATCCATTTTTGGTAGTAGTGCCACTAAAGTGACTTTCTCTAAAAACACAGAATGTTTAGAACTCTGGTTGGTTTGGCCATCTGATCCTATTCGGATCTGAAATCATTGCTGCATAAGAAGACACACACATGCGTTTGTGCTCACACACACATATATAGATAATAGGGATGGATATATACAGGCTAATATTGACAGTTAAAAAAAACCAATTTTGACTGCCCTATGCCCTTAACATTTTTAAGGTTAAAGGTGATAATGTGCTACTTTTATTCTTTTATTTTTTAAAAAAACCACTTTTCGGGTTAATATTAAAACTCCTACTTAAAAACTTTTAGGATAAAATTCTATCTTAACCCAAGTTTTAATCTTATGTCGTTATTATTTTTAAGTATTGTGATTGATGTTGACTTCAAATTTGAAGATGATATGGTGAAAATTTTAAATTTAAGATTCTTTCAAAAGAGTAAGAAATTGAAAAGCCTAGACATCATAAGTAAATAAGATGATTAATTAAAGATAAAATACTCTAACCTCCCTTGTATTTTACCTTAATTATACAGACCTCCCCTCTATTTTGAAAACATACGCTTAAGTCCAAACTGTTAACTCCGTTAAGGATTTTTATTTTTTAATTAAAATATATATTAAAATAAGTTTTATTTACTAATTTACCCTTCATCATTACTTAATTTTGGCAAAAATTGTTTAAGTAATTTAAGACTGTTTTCTTTTCCTTAATTTATTTTTTTACTTTTGCAAATAATTATATGTTAAAGAGATAAAGACTTAATTAATTTAATAAATACAGACGTAGAAAAATTAATAAAAAAATATGATTAATTTTTTTAATAGATGCATCATATTAATTTTGTTTCAAAACCTATTTAAAAAGTTAAAATATAAAATTAATATAAGTTATATAATATCTTAAATTTACACTATTAATAACATATGGTGAATAAAAATATGTTTGTCAAGTATATTTTCAATAATGATGCTATGGAAAAAAAAAAAAAGAAATATGTTTTCAATCATTACTATATAAACAAGTTTCAATAATATGATAAAAATGTTAAGAATTTAAATTTTAAAATATAATAAAAATTAATAAATTTGATAATATATTGAAAATTTTGGAATATATGTATTATAATTATTTTTAAGGAAATATAAATGTTTATTCATTTATTGAAAAAGGGGTATTTTGGTCAAAGAAAATAAGTAATAGTTAAATTTAACGATCAACTAACATTTGAGTGGATAGAAATAGAATCTCAAAAATGTAAGTGCCCACACATCATAAATTTGCAACGGAAAATAATTTCCGTCACAAAAAATCAAAAGAAGTTCCTTATTTGTGACGGAAAACAAATTCCATTGTTAAAAAAAAAAAAAAAAAAAAATCCATTGTAAAAAGAAAAAATCCCATTTGCAACTGGAAAGCAACTCTGTCACAAAAATTTACGACGGAAAATAAATTTCGTTGAAAAAATCAAAAAATTTCTTTATTTACAACGAAAAATAAATTCCATCGCAAAAATTAAAAAAATTTCCCGATCGCAAATAGGATTGTTGATTCGATTTAAATTTCAATCCTCCTTATTCTTAGTCGCTTTTCTCTGGACCTCCATCGGTCGACTCGTCTTCGACCTCAGTTCTCAACCTCGAATCCAAAGACGCGAATCGACCTCCGACGGCGGCGACGCGAATCATATCTCGAGCGCCGGTAAGGTTTTGTAATCTGAGCTTCTAGTTTAATTTCACGAAGTATTTATGCTCATCCTCTTCTTGCGTAGATCTTTAGGGCACAATGGTCTTCTTTCGTATTCGACATCTGAGAGTTTTTTTTTGACAAACTTCGATCTCAACCTAACCAACCCCACATGTAACTTCAGCTTTATTTGCTTCAACGTTTATGCTTCATTCTAGTTTTGTTTCGTTGTTGATTTGATGTGCAAATGTTGTCCCCCCTCTCTCTCAGCGCGCTTGCATTTGGATATTTACGATGATGTTCATTCTTTGGAGATATTGGCTTTGGTTCATTTTTTCTGGAACAGAAATTGATTTTATTTCCTCATTTGTCTGTCCTTTCTGATTCTGGCTTAGGAAGCGCTGATCATTTCATGAGTTTTAGTTGTTGGATTCATATTTATCTGTGCAATGTTTTAATTATTAGATCGCTTTGTAAGAGTTTGGACTTGATATCTTGGTGTAATATAATATATGAACTTTATTCTGTCTAATGGCAGTTCAAGTTTCATGCTTTACTTTTGGGATTAAACCATTGAAATGTGCTTCTAATGGCCTGTTGGTGGAGCTGCAAGTTTTTGTTTTTATAAGATGTATAGAAACAAAATACTAGTATAAACAAAGCCTCGATGGAATGAGATAAAGCAAAAGACTTCCTTGCAGAAAGTTATTATAAATTTTAGATCACTAGTCTTGTGCTGCAGTGTAGTACTTTTTTAATCAAGTCAAGCCATTTTTTGCAAATATGAGCTGCTAGTTTCTATCCAACTGTTCTATGCATGTATACATGTCCTTCGGACAAAAAGGAAGAATGAGGATGAGGAAAGAAAATGTGAAGCAAGCAATCATGCAGGTCAAGAAAGGTGCATTGTACAGAATTTGGTTTAACTTCTGAAAGCCGTTGTGCAGGTTACTCCTCATTCTTATTGTATTTCAAATACTTTCGGGATATGAGACTTCCTTAGCAACTGGCATTTTCCTTCTAAATGTTGTTGTTGTCAAGGATGCAGTGCATATGCATTATGGAATTCATTTTCATGCTTCTCAGGTTTAAGGAACGCCAGAAAGACCAAGATTGTGTGTCTTCCAGTCCAACAACCATCTCTATGTCCAGGTGATTAATTGATGAACTAAGAAGCACTAACATGCATCAGCTTCAACGATGCAGAAGCCAATTTCTGAAGAGTTTAATTACACCTCTGGTCCCACAATTGTAAGTTGTTATTAAAGGCTTTTATATGCTATGAATACTTATTCTTTGTTTAGATTATTGATATCTGATCTAGGAGGAAACCATACCCCCTGAAGTAGAATTATTCTATTATAGAAGGAAGAAATTGTTAATTCTTCAAGCTCATCTCTATTGTATGTGATGATATATATGCATTAGATTTGTAATCGATCTTCACATTTCCATGATTTTCCTTCCTTCAATTCCATGTAATATTCCAGTAGCAATCAAGAGAAGATAATTCATATAGAAGTGGAAGCAAACTCTTCAATTGGCATTCGTATATTCCACAATTTACCTAAGAAAATAACAAATAAAGTATATTGTCAACTGATAATATCTATTAATTGCTGGCTTTTTTGATATTACTTTAAAATCTTCTCAATGAAAAAATTGTATATTTTTGTTTCCTACGATTATTTGTGTTTTTGGCTTGTGATGCCTCCACAATTCTTCCTTTAGAAAGAAGAGCTCCTGTTGTATCTGCTTTTTTTCTTTTCCTTATTATTTTCAATTACTAATCGCTGGTCCTGAATCTTTTAAACTTATGGTTTCATGAAGTAGCCTGGAGGGTTGGTGAACTCCACTAATTGAATTTGTGTATTTTTCCTTCTCCTATTTCTCAAACCAAAAAATTCCAACGAAAGTAACTTAAAACGTATCTGATTAGATTTTGTTTTTGGTCGTGGCTTCCTCTTCCGTTTCCTAGTATTTGCTTCACTATCTACCTTTTATTTTTGGTATCCACGGCACTGGGAAGGAAAGTCTGAATTTGGACATCCAAATTGACTCTTGTGATCTCGTGCACCTTATCTTTCCTTTGGGTGATATTGAACACGATTAAGAAGGGTTTTCTGTCGTATGTATGCTAATTAGCACACAGGACACGTATGTATACTGGCATTTATGGATCATTATGTGGATATTCGGAATTATTTGGGCTTTAGTTAAGTATTCGTGAGGATACAGTTTCAGTAGACAATTGCTTTCATTTTTTTCGTTGTGTGAATGTGCCGAGCATACTGTTATCTCTTGTATTATTGTTGTCTCAGCAACAACAATGCACACTCACTGAAATTATGCAGTGTGGACTGGACGAGTGAAGCAATACACAGCAGGTAATTCTCTCTCTCCATCTATGTTTTTTCCCAGTGAATCTGTGCCATTAAACGATTTATCTTAGTACATTATGTTGGTTTTGTTTTTGAATTCTATGCTTGGGGATGTCATACCAATCTAGAAGAAATGTTCATGGATTCTTGAATTTTTCAATGAATTTACTTGATGGAACTTTTCTTGGTTTTATAATGGAATAATGACTATTTTGAGGGTCTAAAAGTGATTCCAGGTTGCCTTGAATATGATGCATTCTTTGACCTTGTTGATTTTAGCATGATAATTGATACCACATATGGGGTTGTTAGCTTAACAACACAAACATTAATGTTGAATATAGTTACTGGAACTGAAGCTTCTTTACTAGAACATGCATTAATCCAACTTAGAGACTGAGGTGGGTTATGTCCGTTTTGCATGACTCTGGTGAGATTTTAGATTTTGGCATTACTTTTCAGTTTTGTGAGCCTACTAAGTATATCTTGATTGATCTAGCATGTTCATTAGTTCCACCTAAGTCCATTGCTAAATGGCCCTGGTTCTTCTTGGTTAGTGGGTTCAATGAGTGATTTATTGTAGATTATATTGTTATATCACTTATAAATTTATCAGGACCGGAGGTAGTATTTCAGAAAAATGAAAGCCTAGTGAACAAATCCATGTTTGCTTTGTGCTCGGCAAGCTCAATAGCTTTTGGAACATTATCACCATTAGCGCCATGCATCGTAAATGATCAATATTTTATGTAGGCAGTATAATTATTGTTTATGTTTTACCTTGTAAATGACTAACACATTTCATTGCACTACAGAGAAGGTGCTCTTTGAAGGAGTGGGTGACCAAACTTTTGTCAGATATCGATGTATCTACATCTACAGTGGCGTCCTTTTTTGTGATTTTTAGTTACTTGGTGTATAACTTCTTTATGATTTTTGTGTTTTTTAGTTTATTTTGTTGACAACATTGATGTTTATATTTCGTTTTGTTTATTTATAATTTTTTAGGATTGCTATTGAACATATTTCTACATACGCTTTTGTAATGCAATATTCAGTATTATTTATATACATTTTCTTATTTCGTAATTTTTCATATAATTTCTATATTTTTTAATTTGGTAATTATTTGTATTTATTTATATATTTTTTTTTTTAAATTGAGATTTGCGACGGAAAATGAATTCCATCGCAAAAAATGGAATTTTGTGACCAAATCAAATTCCGTAATTTTAAATATTTTTTTAATAAAATGAATTTTACGATGAAAAATAAATTCCGTCGCAAATTTTGAAATGAATGGAAAAGAATATAATTTTTAAAACAAAAAATTAAAGCATGATAAAAAATAAAGAAATTTCAAAAATTATATATTTTTAAAAAAAATTTAAAATTTGCGACGGATTTTCAACCTCAATTTTTGCGACGCATTGTAATCCATCGCAAATTTCAAAATTTGCGACGAAAATTTGGAAATCCGTTGTAATTGCCACTCGTTTTTTACGACGGACGTTTGCATAAAAAATCTATTTTTGTGACGGGTTTTTTCCGTCGCAAAAACTTTTTTTTTTTTTTTTTGTAATGAAATGTTCCCTTCACTCCCACTTTACAAAGTCGTTTTTCACTTTTGTTTCTCTAGAAAAAATTATCATTAGTTAATTAAGTGTCTATTTAAATTAGCGGTAAAAACTACTTTTTCAATGTGATTTACAATTTATGAGGTAAGTTTATGAAAAGAGTTTTATTTCAACTTACATGTATATTTTCAATGCTAACCCAGACCCTAAACTACTTTCTTAACAAGTTACCCGATTGGCAAGTTACTAGAAAAGTCCACAATTGGGTTGTTTGAAAGCACAATCAATTTCCGAGCAAAAAAAAAAAAGAAAGCACAATCAATAATGTACGATAAGAAAAAGGTTTAAGTTTAAATTGCAATCATGTCAAATGTCCCTCCACCCTCTAAACATAAGTTATATACCTTTTTATAAGTTATACTTTATATTTGTCTTAAGATTTAATTCACTTTTTTCATTTCATTTTAAATTAATTACTGATGAGCTTTTTTTGTCGCTAAAACAATCAACTAAACTAGGTCCTAACTTATTATGCAGTTTAGGGTCAACCTAGGTCATTCTCCCAATGAGCAAGCCTGGGTTTTCTTTAAGTTGAATTTAGGTGATGAAAAATGCAATGGAACTGAACTAGACCTAAACTAGAATGCAAGACTCCACTACCTATATGAAAATGAAACTAATCTATATGAATTTGTATGCATTTTTGGGGGGGGGGGTGTTTTGTTATGATAGAATAATAAAAATCCTAAGAAGAAGATTGATTAAAATAAAATCAAATAACAAAGATTTAGTTCAGTTATGATGATGAAGGGGACAACTTAGAAATTTCATGGAGTTAACTTCTGAGCCCAATTTTATTAATTAGATCAAAGGGAGATTAATGAATTTAACTACCTAATTGAACATGGGAAACCCTCTAACTCAATAACGCATATTCCACTAGAGAACTCATAATGAAATATGTGGTGGCTAATTAAACTCATTAAAAACAATCAAAAATAATCTTGAAAATCTTATTTACAATTATCCAATTGAACAACTAGATAATTTATTAACCCAATTAAACAATTAAGATGATAAACCAAATTGACAATTAAATTAATAACGAAAAATCAATTATTAATTCAATTGACAATCCAAAGGTTGGAAACAAGAATCTAGCAATAAGCATAAAAACTTCAAATTATCAATTTAATCCAATAAAAATATGTTTACAATATTGTTCTCAATTAACACAACTTGAAATCCTTTAAAACTAAATTATCTCAAGTCTTGAATTAAAAAGATAAAAAGAACAACACTCCCTTGTGATCTTCAAATGTAAGTTCTTAGGCCTTAGCTTTTTCCATACTCCTCCCAAGTAGTCTCCCAAAAAACTTAAGCTTCCATGGAATTCTCGTCCTCAAACTGCTTCACACAAGACATGGCCATTTGAATTGAAGAATTAATGAATATTGGCTTGGGCACACAGTGATTGTGCGTGAGTGGATGGGAGGAACAAGTAATGGATGGTGGGGTCCGCGTGGATGAATGATACAATGAATCAAAAACTTCCCTGCGTGTTGCGTGTTGCGTGTTGCGACGTCTCCAGCGTGAGAACCCCGGTTTTCAATGAGAGCGTCTTTTTATAAGCAGCAGCTAGGTCAATTAATGAGAGGAAGAGAGGGCTTTTGGATACCAACTCGAGCCCATTAAAGTTTGGAGTTGGCTACGGTTCACTTCTCTTACCATCCACTTCCCATCCTCTTCCTCATCTCAGTCATTGGATTAAAAATTGAACGGTTCGAGATTTAATGTTTTATAAAAATATTATTTTTATATTAATAAAATATTAAATTATTAAAAAATATATAAAAATAATATTTTTACAAAACATTAAATCAACGGTTAAGATTTCAATCCAACGGTGGAGATGAGGAAGAGGATGGGAAGTGGATGGCAAGAGAAGTGGACCATAGCCAACCCCTTAAAGTTTAGGAAGCTTAATACAATTCCACCATTAGATTTCCTTTCAAAGATCCAAGGTTAATTCTCGCATGTAGGATCTTCTATGTTTTTCATTGTCCCGCAAAAATTAAATAAAATCGTGATCTATAATATATTTAGAAATATTATTCAATCACAAGATATCAATCATAATATTAATAATTTAAGTCTAATAATCTTATAATTAATTCTGATTTATATTATTTCTTAAAATTGGCTAACAATCCAAATATTATCTAATAATTCCAAATTAGCCTAAAATAGTCCCCCCAAAATAAATAAATAAGGTAGGATAAAATATATGAAACACGAGTACGAAAAAGGCTTTTAAGACCGGACAAAAGAGGCACGTTACACGACTCATGGATCGTCTTTTAAGACCGAACCGGTCTTAATGAAACTATTTTAGACCGTACATTTAAAACATTAGGTCTTAAAAGTTATACTATATATACTTGATATATATTTTATTTGGTCTTAAAACTCAACTTTTAAGACCGGACTAAAATATAGGTCGGTCTAAACAAATATACATTTTAAGACCGGACAAAGAACCTCCGGTCTAAACAATACCAGCTTGTAAGACCAGACGACTAATTAGACCGATCTCAAGAGACAGACTTTTTAAAACCAGATACGAAATATATCCGGTCTTAATAATTGAACTTTTTAGACCAGTCTTATTAAACACCGGTCTTAAAAGACTAACTTTAAAGACCAGTCAATATGACGTTTAAGACCGGACTTATAAATATATCCGGTCTTAAAATATGAATTTTTAAGACCGGCGTATTTATTTCCCGATCTAAATTTTCCCGAATTTTTTCCCTGTTATGTTCTTCCTGATCATATATATATACACACATCCACCACCCAATCCAGCACATAAAAGTCAATACTTAAAGCTACAATCTATATGAACAATCCATTATTAAATTGAATTGGGAAAAGAATACAAATATTATTCACTATGAGTTGTGGCCTCTTAATGATTATACTATGGTACAACACTTAAATGAATATATACGATAAGATAACTTATAAATATGATGAGTTACAATACAGCACATAAATCAACATACATGCCCAATATTCACCATGTCTTCATCTGATCTCACCCAACAACGTAACATGATATCCTCTTTTATAACATATCGGATCCTGCCACAAAAAAAGAAAAAAAAGAACAAAAGCTTCAAAGTTAGTGACATTGTTTAAGAAGATAGAAGGAATATAGTTAAAACCTTAAAGTTTCAAAGAATTCTGCATATGAATATTACCTTATGAATTGACTCTTTTATAAAGGGATATCCTCCCATATCCTTTCTTGATGATAATTTCTTATGCCGGGTTCATTATCCGCTCATCTTCTTCGTTCATGTCCGTAGACCCTTGAAAAAGGAGTACTCTCAAGAAGACCAATGAATTTCACATCAATATCAATGACCCTTTTTCCTTATAGAGCTACAGACCACATTTTATTTTCCTGATCAGTGATATAAAACATTTGTTTTGCTTGGTCTGCCATAATAAAAGGTTCATCTCCAAAACTGATACCATTGATATCGACTAATGTAAATCCTAGCCGATCAATGTGAACACCATTATTGACATTAACTCACTTGTATTTGAAAATGGAAAATCTAATTTTAACATAGTTCACCTCTCAAATCTCTTTAATAACCCCATAATAAGGCATGACTCCAATTTAGGTCTCTTGTCTTTCGAACGGAGAAGTGCATAGATTCAGCCTCTAACATAACACCACCGTTTCCGGATGGTGCTCCTACCATCTAGGGACTTTGTGTAAAATGTATAACCGTTTATCACATAAGAATTCTGAAAAGACCCTTTCTTACTAAACAATAATTAACCATAATTTTTCTTAAAACCAGATTAATAGGTGATTATGAAAAACCATTGTTCTTTTAAATACACACACCTCGAGGTCTAGGGCACAAATTCTGCCCACGAACCCACTACAGAAATCCATAACTCGGGCACAATTATCGAATAGGAGTTTACATAATCCATGAGTCTTACAACACTAACCCCCACAACAAAGGGTCTACACAAAACAAATCTCACACAAAATAAGATTGTGGATCCACTATAATATGTTTGTGTATAGATAAGGCCTTGGGAAAATAAACAGTCATCCAAAAATAGTTGATGTAGTATTTCAAAAATATGAGGCCCATGATGGCAATATATAAATCAATACAACACTAGTACCAAAAAGAGGCTTACAAGTTTCACGATGTCTATGCCTCTTGTTGCTTCCCTTGTCCTCTAATAGGGTTAGAGGTCTTGTCTCGAAAAATTTTATAATGACGGGGTGAGACATAAAGTCCCCATAACCAAAATTAATTTATCAAATATGCAGGAAAAGATTGCAAGTTAGAGAAGCGTGGTTTATGATCGTAATTAAAATAATACATAATAATTAACAATATTTAAAATCATCTCCACTCATCCATCCCGCTCCTCCTTATATCTTCCGGACGTGGTATAGCTTATCGGTGCTAGTATACCCGACCAAGGTTAGCTAGTCACTTCAAGAATAATGTCCCCTCCCATGTCATCACCAATATACCGTAACAGGGAGGTATCCGTCCAAAACACTCAACTCAAATTCCGGCTAGGAATGAGAGCCGATGGGCACAATTTCACCCTCAACCTCTTCCACACAACCCAATATATCCCACAACAGAATAAAATAAAATAATACTAAAATCTTCAACAACATTTTATTAAATTATTATTCTATATACATCATCTCACAACACACATTATAACCATCACAACAATAACAACCCCATTAATAATATTCACTTAAATACAAAGATTAGGAAGTACACTACTTCACCGAAATAATTTCATATTCAAACATACACATAATTTTTCAAAAAACATACAAATAGTATATATGAAAGTAAGACTTAGAAAAATACCTTACACCCAAAACAAGCATATAAAATAAATTAACCCCGAGTTATCTTAATTCCAAGCTTAACCTTAGTTTGATGAGTACTACCCGCACGATTCTTGGTCACAAAAAGGCTCTACATTATCACAAATATAACTTATAATTTCCTATAACTTAAAGTAAAAATTCTAATAATAATATATATATTATAACAAAACTGAAATTGACATTTTGGTCCCACAAATTCCAAAATGACATTTTAGTCCCAAAATTCCAGGAATTACGCTT
Organism: Acacia acuminata; assembly: GCA_019022655.1. NCBI lineage: Eukaryota > Viridiplantae > Streptophyta > Magnoliopsida > Fabales > Fabaceae > Acacia > Acacia acuminata. Next base: position 407,739 of record JAFJYI010000398.1, on the reverse strand, counting down.
TACCCCCCAAGATTCCGAAATTACGCTTTTGTCTCCAAAAATTCCGAAAATACAAACTTTTGCCCCCTTTAATTCCGTAAATTACTATTCCCCCCCCCCCCAAAAAAAAAATTCCGAGATATTGTAATTTGGTCCCAAAATTCCGAAAACTACATTTTTGGCCTTCATATATAAAAACTAAATTGATTAAATACCAATAATATCTCCCTAACCTATTTTCATAACATTTAATCGGTAAAAATATTTTATAGAATAAAATCCTAAACTTCTTAAATAGAAAAAATTCATTTTAAATTTCTATAACATCCAAACAATAAATCTAACCGATTAAAATTCTAATAATATCTTATCCCAAATAAATTATTTTCATAACATTTAATCGGTAAAAATATTTGATAGAGATAAAATCCTATACTTCTTAAATAGAAAAATTCATCTTAAATTTCTATGACAACCAAACAATAAATTTAAACCAATTAAAATTTACTATTAATCATCCACTACATATATATAGTTGTAAGTACCGGGCCGAACCCAAGAGGGGGTGAATTGGGTGAAGTATAAAAATTTAGATTCTATGAAAATCTTTTCTCAATTCAAAAATTCAACTTGTATAAAAGAAGTGAGTTATAAACCAATTGACAAACATTCAAATGTAAATGCTTTGAAATGTAAGAGATAAGGGAGAAGAGCTTGCAAACAGATTTATACCGGTTCGGCCTTATCCTTGACCTACGTCCAAATCCCAAGCCTCACTTGGGATTTTCAATCCACTATCTTTAATCTTCTTGATTACACGATCAGAATCGAAGCAATCCTCTCTCAAGGATTCACTCCCCTTACAATCGTAATCAACACACCGCTTGATTACACACTCTCACTCAAGTAATCCTCTCACTAGGATTCACTCCCCTTACAAGTTGTAATCAACACAATGTATATCCCACTCAAGATTCCCCAATCTTGAGTAACTCTCGAAAGATAATGTGTTTACAATAATTTTCCTCTCAAAGGAATGGATAAATAATCACCGAAGTACAAACACAATTCATTTCACTCTCTAAGCTATCTAGACAAGTAAAACAAGAGTGAAAAGGATGTAGAAGCGTATCAGCATTTTGGCATTGTAATCTTGTATCTCTACGTTTTTCTGCTTGTGTCCATGACTTTTATAGATAGAGAAAGGTCTCGTGACCGTTTATGACCGTTGTAGGATGAATCGACCGTTGTAGTTGATTATCATTAAGTGTGGTCATTCTCTCTCTAAACTCCAACTAATCCATGTGATTAATTGATCTGAAGTGGCTCTTTGGAGTTTTGCCCGTTGGGGAAGAGTTTGCTTGATGAAGAAATGTTTCTTGACCGTTGTGAATATTCAATGACTTGTTGGATAAAGAATTATAGCCGTTAGAAACTAGCCGTTAGAGCTTTTGCACGCTTTTGATGTTTTTGCACAAATCTGATATCCTTCGTTTTAATCCTCTGAAACTCACCAATAAAGTGGTTAAACATATCTAGGAACATTAGAGATTAATCATGGGAAGTATTAAGATCAAACAAGAAGGCATTGCAAATTTGTCGATTTGAAATTCCATAGTTGGCGTTCAATACTTGAGTCTTTACTTGAGTAAGTAAGTCAAGTATGCAATACTTGAGTCTTTACTGCAGTAATTCAAGAACAAGTGTCATGTCTGGAAATCAGTTTAAGAGCTCTTTACTCGAGTTAATAAACTCCTACTCGAGTAAGCAATAGTTATAAAGTCTTTGGAGCTCTCTAAGTCCTTTACTCGAGTAAGGATTCATCTACTCGAGTAAGCAACTTAGTTTAAAGATATTTTTGCTCTCTGAAGTCATTTACTCGAGTAAGGATACCTTTACTCAAGTAAGCACGAACATGAGTTAAGTTGAAAATCATTTTAAGAGTTCTTTACTCGAGTATGAAAACTTTTACTCAAGTATGCACGAGTTTAGAAAAACTTGGGATTATCTGTCAACTTTCGAGGGCCATATCTCCCTGGTCTGAACTCCGTTTTGGTCCGTTCAACTCTTGATGGAAATCTATTTGAGTCTACTTTCATATGCCACTGATTTTAGCTCAATCGGATTTCTAGTTTGTGAGTTACACTCAAAATACCGAAGGTGGGTCTGGACTGTGACGTTGATTCTTGTGGCAACTTGTAAAAATCATAGCTCCTTGATCTTGACACCTTTGGACTTGATTTATATATCAAAATGACGCTTTGGATGTCTAGTTTCAAATGCCACTGGTTTCACATCAATCCGATTCCTGGTTTGAGAGATATCATCGAATTACTAGACCTCACCCGTGCTGAACGTGAAACAGAGTTGCTGAAGAGCTGATCATGCTGCATACTCGAGTATACACTTACATACTCGAGTAAACCTTGTCCAGAGACGCCAGAGGTGCTGAAGACACTTCCTTACTCGAGTATACACTTCCATACTCGAGTAAACACTTGCATACTCGAGTATTGAGTCCCAAATTCGAGTTTTGTCATCCCGAAGCTGATTTTTGCTGATTTTAACTTCAAATTGAGTCATTTCAACTTCCATATGACCTTGGAAACCTCTAGCATCAATCTTAGAACTTGAATAATGATATCTTTACTTCATACAACAAGTTCTTCCTTCTTCCATCTCCCAACTTGATCATTCTTCATCTTTTAGCTTGGGCTCTTTATTCTTTGCAGCTTCTACCTTCTTCAATACCCAAAAAGCTTCCGAGAATTTCATGTGTTGTCTTTCTATCTGCATTGTACCTCAAATATGATGAAGCTTCATTCCAACTCCTGGTTTGATCATCAAGACTTCATGTACCACAAGAACTTGAATGTTGTGCAAGTTCTCCTTTCTTTCTTCTCTTCTCTTGAATAACCTCTATGATTCAACTTGAACTAATCTACATTAAACATAGTAGTTAGTCAATGTAGGAGATAACTATATTACTCAATCTTTTTGCTTATAAGAATGGCATCTGTTTAAGACATCATCAAAACTAAGTATAACCAACATTCTCCCCCTTTTGATGATGGCAAATACCTTAAGAAAAATATGTATGAGTATGAGAATACATTAGATGCAACATGTTTTTCTTGCCATTCTCTCCCCTTATTTGTCATTAGCAAAAAGTTGAAAGTTAAGATATCGTAAAACGACCAATTTTGCATTTCAACACAAGTTAATAAGAGGATGGCAGCAGCAAAACATATCGGATCATACACAACTAGAAATATATTCATTGAGTAAACTTCATACAAAGCGAACGATACTAGAAAGGATAAACACTCGAAAATCACTCGATATCGAACCAATTACTACAAAATCAGCAAAATACAATGAAATGCAATGAGACACAACACCTAGAACCTATGCACCCTATGCATGTTTAAAAACACATATGAAACCAGATTAAAAGAGTCAAAGAAACTGATTTTCTCTCCCCGATTGAAAGTGCTTTCATTTTAAATATGATGCAATTTAGAATGTTTTTATGAAAGCGGATTTGAGAGAATTTGGAGAGATTTTCAAGACAACTTTCACAAATAAAGCGAGAAAGATACCAAACATGTGCAAACTTTCTCTGAATATAAAAAGATAGGGATTAGAAATGCTCATGTTGGTTTTGCAAATTGATGAACGATTTGGCCTAAAATGAAGCTGTCGTATGAGATTCTTTGATAAGGCTCAATAGCAAGATCATGAATATCTTCCATCTTTTGATTTTCCTTTATAGATCATCCATGCAGAGCATATATCGGCTTCAAAGATTGATCACCAAAGTTGTAACACATAACCAAATCTCCCGCTACAAATTAAAAAACATCCTTTCTAGAAGAGATTTATTAGTGCAACCGGATATCAAGGTATTCCTTTCGAAAAGATATTTTCAAGAGTGAAATTAACTCATCATCAAAACTAATAAAAGATAGTGATCACCAGACTTAATGCTAAGTGAGTGTGGATGAGTATATTTAAAAGAATTTTCCTCAAATAAAAGAGAAGAGCTTATAGAGTATAAAACACATATGAATGTGAAGCTCCCCTTAATGAATGCATGACTAAAATATGAAGTTTCCTTTAATGATACCAAATAATAGTATGACACCAAATGTTATAAGGTTTGGAAAAGTCTTTGCCCACATCATGATATTTCAGAATTGAAAAACTTTCAAGTTCACTTGGGTGGACTTGAGATTGTTATAAACAAATCACTTATGCTTTTTATGATGATAAAAGAGTTTTAAAGCATAAGGATCATTTTAAAAACGGGTTTGTTTAGGCTAATCTTCATGAAATAAAATGGAATGAAATCAAGTTAGCCCAAACATGATTATGTTTTATACGTAAGACAATACCTCACTTGAATAATATCGTAATTACTCAAGTTAATCCTCTCGTAGTCCATAGATGCATTACTAGATAGCTATTTTCCATTGTTTTGAATGCATCTTAGAAGCCGAAATCCTGAATAAGCTTTGTATAGGATCAGTTTACTGCTCATAGCTTCTCATCAAGCTAGCATGCTCTTTATCATCTTGGTTTAAGTCTCTTGCATATCGTGAGCCTTGGCCTCTCGTTCGATCCATACTCGAGTAAAGCACCCTATACTCGAGTAAGCAGCCCCTTTTCACGATGTGTGCTCTCTCCTCTTGGATACTCGAGTATCCACTTCCATACTCGAGTAAGGCTCTTGAATATCAGATTTAGCTTTCTATAATTCCTATAATCGAGTACCATTGCCTTTATGGAGTATGCAACTTCAAACATCAAAATATCTGCAAAAACACTTGCTACACACTCCAATGTTTGAGTTAATAAGGATTAATCATCAAACACATAACTAACATTGAGTGGAGGCTATTCTCAACCTATTTAGATTAATCATTCTCGAATTTTCTCATAGAATGAATTGCTCTTAGATGAATATGTTCTTTCCACATATGTGTATTACTGATCATCTTATCAAACTAATTCATAATTTTGAACATACTCATATGCAACCATATGATTCCAAGAAATTTATTCTTTCATGCCAACTCAATCTTGAAGAAATGCTCGAAAATCAATCTATCCATTAAGTACGAGTGGTAGTTAATTTGAAATACCATGTGAGTGCAATCAAATCATACATATTTTCAAAACATTGAGATGTATTTTCCAAATACAAAATGAATTGTGAGTTAAAATATTTTGAATTGTGCATTTCGAAAACTTAAACTTGGAGAATTATGCATAAAATCACTTGTGATTCGTTACCAATCTTGACTTCAAAAGTATATGAAGAACTTTTGAAAAACCACAACCAATACTTGATTTTTCATCTTCTCCAACACTCAATGTTGCTATCGACTTTGTCATACTCGAGTATTCTCTTTTTCGTTAGCAACTACATCAATTTTCTGCAAAACCGATGTATGTTCTTTGGTACTCAATGATCCTTGAGTCCACAATTGATTAGGCATGAAAACTCTTATGCTCTTATATAATTAAATCACATGATCAAAGAGAATAACAATCAAAGATCTAAACATAGTTTTACCCAAACAAATAAGTTCAAGCCATTGAATCGAATAGGGTAACAACTAAAAGATACCAAAAATGTTGTTTCTTAATGACAATTTGTAAACATACTTTATGTAGAAGAGATGTCATTGACAAAAATGAATATAGAAAACCTTATCTATAATGATAAGCATTTATCAATTTGAAGTTCAGATTATTCAAGAAGGATAATGAAATATGCAAAGTGTTTCAAATCTTGAATGTTCTTTCAAAATGTGATAATGCATTATGAAATCACAATTTTGATGAATGAAAGATTCATTTTTGAAACATGTTTGAAAACGATGCTCATTATAAACATATTGGAAGTCAATAGGTTTAATGCATATATCAAGATGCTTGATTTGGAGAACATGTTGAACATTGAAGTTAACATGTTGAAGAATTTTCTCGAAAAGCCAAGGTCATGAAAGTAAAGCATTATAAAGACATGCTTATAAGCACAACATATATAAGCTTAATGACTTTGCTATTGACCAAGAGATAATCGTGCCTTAGAGAGTGGTCTTGAAAGTATAAGAACATTCAAGGCAAGAGTTTGAAATATAGACAAGGTTACTCAAAATATGGATGATGACAAAAGCCGATGTATTTGAGTAACATATATGAATTCTAGGATTCATGGATGATGAAGCACAAACTCTTTAGTCCAAATGACTAGAGTTCCATAATATTATCCTAGTAAGTTATTCCATATAATGGTTAATGCACTAAAATTTAATGCATTAATGAACATTCATAATTCTTGGAGTAACTTGACCAATAAGAATTTATCCAATAAGCATGAGATTTTCACAAATTGAATTCTCTTATTGAGATAAACTTGAAACTCATATGTGATTAACTTGTTAGACATAAGGTCCAACTAGTTAGATAATGAAACTAAAGAGTTCAAGCAAAAACATTTAATTCCAAAATCAATGTGTGAATGATAGGGAAAACTCAATTGGACAAATTTGAAGCATATCCAACATTCAATATACAATGTTAACTTCCAATTTGAAACATTATTTGAATGCAATCAAAGTACGGATATGTTTTCAAAGCATTTGTATGCATTTTCTCAAAAACAATGTGAGTTGAAATCCAAACAAATTTTACACTTGTGCATTTCAAAAACATGAACTTAGAAAGTTATGCACAAATTCATTTATGGTCCATTTAGCAATCTGAAAACATTTTGAAAAATATAAATGATTGATTGCTAAAGGAATGCAATGATGGACAAGTATTCATTACCCAAAAGTGAATTTCATATAATCAAAATATGGGGTAAGGATTAGATATCACCGTAATTCCTCTTATCCTCATAGAAGCTTGCTTGGTTGAGATGGATTGGTGTAGATAACTCCTTTTTTCGGTGTTCACCATCAACATTAAGCATAGCTTGTTTAGCTTTCTCAAGACTTGGATCATTTCTCTTTTTTCTTTCTTGTATCCAACCTTTACATTCTTGAGAAATTTTCTTTGATCCTTAGCCTTAGTAACTTGAAGGATTGCATTTGCTCACCCAATTTATCATTCGTTGATACTTTGTCTTAGTGAATTTAGTCTTGGGATGAAGCAATGCTTTCTCATATGATGTAGACGGGTGTTGGCAAAGCAAGAATCCTTTCCCTTGTTCACAAGAGATCCTTCTTTTCTTGTTCTCCTCAAGATAGTTGGATGGTACTCTGTGGTAATCCATTCTTGAGGTAGATGATACTCTTCTTGCTTGTATCCATTGCTTCCTTTGATGTTTAAACCATGTAGTTCCAGCAATGGGTGCCCTGAGAGTTCTCTTGCTTGATATAGATGCTATGATCTTCTTCAATGGTGCATGAGAAACTCTTGACTTCTTCTTCCTCTTTTCTGTACCTTGATGTCCATTGATATTCAAATCATCCTGCACACATGGAGTACTAGATGGACATTTTGGTACCCACTTATACTTGGGTCCTTGACTGTTAGCATTGGACCTTGATTGTCCTTTAGGAACCCAAACCAACTTATTTCTTACATTGAAATTTCTTCTAATATAACATGTGTAAGAAATATGTCCAGATTTTCCACAATAATTGCAAGTAATATAATCATGCTTGTTATGAACAACTTTGCAAGAATTATGTGATTCTAGTGGATGCAATTTCAAGTGAATCATATTTGTGTATTCTTTCTTCCCATATGATTTTCCAGCATCATTTTTTTCAAAATATGTTTGTTTTTCAAAATAGAATCGATCAATGATTGAAAAACACTTCCATGCAATTGTTCAAAAACATTTTTCTTTCCTACACAAGAAGAATTGGAACTTGTTTACCTCATGTGTATCTTGAGCTCTAGCTAATGATTGATCACAATCTTTCATGAGCTCTTCTTGGGAATCATCTTCTTCTTGTTCTTTTGTGTTGACTGGATCATGGAAGAATTCAATGATTTCTCCTTCTTCATTCTCCACTTCCAATTGTTCATCAATTGTGGATACACAACTTATGGTTTCGGATGAATTGTCAACACTTTCAACTTCAACACAATTGTTAGTAGCATATATAGAATCAAGAGTATCCCAAATTTCTTTAGCACTAAAGCAAAACTTGATTTTCTCAAAATCATTTTCGAGTTAAAGCATCGTGAAGATTTTTCATTGCTCTAATGTTTAAAGAGAACATTTTCTTTTCTTTTTCTCGTCCAATCCTTTCTTGGTTTGAAATCAAAAACATTTATAAAAACATTCCACATATCAAAATCAGTTGCTTTGATAAAACTAGTCATTCTAGCTTTCCAAAACCAAAAATCAATATCTTTGAAAAGTGGTGGAATGGTAAAATCAAAACCTTGACAATGAGGAACACCCAAAATCAGCCATTGAAACTCTTGAGACGGTTAAGTCCTTAAAACAAGAGCCTAGCTCGATACCAAATGTAAGTACCGCTGAACCCAAGAGGGGGGGTGAATTGGGTGAAGTATAAAAATTTAGATTCTATGAAAATCTTTTCTCAATTCAGTAAATTCAACTTGTATAAAAGAAGTGAGTTATAAACCAATTGACAAACATTCAAATGTAAATGCTTGGAAATGTAAGAGATAAGGAAGAAGAGCTTGCAAACAGATTTATACTTGGTTTGGCCTTATCCTTGACCTACGTCCAGGTCCCCAAGCCTCACTTGGGATTTTCAATCCACTATCTTTAATCTTCTTGATTACACGATCTGTAACTGAAGCAATCCTCTCTCAAGGATTCACTCCCCCTTACAATCTGTAATCAACACACTGCTTGATTACACACTCTGTACTCGAAGTAATCCTCTCACTAGGATTCACTCCCCCTTACAAGTTGTAATCAACACAATGTATATCCCACTCAAGATTCCCCAATCTTGAGTAACTCTCGAAAGATAATGTGTTTACAATAATTTTCCTCTCAAAGGAATGGATAAATAATCACTGAAGTACAAACACAATTCATTTCACTCTCTAAGCTATCTAGACAAGTAAAACAGAGTGAAAAGGATGTAGAAGCGAGTATCAGCATTTTGGCATTGTAATCTTGTATCTCTACGTTTTTTCTCTTGTGTCCATGACTTTTATAGATAGAGAAAGGTCTGTGACCGTTTATGACCGTTGTAGGATGAATCAGACCGTTGTAGTTGATTATCATTAAGTGTGGTCTGCTTCTCTCTCTAAACTCCAACTAATCCATGTGATTAATTGATCTGAAGTGGCTCTTTGGAGTTTTGCCCGTTGGGGAAGAGTTTGCTTGATGAAGAAATGTTTCTTGACCGTTGTGAATATTCAATGACCGTTGGATAAAGAATTATAGCCGTTAGAAACTAGCCGTTAGAGCTTTTGCGGCTTTTGATGTTTTTGCACAAATCTGATATCCTTCGTTTTAATCCTCTGAAACTCACCAATAAAGTGGTTAAACATATCTAGGAACATTAGAGATTAATCATGGGAAGTATTAAGATCAAACAAGAAGGCATTGCAAATTCGTCAGATTTGAAATTCTGAAGTTGGCGTTCAATACTTGAGTCTTTACTTGAGTAAGTAAGTCAAGTATGCAATACTTGAGTCTTTACTCGAGTAAGCAAGAACAAGTGTCATGTCTGGAAATCAGTTTAAGAGCTCTTTACTCGAGTTAATAAACTCCTACTCGAGTAAGCAATAGTTATAAAGTCTTTGAGCTCTCTTTGTAAGTCCTTTACTCGAGTAAGGATTCATCTACTCGAGTAAGCAACTTAGTTTAAAGATATTTTTTGCTCTCGGAAGTCATTTACTCGAGTAAGGATACCTTTACTCGAGTAAGCACGAACATGAGTTAAGTTGAAAATCATTTTAAGAGTTCTTTACTCGAGTATGAAAACTTTTACTCAAGTATGCACGAGTTTAGAAAAACTTGGGATTATCTGTCAACTTTCGAGGGCCATATCTCCCTGGTCTGAACTCTGTTTTGGTCCGTTCAACTCTTGATGGAAAGCTCTTTGAGTCTACTTTCATATGCCACTGATTTTAGCTCAATCGGATTTCTAGTTTGTGAGTTACACTCAAAATACCGAAGGTGGGTCTGGACTGTGACGTTGATTCTTGTGGCAACTTGTAAAAATCATAGCTCCTTGATCTTGACACCTTTGGACTTGATTTATATATCAAAATGACGCTTTGGATGTCTAGTTTCAAATTCCACTGGTTTCACATCAATCCGATTCCTGGTTTGAGAGATATCATCGAATTACTAGACCTCGCCCGTGCTGAACGTGAAACAGAGTTGCTGAAGAGCTGATCATGCTGCATACTCGAGTATACACTTACATACTCGAGTAAACCTTGTCCAGAGACGCGCAGGTGCTGAAGACACTTCCTTACTCGAGTATACACTTCCATACTCGAGTAAACACTTGCATACTCGAGTATTGAGTCCCAAATTCGAGTTTTGTCATCCTGAAGCTGATTTTTGCTGATTTTAACTTCAAATTGAGTCATTTCAACTTCCATATGACCTTGGAAACCTCTAGCATCAATCTTAGAACTTGAATAATGATATCTTTACTTCATACAACAAGTTCTTCCTTCTTCCATCTCCCAACTTGATCATTCTTCATCTTTTAGCTTGGGCTCTTTATTCTTTGCAGCTTCTACCTTCTTCAATACCCAAAAAGCTTCCAGAATTTCATGTGTTGTCTTTTCTTATCTGCATTGTACCTCAAATATGATGAAGCTTCATTCCAACTCCTGGTTTGATCATCAAGACTTCATGTACCACAAGAACTTGAATGTTGTGCAAGTTCTCCTTTCTTTCTTCTCTTCTCTTGAATAACCTCTATGATTCAACTTGAACTAATCTACATTAAACATAGTAGTTAGTCAATGTAGGAGATAACTATATTACTCAATCTTTTTGCTTATAAGAATGGCATCTGTTTAAGACATCATCAAAACTAAGTATAACCAACAATAGTCTTCTATTGTCAAAACTCAAAACTTTCCCAAAATCATAATCTCAAAATTTTCACTAACCAACATATTATTAACCTCATTAGAAAGAGAAAATATATAGAGTGACTTTCATGAAGAAAGTTTATTGAAAAAAAGCTAGTTTAGTTACCTAAATAATCTTATAAGATAAAATACATACCTTAAAATGACCTCCAGACTCTTATTTCTTCCTCACTCTCACTCTCTCTCGCCTCTCCCTCTGCTGCCCAGTGTGTGTGTGTGTGGTGTAAGGGTGTGTTGATTGAATAAATAGAAGGGGGAGGGAAAATGGTTGGAGGGAGTGGTTTAACCACCCCCTTAACCATTCCCTCACTCAAGGATGGGGTAGGTCGACGCATGGACCCTTTTTTATTTTTGCTTTTTAACATTTTTTCTTTTTTGAAGATTTCTTTCTTTCTCTTTCTCCTTCTCTTCTTCCAACATTTACAAAATAAATACATATATCATATATAATTATTTCATAATTATAATTATAATTAAATCCTAAAACTAAAAATTAGGATGTTAAAAATTCCAACTTATGACATCAACCTTAGGACCACGTGCTAACCATTTGATTGTATCGTAAACACATTCCTCTCCCTCGACCTTTTTGTTTGAACCAGTTTGCAAAAGTTCTGTTATGTTCCCTAATTAACTTTTGTTCAGTCATTCGATGATTTTCTTTCCTTACAGCTTCTTTATGTGCTTCTATGCTGGTTTGAACTTCATCAACATTTTTCAAGATGTATAAGTGGACTTGTGACAATTCCTCAGGATCCACACTCTTTATTGAAGCCCCTCGTCTACCCTCTTCAGCATGCTAACGTTTAGGAAGCCCAATATGTCTTACTTTGGCCAAACAATTATGACAAAATTCCATGGCTTCCTCAGAAACATATTTCTGAACAATTGAAGCTTCTGGCCGGTATGTGTTCTTCACATACCCTTTAGGAACTTCATAGATTTTTCAATTGGGCACATCCACCGTAAATGGATAAGGCCGCACAACTTTATCTCCCTCACTAGATGAACAATTAGATGAACCATTATGTCAAAAATGTAGGAACAAAAAGCTTCTCAAGCTGGCACAAGATATCCTTCATTCTCCAATTCATTCAACTTTGCAACTTCAAAAACTTTACTACAAACCGCATTGAAGAAGAAACAAAGTCGATTCAAGATTAGTTGAAGATCATATTTGATAGGGCAAAACTTTATAGCCTATAAACTCCGCAAGTGCACGGGCCGTATCAAGTAATAAAGTGATAAGAAAAGTATCGTTCTCATGAGAACTTAGTATCACAACTTTAGTTAAGCATTAATTTAACAATGTCGTTTAAGTTGAGCAAGACAAAAAATTGAATTTAATTAAGATAAAGGAAAAGAAAATCAAAACTAAAATAAAAATAAGAAAACTACCACAATAATCAAATGAGCAACCCGTAGTCACTAATCCCTTGTTAGCTTCATACACCTTGTTTTCACTAATTTAATCACTTCAATATCAATTTTGTTAATCTCGAGTATAAATAGCTATAAGTGCCTGCTCCACTTACAACCCTCTCTTGAGTATAACTTGTTATGTCTAACATAGTTACTCAGAGGCAACAAAACTCGAACACACCCTTCTACAATTATATGGGGCCATTAGGTATATGTCTATCCTAATTGCAAATTAAATCGTAATCTAATACCATATTACTTAATCTCATAGCCTAATTAAAATCCCCTTCGTCAAGGTAAATCCTAATGATCAAAATCATATTCAATGATGGCCAATCACTAAATAGATAAAACTAACCAAGATTAAGTAACCAAAATTAATATCAAATTTAACTAAACAATGAAAACAAAATCCAATTCACCCACAAGTTCATAGGTCCTCTAGGTTGTAAAACCAACTAGCCACACATGGCTCTAACAAAATCCATAACAAAAAGATAACAATTCAGGTTCAAAGAATAAAGAGAAAGAGGAAAGGAAATTTCTTCGTCGCTCCACGATCCCTTTCATCCTTCCGTGGAGATGATGAAGAGAACCGAAGCGCTCAAATTTCCTCTACTCCTCTCGCTTCTTCGTTCCTTCTTGTTCTCGTGTCTCCCGATCTTACTCCCTTCTTTCCTTCTTCCTTTCTTCATATATATAACCTAAATATAACTTAGGTCGTAGGTCACCGATTCTCCTTTTCTTATTAAAAGATATCTCATATCTTGTAATCAACTCCACCAGATCACACAATTGATTTTGTTTCTATTTTTCTTGCGTGAGACTATTGAATTTGGCTGATTGTATATCCTTTTAATTTCTTTTTCTACTTCTTTCCAAATCAGCTAATATCTTCTCGCACATTAAAAAAAGATATAAGTAGATTTTATGTTGATTTATTCTTTGATCCTAAGTTTGATTCAATGATGGAAAAGTCAATAAAAGATAATTAAATAGGTATATAATATCAATAATTCCAACTAATTCTCATAAAATATACACCTATTTAATCATAAAATATACACTTATCAATATTCGACGATGCCTCGAATAGCTATTGGGAGTAGTTGTTGCATTAAGACATGACAATCATGAGACTTTTGGCCTACTAATTTCAAGTCCTTCATCGATACAAGCCTCTTAAATTTGAAGAATACCTCGACGGAACTTTTGTGCCCCCGTAAAACACTCACAAAAACTTCGCTTTCTCATCCTTAGACAAAGTATGAGAAGCCGATGGACAATAAGTTCTGTTACCATATGGCCTTGGATGTAAGTCTTCGCGTATTCCTATTGCTTGCAAATCCAATCTTGCCTTCACACCATCCTTAGAACTACCTTGTATGTTGAGAATCGTGTGAACAATACTATCACATACGCTTTTCTCCACGTGCATGACATCAATAAAGTGTCTCACATCAAGATTGCGCCAATATGGAAGATCGAAGAATACAGATCTCTTTTACCATATATTTGTGTCTTTTCTACTCTTTACAGTCTTATCGAAGATGACACTGATATTTTTCACCTTTTCATAAACTTGCTCCCCAGTCAATGCCACTGGAGCATCTTCATACTCTTGGCCACCAAAAAAATCTTTCTTTAGTCGACAATATGGGTGGCCCCGTCTAAGAAATCTCCTATGTCCAAGATAAATCGTCTTTCTTCCATGTTGTAGTTGATCGTAACATGTGCCTTCTTCACATATTGGACATGCTTTATGGCCTTTTACACTATACCCTAACAAGTTCCGATATGCTGGGAAGTCGTTTATAGTACAAAATATCATGGCTCGCAATTTAAAAACGTCCTTCTTGAAAGAGTCAAAAACATCGATACCTTCTTCCCACAACTCCTTCAAGTCTTCGATCAAGGGCTCAAGGTAAACATCAATGTCATTTTCAGGTTGTTTCGGTCCCAAAATCAACATAGATAGCATGATGTATTTTCGTTTCATGATAACATAGGAGATAAGTTGTAAATAATCAGGAGTACAGCCCATGAACTATGTATGCTGCTAAGGCTACCATAGGGATTCATGCCATTCGTGCTAAGGGCAAGCCTAAGGTTCCTAGGTTCTTCGCCGAAGTTAGAAAAAAAAAATGATTGATTTTCTTCCATGGAGAAGAATCGACCGGATGACGAAGCTTCCCATCAGAAATCCTCTCATCTGCATGCCACCTCAAATTTTTTGCATCGTCTTCATTAGCAAACAAGCGCTTGAACCTTGGTATGATTGGAAGATACCATAACACTTTTGCAAGCCCCTTATTTGACTTATACCTTGGGGTTTCACATATCGGACAATTCTGCTTCTCTTCAAACTCTTTTCTATACAACAAGCAATCATTCTAGCATGCATGGATCTTTTTTGTACTTCATCCCCAATGGACAAAGTATTTTTTTAGCATCATAGTATCGATGCGGCAACACATTATCATCCGGAAGCATGTCCTTAAAAGCCTCAAGCATTTCAGAAAAACTCTTCTCGCTCCATCCATGACGTGCCTTCAAGCTTACCAATTTCAATACAGCGTTCAACAATTGGTATTTTTTTACACCCAGGGTATAGCGGGGTCTCTGTATACTGCACATATTACCATATGCATGTAATTGCTCAAAAGCCTCTTCTCCTACATCACGAATAATGTCCTCTATGCGATCATCCATATCCATGTCATTATCATCAAAGGCCACTTCCCCATGTGGAGACCCACTTGGCATTTTTTCACCATGCCATACCTATACTGTATAACTCTTACAAAATCCTCCACAAATTAAATGTGTGAGTATAACTTCAGGACTTAGTCGCCTCTCATTCTAACATTGTACACAAGGACAATAAAATTGCCCACTATCATCATAGGCATTTTGTTTAGAAAATACTATAAATTCTCTCACCTCATTCTGATATTCAACACTCATCTGTAAAGTATTTATCCAATTGTGATCCATAGCAGAATTCCTATAGACAGAAAGATTTAACATACATAATCCGAATAAATTGAAACTTGCATAAAATAAGGCAACTCCAAATGCATATGCTCAATGTAGGTTATAAATATATTATTGGTCTTGGTCAAAAAGAAACTTGCCCATTAAATGCATCACGAATAAATTGCTCTTGGTCAAAAATGTCTCACAATGAATTAAAGAAGTAAAATAAATGCAAGATGAGGAAAATAAATGCACCACACGAGGACTCACATATAACATATAAATTCATAACGAAGAATCACTCTTGGTCATAAATGTATCACAGTGAATCTAAGAAGCAAAATAAATGCATGACGAGAAAATTAAATGCATCACATGAAGGTCTTGTGGACTCACTTGTAGCATATAAATTGAAATGTGTTTGCTAAGTCTTTCTTCTCCGGCCATGAATGTTGATGTTGCAGACAGCAAGAGTAACCTAAAAACACTTGTTGGTCAGTTGGCTAGGTCAAGTGCTACTATAATCTTCAAAATACAATATTCATTAACGATAGAGGAACCCACAAGAACATTTCATCGATTTCGATCAACCCATGAAAAATCCAGAACTTAAGAAGGAAAATCAAAAAGTTATATAACCGAAACACCATTTACAGCTTGGTCTAAAGACGTTTAGCTAAGGAACCGAAAGTGATTGTTGAGAGAGCAACGCCGAATGATGAAGCAATACACAAACACTTTGGAGACAAACCTCGAATTACTTTCACAAAGAGAAATTCAAAGAGGGAAATTTTGCACGACAAAGACATTTTTTAGCATTTTGTTTTTTTAAGACCGGTTAATTATAGAGTATCCGGTTCTAAAGATAAAGATTTTATTAATTTAATTTTTAAAACTGTATGTTTCAAAAACTCCGGTCCTAGATTTTGATTTTTCATTTAATTTTAAGACCGGAGTTTTATAAGATATCCGGTCCTAAAAGTCAAATACTTTTAATTAAAAGTATATGGTCCTAAAGGTCTTCATTTACTAACCAAACTAAAAGAAAGAGGATTGGCTTTGGTGAGCGCAGCAGCAACTGAATGAATAAAATAAAGGAAAACTGGGGAATAGGTTCCTTTAATTATTGGAGAATATGAACAAAAAAAAGATACAAGCTTGGTTCTTAATGCTTCATACATTACTGGAGAATATGCACGTATAAGAGAGAAAAAAAAAGAAACACAAACTAAACATTATCAACGACAAGAATCTGACTAAACATCCTAAAGCTTATTATCCTCCAATGCCTTGGCGATATCTGCGTGAACAACATTAATTTCCTGCCGGAGATCAGCAAGTTCCTGTCTTTTTTGCATTAGCCACATTGCATCATTAGAGAAAAGAGGAGAGGG
Organism: Acacia acuminata; assembly: GCA_019022655.1. Classification (NCBI taxonomy): domain Eukaryota; kingdom Viridiplantae; phylum Streptophyta; class Magnoliopsida; order Fabales; family Fabaceae; genus Acacia; species Acacia acuminata. Next base: position 390,886 of record JAFJYI010000398.1, on the reverse strand, counting down.
GTCGGTAGGCGCGGGGCCGGAGGTTGAGAGGGGGAGTGGGAACCTCTTCATGGTCTGAAGGCTAGAGGCGGGTGGCAATCTCTTCATCATCCGAAATAACAATAGGTCCAATGACCCAAGACTCTTTGGTTCAAATAGAACGTACTCTTGTTGGAGGAGGCACCTCATATAACGATCGAAGGTTGGCACGAGCTTCAGGAGTGAGAGTACCCCTACGATGGGTTATCTTGTACCAACCATGATTTAAGCCTTTGAGGAGTTGGGGCAGAGAGCTAGGTAGTGATGAGGAGTTAGGAGGTAGTGATGAGTTAATAAGGACAGAGAGGTAGGGTGAGGAGTTAATAAGCAGAGCTGCTACTTTAAGAGTGTATTTTTTAAATATCTGGTTCTAAAAGTATATTATTTATTTTTTTTCAATTCAATTACTTTTAAGGCCGTCCTTTTATAATATATCCGGTCCTAAAAGTATTTTTTTTAATTCAATTACTTTTAAGACTCGTCCTTTTATAATATATCTGGTCCTAAAAATCTATTATTTATTTTTTGCAATTCAAGTACTTTTCAGACCATCATTTTATCATATTTCCGGTCCGAAATGTCTATTATTTATTTTCCAAATCAATTCAATTACTTTTAATACCGATCGTTTATCTTATATCCGGTCCTAAAAGTCAATTATTTTTTTCTATTATTTATTTTCTTAAAGTAAGAATTTTCCTTAAAAGATATTACTTTTAAGAACATATATTTTACAATATCCGGTATTAAATGTTCAATCTTTTCAATAGCGAGTCGTATCCTTACACTCTGTTCAATGGATGATCCAGAGTCTCTTCGGCTTCCTTGTAAACAGCCCAACTATGTGTCTCCTCGTATTCTCGAGGAACTATGCATCTCCTCGTTAAAGTTTCCGACGTTTCATACTCTTCAGATGGGTTCTCTGTTTAAACCCGTTGTTACTTTACTTTCTTCACATTCTTCTCCATCACTTCTACAACCTCCACCGTGATGACTACTCCTCCTTTCTCGTCCTCCTCCTCTTCAACCTCGGGCCCTCCTCCTCCGTTGCCTCGAATCCATCCTTCTGCTAGATGATACAGCACCTCTTGGCCCGTGTCGATCACATCGACCGACGAGTGGACCAACTCTATCAGCTTGTTCATACCATCAACAACAAGTTGAACATGGTACTCGACACCAATGACGTCAAGTACCATCCTTCTGACAAGGACATCACCCCCCCTCCAAATTCGATGACTCCCACCACTCCGATGGGGAGTATATGTTTTTTTTTGTTATTTGTAATTGCTTTGCCCCCTCTACGGCAGCATAAAAAACATTATAAATAAAATTTTTATTTCATTATCTGCTCTGGTATCATTGTCCTTTTCATTATCTGCTTTTTTTCCCGACAAAAAGGAAACAAACAAAACATTGTCCTCGTGTGTGATTAACATTAAAAATTCGCAAAATACAACGTTAAGACCATACAAAACAAAACAAAAAATAACGTTTACCTTATTCGAACAAATACAAACAAATACAGTGACAGTTCTTCTCAAGGTTGGACCGTTGTTGCCTTTGGTTTTACCTCGCCCATATTTGATCATTTTCAGTGTCCTTTTCATTATCTTCCTTTTTTCCGAAAAAAAAGACAAAAGGGAGACCGATAATGCTGCTTAAAATCTGGAGAGGTAAACACAAGGAGGGTCCTACCTTAAGTAGAACCTCAGATGTCTTGATTTGTCTGAAAAGCGGTATCCCTTAACTCTGCTTATCTGAATTCCTAATTTTTTAATTGAAGAGAATGAGGTTTTCTCAAATTTTTAACTTCTAATTGTATCCACATAAAAAATAAAAAAGAATTTTAAAACAACATGACTTTTAGGACCACACGTTTAATAAGTATACAAATCCTACAAATCTCGCCATATTTTTTAAAATTAAAAGAAGACTTTTAGGACCGGACATGTATCATATATACAGTCCTAAAAGTCTCGCCATATATTTTAAAATTAACGAATAATTTTAGGACCGGACGTTTAACAAGTATACGGTCCTAAAAGTCTCGCCATATTCTTTTTAAATTACGAAGACTTTTAGGACCAGGCGTTTAACAAATATACTACGGTCCTACAAGTCTCGGCAATATTTTTAAAAAAATTAAACGAAGACTTGTAGGACCGGACCTTTAATAAATATACGGTCCTAAAAGTCTCGCCATGTTTTTTTAAAATTAAAAGAAGACTTTTAGGACCAGACTTTTAATAAATATACGGTCCTAAAAGTCTCGCCATATTTTTTTAAAATTAATCACTATATAGCTTTATCCACATCCAATACATTCAGCAACCCAAAATGGACACAAGAAAATTGTTCAAAAAAATAAACAAATTTATTATTGAATGACACAAATTGTGAAATTGTTCATTTACAGAAGATTATTTACTACAACATATATTTACAAATGAATTTAAAACATTAATTATTGTTCTGACTTTATGAGGTCATACGATATTCACAAAAAACTTTGGGTATGTGCTCCACTTCATCAACAGAAAGGGAGTCGCATTGGCAAACCTCCGTAACATCAAAAACAAACCGAATTAACTTGTGTGCATATTTAATTTCATATGTAACATTAAGCCGTAAACCGAATTCAACCATAATATGTAACATCAAATACTTTTACCTTTGCAATTAATTTAGTCCTTCGATTCATGATAATATCATATGTGTTTCAAGACGTGTGAGCCACATAAGTTGGACCCCGTTGGTTACCGACGGGTCTAAAAAGAAGAAGAAATATATAGAAGAGCATATACAGCTTACTGACCAAGTTCACAAGATGGTTGCCAGTGTATAAATATGTACTAACCTTTGGAGTGAGCCATTTAGGATATGTGACATCATACATATGCCTTTTTTTTACCTGGATTTGGAAGGTCCTCATGGAACTATCATCAAAATCACAAATTTATCAATAATGGTAACTGAAAATTCACAGCAGAGATTTCAGACAAAATAATCAAAATGACATGCTTACTCGTTCAGGGTCTACATCAAAGTAGGCCTTGGATCGCTGTGAGTGGAGCATAAGAAGATCACTGTATCCGCCTCCATGCACATGAGGACCAACTGACAATGGTGGCTGAAAATTCATAGCAGACAAGTACTCAGTGATATATGTAGCAGAATTACGTGAATTGCATACAAGAATTGTGATATGTACCTATGGTAGTATGGAAACAAGTACACCTTTCTTCTCACTTCACACACCCTCGTTTATATGTATTGTTGTCTCTCCACCAAGGTTGTTGTACTTGCATAGACAGGGCTCAAGAATCCAAAATCATTGATTCTGACCTGTTTCACCAATTCTTGATGCATGAACCTACAATAATGACATCAATCAGGGAATTAGTATATATGTATGTGTGTCTAAATGATGCATTTAAATTATGTACTCATAGAAGAAGATACTTACTTCATAAACATTTGAACAATTGCATTAGTAAGCTCTTTTCCAGGAAGCAGCAAGGACAATACATCATCGTTGTAAAGGAAAACCGGTTGAGGATGAGTGAGGCCTACTACTTCATTGACAGGCCACGATCTATCTTTAAAATATCCATTGGATACCAAATCGGATATTTTTCCTTGGAAGTCAATTGAGCAGTAGGGGATGGAGCTTGAGGAGGGGATAATGGAGTAGCAGTAGGGGATGGAGCTTGAGGTGGAGTAGAGACATGTACAAGCTGTACTGGCCAAGAGATGAAGGTTCCCTTGACATCACTCACAACCTTCAGGTGATCAGTTGGGAGAGGGAGAGGTGCATCAATAATCACTTTTTCAACTGACACTCTGACATCATCATCAGCCATTTGTTGGTGGTATACAGTTGATCCCAAGTTGTGGACAGTCATTTTTGCAACTAATTGTCTATGGGGTTCTTCCACATACAGGTCACAAGGTTGCTCTGATTGTCCAACAATGCATCTCCCTCTAGTGCTCTGCTGCATAGGTGTAGGTGAATGTGTGAAGGGAACACTGGTCTTTGGACGAGAGCTCAAAAGCTACTTCATTTGTTTCATTTCCTCCCGCACCTCCCTCGTTCCGGGGCTTGAAACATTGCGTCAATGATGCTTGTTTCATTGCTGCCGCCGTTTCATCTCCTCCCGGTAACCATACTTTGTTTATGGCATTTGGATTTACCAAAGTATTGCTTTAGGCCTACCCTTCCTCCAATCCCCCTTACACGGCCTGAGTGATCTGGTTTTTCGGTCGCAACGGTCAGAACATCATTCCTCCTGTCTGACACAAAATATCCCTCTGCTTTTTTCTTTTTTAGATCTTCCGGTAAGATACAGATAACGAGAACCTTAGTAATGAAACATGTTTAGTAACTAAAAAATAGCAATAACAATACTTACAATTCTTTTAGCAACTAGACGTGTTTGTTCACTCGTGAAGGTGCCGCCTGGCTTTTGCTGAATATACAACCATAACTCTGAAGGTGGAATATCACCTAGAGGGGGGGTGAATAGGTGATTATGAAAATTCTTTCGCTAATTACTCAAGAACACTTAAAACAGAGATAGAGAGAAGAGCAATGAACACAAGAGGTTATACTGGTTCGGTCCAATTCTTGACCTACGTCCAGTCCCCAGAAACACTCTGGGATTTCACTATCTCAATCCTTGATTACACACTCTGTAACTCTCAAGTAATCCTCTCACTAAGACTTACCCCTCTTTACAAGTTGTAACCAAATAACTCAGACACAATTACACACTCTATAAACGAAGGATGATCCTTTCACTCTCGGACTCACTCCCCCTTACAAGTTGTAATTGTACACCCACACTCAAGATACCACTATCTTGAGATTTGAACGAATTGTAATAACAATGATAAACTCTCTCACAGAGTAGATAAATGATAAACACCGAAGCTCAATGATATCCTAAGATATATACGTAATAGAGATTGAATACTTTGAAAGCTTTGTCTCGTGTATGTGTTGGTTCTGTTTGATGAATTCAATCCTTTGAGTATTTATAGTAGTTGAAGATTGAAGACCGTTGAAGGATTTGAATCTGCCCGTTTGAATATTTGAATATCGGTCCGTTGAGAAATATTACCGTTGGAATATGACCGTTGGGATATTCAAGTCGTAGCATTTGAAGCCGATGAACAAATTGATTGTTCAAATTCATTGAAGAACATTATAGTTGAGTATTCAACTTCATTTCTTCAAGTTCCTTGTTGAATTTGATCTTCTCTGCCATTTCGGAATATATGCAAGAAACTTCATCTTCATGCCTCGATAGATTTTGGCTTCCATCAAGTTTGATGTTAATTCTCCATATAATCATCTGAAACTTATACACAAATGATATTAATGATGTTAAGAAGTAGTATAAGATCTTTTGGTAATCATCTGGTTGTTCTTCAAGAGAGTCATAATTGCAAATATGAATTCTTTAAAACAGAGGAAGAGATAACTCAAGGTAGCAGATCAACAGACTCGAGTCAATCGAATTATTAGATTCAAAATGCTGTTTTAAGAAGGCTATTTAACTCGAGGCACAAAGAGCTTGACTCGAGGCTGGAGCGACTCGAGGTAGACATGAACACACTCGAGTTGATCAATGAATGACTAATGTTTAGGTGTTTGACTGGAGGTGAACTATGGAACTCGAGGTTTGGTTGCGACTCGAGGTAACATTATGGTTGACTTGAGGTTGTGCATCATTCAAATCATTTTGATCATTGGAAAATGCTATCTGACTCGAGGCACAGACTTCCTTGACTCGAGTTAATCACCTCGAGGTTCTATTTGAAGAGGCTCGAGTGAATTCTGCAGATTCATGATGTATCAGGTCTCTCCAACTCGAGGCAAACACTATGACTCGAGGTAAAAACTGCTCTCCATTGTTCAAACTCTCAGGAAGGCCATTTGACTCGAGGCAAACACTCTGACTCGAGGTAAAAACTCTTCTCAAAGTGTGATATTGGCATAAACCCGAGGCTATGCGGAATTGATTCCAGAAATACATGTGTCAACTTTCAAGGGTCATATCTCCTTGGTCTTAGATCCGTTTTGGTTTGTTCAAGTCTTGATGGAAAGCTCTGTGTGTCTACTTTCCAATGGCATAGATTTGAACTCAATTGAATTTTTATTTTGTGAGATACACTCAAAACATTGAAGGTTGCTCTGGACTGTGACGGTGATGCTTGTGCCAACTTTCAGAACTTATAGCTCACTCATATGGACTCCTTTTGACTTATATTATATATCAAAATGACGCATTGGGAGTCTAGTTTCATATGCCACTAGTTTCGCATCAATATGATTTCTGGTTTGAGAGATATCATCAAATTACCAGAGGTCGTCAGAACTGAGCGTGGAATAGAGTGCACCAAAGTTGCTGTAAGTGCACTTGACTCGAGGTACACTGAAGCTTGACTCGAGTTAATCATACCAGAGAGCGAAAATCACTTGAAAAACACTTGTTGACTCGAGTTGGAAGATTGATCGCCTCGAGTTTTGACCCAGACTCGAGGTATGGATGTTCTTGACTCGAGTTAATCAACCTAGAAGCCCAAAACACCGTAGATAAACGTTCTAACTCGAGGTAAGCTACCTGGCTCGAGTTAGCTGATTGAATTTACTTATTTTAACTCCGAATTGAGCCGTTACAACTTCCATATCATCGTAGGGACTTCTAGAATCAATCTAAAAACTTGTATAATGATTTTATGATTCCATTGGGCAAATCCTTCCTTCTTCAAGCTCCTTTCTTGAATATTCTTCATTATTAAACTTCATATCTACATTAAATATAAGAATTATACAAAGTAAAACATAAATGTAGTATGCAAGCTTTTTTGCTTTGGATAATGGCATCTATATAAGACATCATCAAAACTAATCATAACCAACAAACTCCTCGCGACATATTGGAGATGGCGGATCATGTACCGCAGAAAGATTGGATTTAGCTTCATCTTCCAATCCCTTCCGCTTGACCGCCGTCAATTCTTTTTCGACCTTTCCATATCCGCCGTGAGAAGCCCTATGTGGGCAATCATTCTTTCTCCCTATCTCCTGTGCTTGTTCCCTTCTTTTTTGTGAATCAGAATTGAAAGCAACAATAAATTATGAATTCCAACCATCTCACTAACAAAAATTGGAGAACTTCTACTTGATATGAACCTCAAACACTAGTCAAATTCAGTTCATCAGGTTTCAACATTTTATTTAAGGAAGATGTAGAATTGTAGAAGAAATTGTAGAATTGTTGCCAACTCAGTCAATTCATTCATTCATCATAATTGGTTACTACACATATTAGACTAACCTCTTATATATAGTTAGAGGCTTGACTCTTAAAGCCCAATAACAGCTTGCACCGAAACCATTACACAGTTAACATACTAACTAACTAACAGCAATGTCTAAGACTATAATAATGGCTTGACTCTTATACCATTATTATTACCCTAATTACCTTAGTATTTTACCTTTTCATGGTTCACATACCAAACTTGCATAGAAATAAGACATGCTCCTCTGATGCAGGGCAAAAGATGGAAATATATACTTCTAATTCACACACCAAACCATCTAACTAACAGGATTAGATGAACACAATAACATTCACATATCTGCACAGGTTAATAAGCAAACAAAACTAAATATAAACTCACCAAAGCTTCAGGAGTGGTCCGCAGCTGAACAAATTGTTGCCAAGTTTGTTCATCAATAAATGTGTACTTGTCCCAAGGATTATGGTCAAGCTGAACCTCGACAAAAATATAGTTGTTAGCTAGGAAAGTCTTAAACTTCCTCCACCAATCAACACAATAAGACAATGTCTTGTCTTTCAACTTCTGACAGTTAGGGACAATGTATGTAAGCCGGATAGTGTCCCAAATAGGATCCTTTACTGTGAGAAGGTCCACACTTTTCCACTCATCAGTCTAAATGCAAACTTACTGCGTGCTAGATAGCCGACAAAACTAATATATTTGCTTTTATTAGGACTGAAAGGTTCCAAATTTTCATTAAACTAAATCTTCAGCTTTGACCCAGATGTCCGACTAAGGGACACATCCATCATTCAAGTGCCTCTTCTATCACGGCGTGCGGGCGCGATTATGAGGCTCAACCGTAAGATGAAGAAGGTTCGTTCTGACTCACACCAGCAATTGGTGTTGAACGAACAACACAGGAATCGTTTTCTCCGTTCATTTTCGAGAAAGTAAGAGAGGTTGAGAGAGGTAGTGCGAAAGAGGAATGCCTGAGAATATGAGAGAGTAACAAAGGATGGTGGTCGAAGGTGAGGAAGAGAGCTAATGCAATAGGCGGAAGAGGGGTTTCGCAACAAGAACAGGGGTTCAGAGTTCAGAGAGAGCAACGTAAGTCGTAAGAAAGTAAGGTTTCGCGCGAAGAAGATTATTTGGCGCTTCACTTTTAAGACCGGACATACACAATGAACGGTGTTAAAAGTTAACCTTTAAGACCTGTCCTTTATACAACTCCGGTCTTAAACGTAATACATTTTTTTAAAAAAAAAAAATCAATATTTTGTACTGGCTACAAATTATGTCCGGTCTTAAAAGTATACGTTTTAAGATCGTTGTCTTGTAATAACCGATCTTAAAGGTTTTAGTCCTTTATATTTAAAATTAATCCATATTATTTTGGACCGAAAAAATATAAGTCCGCTGTACAAAGTTTCTCAATAAAGTAATTGATATTTCAATTATTTAATAACATTTTTAAGACCGATTGTTTGTTTAGCGGGTCTTAATAATATGTTTAAGACCTATGAATAAAGGATCTGGTCCAAGAAGTTCTTTATAATTACCAAACTACCATCGGTCATACCTTTAAGACCGGGTATCGTTATCTCGATCTAAATGAGGCGGTCTTAAAACTCTTTTTTGTACTAGTGAAAATTGGGATTTATCAATTATATGTCTCATTCATATAATTTTTTTTACTCATTCTCTCTCATCTATTCCTATACATCCTTTCTCACAACCCCCCCTCATCATAGACATATTTGGAAAAACAAAAACAAAAAACAAAAAACAAAAAACAAAACAAAAAAAAAAGCTGCCCAACCCATTTATGGCTTTTGAAAATTTTTAACCAGCACGCGCACATATAAGATCTGAACTTCAACGGTGTCGGCTTTACGTCAATATACGTATATAAAAGTTAAGACTTAAGAGTTATGTTTAATATACTTTAATATATCTTATATAATATTTTTTAAAATTCAATATGTTGGAGATCAAACTTAGATATGAATTTGGAGTATATATGTACGTAAAGTTTGTATTGAAAACTTAATAGAGAAAGTTAAAATTAGATATAATTTTTAATTAGGTCTTTTTTATTGGATTTATAAAGTTTCATGAGTAATAGATATTATTTGTCTCTGTGCTTACAAGCTATAATATGTTATAGTTAGGTCTGGTATGATGACGAATACATGACATGTAATTTGGTAAAGTACGAAATAAAAAAGATATTTCTTAATAACTAAATTGATGGAATTAAAATACTACCTCTTGTTTTAACAAAAGAAATTACTTGCTCTTGCATTTAATATAAGAGTTCATTGAGGGATAAATTTGGTTTCTAATATAACACATCAATCCATTTTATCTTCCAATTTATAATTCTTTCTCCAAAGTGTCCTTATTAATTACACGCACACATATATAAGGGAAAATCTCAAACAAAGAACTTTAAAAATCCTAAAAAACAAAAAAAAAAAGTGTTTCAAATATTTATAATCTAAAGGGATATTAAGTTTAAGTTGTCTTTTTTGAAACTACAAGGAAATTATCAAATTGCTCTTAAATATTTTTTTTTTCAAAAAATATATTACCTCCACCGGCCGTCATCATTCAGTGGCCAGCCACTGAAGCTCCGAGTGAAATATTCCAATGGGAGGGAATATTCCATGGGGAAGAAATATTCTCAAAATGCCAATGGTGGACTTTGAACCCCACCACTTAGTTTGCAAAAAACATCGGTAGCCATTGGGCCACCAATGGTCTTAAATAAATATTGTGCGAATAAATGTATTTAAGTTAACCCTTCAACTTTGACTATAACTCCTTCACAAGTTTAATTAAGGAATTCACAGCATTTCATTAGGTTTTAATAATTTACATTTACCCATCAGTTTATTCACAAATTTTGTTATTGAATTCACAACATTTCATAAGATTTTAGTAATTTTTGTTTACCAAGTAAAAAAGTCATACTATCGATTATTCACAAATTTTGTTAAGGAATTCATGACATTTGATTAAGTTTTAACAACTTTCATTAAAAAAAGTCACTAACGGTTTTAAGAACTTATGATTTTTTTTTTTTTTTTTTTTGGAAAACGAAAATTGTTGAAACTTAATGAAATATAATTAATTCCTTAATAAAACTTATGAATGATATGGTAGTGAGACTTTTTTACTTGGTAAATGAAAGTTGTTAAAACCTAATGAAATTTCGTAAATTCTTTAACAAAACTTGTGAATTACCTCATTGTGTAAATTTTTTATTAGGTGAACAAAGTTGTTAAAACCTAATGAAATTTTATGAATTCTTTAACAGAGTTTGTGATTAGCCTCATTGTGAATTTTTTTTTTACCGGATGAACAGTTGTTAAAATTTGATAAAATGTTGTGAATTCCCTAAAAAATTATAAATGGACAGATGATGTAAACTTTTTTACTAGGTAAATAAAAATTGTTAAGGCTCAATGAAATGTTGTGAATTCCTTAATAAAACTTGTGAATGAGATATATTCAAAGTTGAAGGGTTAGCATGTATACATTTGCTTGCACAATATTTATTGAAAACGAATATTTTTGGTGAAGTAAGTGGTGGGGTTCAAATTCCACCATCAGCACTTTGAGAATATTTAATCCCCCCATGGAATATCCTGGACCTGGCTTTGGTCCTTTTCTGCTCTTGTCTCCTTCCCTCCTTTGCACCATCAGCTTTGACTCTTTTTTTTTTCTTTTGAAAAATTATTTCAGGATACTGACTAGTACTAAAATAAACTTTAATCTTGAAAAATACTTCATGTATTTCAAGGTACCGAATGGTATTCAAAAGATATTTCATGATCTTAAAAATTATTTTTGGATCTTGAAAAAATATTTCAGGGTACTTACTGGTACTAAAAAGATACTTCAGGATATTGAATGGTATTAAAAAATACTTTATGATCTTCAAAAATTATATTAGGATCTTGAAAAAATATTTCAAGATACTGACTGATACTTGAAAGTGAAGGAAATCACCAAGAGGGGGTGAATTGAGGATTTCAAAAATTCTTTTCGATCTCCCACACAACAAATGCAAACCAAGCTAAAGTAGAGATAGAGAAGAAGAGCTTGACACGAGATTTATCTTGGTTCGGTCTAACTCTTTGACCTACGTCCGACTCCCAGACTCTCAGGATTTTCTACTATCACTCAATCACAATTACACACTCGTACTCGGGATGATCCTTTCTCCCTAGGACTCACTCCCCTTACAAGCTGTAATTATATACAATCGATACACACTCTGTACTCGAAAGTGATCCTCTCCCTAGGATACACTCCCCCTTACAAGTTGTACTCTGATTACCCAATCTCCAAGTCCCACGACTTGAGATTCTTACAATGAATGATATACACAAAAATGAACTCTCTCACAGAGTAGATAAATGATAAACACTGAAGCTCAGTAATATCCGAAGATATATACAAAATAGAAATTGAACAATTTGAATACTTGTCTGTGTATGCGTCTGTTTAGTCTGATCAATTCAATCCTTCGAGTATTTATACTACTTGAAGATTGAGGACCGTTGAAGGATTTGAATCTGCCCGTTTGAATATTTGAATTTGTCCGTTGAGCATTTAAGTATCCGCGTCCTCTGCTAACTGCCTGCTTAGTTGGGTAGTTGGCGGAATTAAATGTGGTGAGCGGTTCTTCAATTAATGCTGTTGAGAAGCTTTGCAAACTAGCCGTTGAGACTCTTCGTATTTTCCACAGGTGCACTCCGTTTGTAAATAGTCGACCGTTCCTTCATTAAATGCTTCGCCTACTTGTGCAGAAGATTAGTTGGAATGTCTTCGACGCAATAAATGCTTCTACACGTTTGAAATCCTTTTTCGGTTGGCTAGCTTTAATTGGGTTCTGCACGTTGTCTCTGTTCTGTGTATCTCGCTCGGTACATCACAACTCATCAAAATTCAAACTTTAGTTAAACATTTGAAAATCATTGGTTTTGTCAACTACATTTAATGCACTCTGACACACAAACTGCTTTTCAACAATTTGTTGTTAATTCATGATATAGTCACTTGATATTTGAAGAAAGTTAAACCCGATGCCTGTGCTGAACTGAATCCAGGATTTCAAGTGTCAACTTCCAAAGGCCATATCTCCCTGGTCTAGACTTCGTTTTGGCTGGTTCAAATCTTGATGAAAATAATTTTGAGTCTACTTTCAAATGCCACCAATTTCAGCTCAATTGGATATGTATTTGGTGAGATACACTCAAAATACCGAAGCTTGCTCTGCTGTATGACGTTGATTTCACTGTCATCTTATAAAATTCATATCTCCTTGGTCTGAACTCCTTTCGGCATGAATCTTATGTCAAAATGACGTGTTGGGAGTCTAGTTTCCAGAAAAATTGGTTTCACTTCAATCCGATCTCTGGTTTATGCGATATCATTGAATTACCAGACGTCACCCGAGTGAAACGTAAAATAGAGGTTGATGAAGTGTTGCCTTGAGCTTGAGTCATGTGCTTAGAGTTAATTATTACTTGACTGATGATAAGTGTTTGCTTGAGTAATATCAAGTTGCTCAGGAAACAGAAGCGTTAGAATCATTTTCATAAAATTACTTGCAAAGCTTACTCAAGTAAATTCGAAAGTAATATCAAAGATAATAAGATTCTGCAGAGAAGAATAACATTACTTGCGAACCTTGAAAGTATTACTCGAGTAGTTTTCAAAAATAATGTCGAAGGAAACAATTACTTGCAGACCTTACTCGAGTAATTTCGAAAAGCAACTGTATACATATTACTTGCAAAACTAAAAGTATTACTCGAGTAGCTTCAGAAAGTAATGTCAAATAAAGGAATTACTTGTGAAGAAAAACTTCATTACTCGAGTAATTTTGAAAGTAATGTCAATTACTTGCGAAACTAAAGAACCTTACTCGAGTAACCTTCGAAAGTAATATCGATTTAATCGACTATTTGAAAATTACTTGCAAAACTAAAAAACCTTACTCGAGTAACCTTTGAAAGTAATCAAATTACTTGCGAAGCTAAAGAGTCTTACTCGAGTAACCATTGAAAGTAATCAAATTACTTGCGCTCATTACTTGAGTAACATCCGAAAGTAATCTCAACACTTTCAAGAGATGTCAATTTATGCAGGACAATTACTTGAGTAACCAAGAACACCTTGCTCGAGTAATTAAGTTAACAACTTAATTAACATTTACTGATTCAAAAACACAATTTCTCTTCAACAAAAGCTTTAATTAATTGAGTCTTGTTATCATCAAAACTCTGAGAGCCAACAATACTAAAAATAACTTCAAGCTATTTTTTCAGGATCATAAAATAATTTTTCAATATTATAAAGTATTTTTTCAATACCGTTCAATATCTTGAAGTATCTTTTTAGTATCGGTAAGTACCCTAAAATATTTGTTAAAAAAAAAGGGCATAGCGCCCTTTTTTTGTTTTGGCTCAAAGGGGGCAAATGGGACGGAGCAAGAAAAGGACTAAAGCCGGGTCCACATATTCTCCTTCTCACTAAGATATTTTGGCGGAGCTTTGGTGACCGATGGCCCGGCCGCCGGAGCTCTAGCAACAAAGAAATGACTAAGTGGGGGTAATTTTTTAAAAAAATACATATATATATTTATAGGTAATTTGGTCATTTTTTTAATTATTCTAAACACCTTTTTATCTTTTAGATTTTTAAAGTTCTTTTTTTTTTTTTTTTTTTTTTTGTGTAAAGATTTTTAAGGTTCTTTATTAGAGATTTTTTTTTCAATATATAAATTGATTCAGTAAAAAAAAAAAAAAATACGCATGCATATTGATAAACATCTTTTTATAATTTTTTTGGCCATCAAACATATTTTTATAAATGAAAAAAGAGAAATATATTACATGTAAAGTATATACGCGTAACTTGATAGTTGATACTGGAATTATACCATAGTTTTCAACTAATATCCATCATCAATCAATCAATCATCATCAAATATATGCTACTAAATCTCCTAGCCTATCAATTATTGGTCCATCTATATGTCCGACTTGTAAACTTCCTTCTTACTGGATATGACCTGGAATAACCCAGAAATAGTCCACGTTTACACTTAGCATGTATCATTAACTGATGGGCACCAGTTTTTCAAAAGTCATTTGAAAACCATTGGTTATATTGTGCCTCACTTCAACCATCGCATTTATAGTGTGTATATTTTCAACGAACTGTGTGTATTCCCCATGTATTAGCATGGTTATTGGCATCTTTATTTATCAGATCTCTTTACGTATTGAACGAAATAATCGGCAATGCCTTCAATATTTGCAGTAAATGTTTTCCATCATTTACGAAGTAACTCCACTCGCAAGGATCTTTGCCAAACTATGGCGATTTAATCCAGACTGGTTCACAATGGATATCGATTTAAGCAAGCAATTTTGGTGCCCACATGGAACACTGGGACAAAGTCTCCTTCTATAGGAACCCAACTCACAAAGCCTTTATCTTCTTATGTCATAAGCGACAAAGAGAAAGACCTTTCAATGGCTGCCAGGAAGCTTGCTGCTACATTGTGGGAAGTCAATGATTTGCCTGCATCCAGAGCGAACAAGGATTTCAATGCAGAAAAAGTGAGAAGCAAGAAGAAGGAGACAAGGAAGCAGAAAGCTGCGAATTCGTTGAAGCTATATTTGTCAGATTCATCGTATAGTCCCGTCTCTAAGTCTGAGGTTAATTTATATCACTCCTTTTTTTTTTCAAACAAACAAAAAAACTTTGTTTCATCTGAGGAGTGTCTTAATATTGATATTTAACGTTCTTTGAAATTAATAATGAAGAGAATGAAAGGGTTAGAAGGTGAGGGGGTGAGGGCTGCAGAAGAAGAGCATCAGTGCATCTCATAAACTTCAATTGGCGGATTACTATTTGGGAGGCTTCGATGATATTAGCAATGCCAATTTCAATAGGTGAGATAATTTTCCAATCAAATGGGTCATGATTCTTATTTCAATTTTTTCACCCATATTAGTGCTAAAAGAAGATAGGCTAATGACACTAATTTGTTCCTTTTAAAGAAAGTACTACTCTATATGCTAATATGTAGATCTGATTAATCATTTAGAGAAAATTGAAAATTAAATTGCACCAAATCATTTGTGTTGAAAAGGAAATCAACCAAGAAATAGAGCTTATGGTAAGGGCATAGTTAGAGGCAAGAATAGCCTGAACAAAGCTAGAATTGGCCTATCTACATCAAAGAAGCTTGTAAAGACATCAAATCAAATATGCCTTCACGAACATCATTCATCAACCCTGCCTTTGATCTCAGCACTACGCAGCGAGCTTGATCATTTCTGCAACCAAATTTCTGGTCAGGTATGTCTGCAAGGCGAAGCCCTTGAGAGTACACTTCCTGTGACAGTCAGGTGTTTTTTGTGGTAGTGCAATATGCGCAAATCATGCGCAAAATACAGAGCTTTGTTTATAACAAGATTTTCAAAGAATTATATTTTAGTTATTTATTTCCATATTTGCTCGGTCATAGTTTTTTTAATTAACATAGGTGTTGAGATTTCATCGGTCCTCAGTGCAACACGTGTTTTCATTGATCCAGATTTCCCTGAAGTAGCTTTGGCCAAGAGACATGTACTTGGAGGCTGAACTTGTGTATCTCTTTGTTTATGTCTTCTGCATTTTAACCATTATATATTGTTTTTGGATTTTAGTAACAAGTACTTTTCCTATGTTTTTTCTAGATATTATAGAATTGTGTTACAATACAATGTTTTGAAGAAGGCAAGTTGTTTAGCCTGTTTTGTATATGTATGGTCTTCCTGTACAAACTGCAGTTTCGTGAAGTATCTATATTCTTTTTTCCTTTTGTTCCCACTGTGACCAGTATATTAAATCACTTTTTTATCATTTGCCTAGTACAATAATGGTCATGTTCATTTATTGGTACTGATAGTATTCTCAATGCTCAGTCGTCATCATTAACTGGAATTAAATTAGTTGTTAGGATGCATTCAAACCTAAGGTAATTAAACTCGGACCGGTCAGTGAACCGGTCGGGTTACTGGGGAGTCAACATGGGACCAGACCAAACCGGTAATGAATAAAAAAATGAGAAATAATTTAATTTCTTATCACATAATCCATAATTCCAAATACTATATATTATTTCAAGACTTTAAATCACTAGTCAAATAATTATATACTTGTCAAATATTCTTTACAATTTTCTTTACAAATTGATATCAAAGCATCATATACCACCCGATGACACCTGAATTTGTAATGAAATCACAAACATTCATCATAACAAAATATCAAAAACCAAGTATATGATAACAAAATATTCCCACCTACATCATAACAAAATATTCTCACCTTCAATCACTTAACTAATAATCATCAACATGATAATCATCATTAAGATCAATCAACTCCCTAGGTGTTGAGACATTAGGAGGTGGAACTATAGGAGGAAAAGTAAAAGTAGGAGTAACATGATCATCATTTAAAGATGAAGCCCAACAACATCATCATCACCTATATATGAAATGAATATAATTATTAATAGTCATGTAAAAAACATAGTTATATTCTTGTGTGTAGAAATATAATTTTAAATAATAGAAGAGATAGTTAGAAACCTTCAAAATCCCTCGCCATTTGTTCAAGTTGAATATTTGTCGATTCTACATTATCGAATTCGGGAGTTGGATCTTCTTCAAGCACCCAAAAATCTAGTTTATCAACCGATTCATAATCAATGGGATCATAATTCTCTTTCTTCTTTTTCAATTGATTCCTATAGTGCCAACATGATAGAAGATCAATATTAATGAAATGTATATTACTATATTTAATTAAGCTATAAAACAACCATTCAAAAGTCATGACTTTTAAGATTACCTAAATTTTAACCTCGATTGTAGTTTGTGAAAACCAAATCATCAAGCCTCGATGCTCCAATCTATTTCTTCTTTTACTCGTGGATACGCTCAAATATGCTCCAATTTCTTTCACAACCAAGAAGAAGAAGTTTGGCTAAGAACACGTATAGCAATTTGTTGCAATTCCGGTATTGAACCCCCATAATATAGCCACCACTCATATGCAAAATAAAATAAAAGACATTTAACATGTATTAATAATAATTATCATAATATGTACTTTAAAATATGAAATTTAATATACTTACGAGGGACTAGTTTTTGGGCTGTTTTTTCACATGAAACCTTGTCAAAAGATCCTTTCCGTTCACGGTAGGTAGCAACTTGTTGCATCATTGTAATATAATGATCGGCATTGTCGGTGAGTTTGCCTCAAACAAATTGACCACAAGATCCATTAGTCTATGCTTTCTAACAAAATCGGGACTATACAAGAACGCGGGATTCCACATATATGCCGCTGCATGAAGGTCATTTTTCAGATGTTTATCCCAACGACTTTGAATAATATTCGTGTAGGGCTTGTATAATTCTTTATTCCTCTGAAACATGTCCTTGATTACATTTTTAGCTCTCTGCATGCCTTCATAGATATAAGGCATTGAAGGTTTCTCATCAGAATCAACAATCCTCAACAATTTTATCAACGGAGACACTAGTCTCACAACTTCAAGGCAATCTATCTAGAACCGATGATCTAGAATGATTTCACTAAAAATTTTCCCAACTTCAGTGCTTGCTAATTTGTGGTGCACAAAATGCGGATCAACAACCAAAGCTTGCAAGTCATGTTTGTGTGAATGTATGCCATGAAGGGTGATAAATGTGGTAGCAAATCTTGTTGCACCAGGACAACAATTTCCTTCCAACCCAATCTTTTCCTTAACCATGACAAGAAGACCAAATGATTATATGCAAAGACAAGATTTTAGATGCATTCTTTGCAAGGTCTGACACATGAGGCATGAATGCAATGTCCTTCAAAATAAGATTCAAACAATGAGCTGCACAAGGTGACCAATAAATTGTTTTATATTTATTTGTTATCAATCTTCCACATGCCACATAATTAGCAAGCATTATCGGTCACCACATGGACTATATTTGTAGGACCTATCCACTCAATAACTTCGTTGAATAGTGAATGAGCTGCACAAGGTGACCAATAAATTGTTTTATATTTATTTGTTATCAATCTTCCACATGCCACATAATTAGCAGTGGACTATATTTGTAGGACCTATCCACTCAATAACTTCGTTGAACAGTGAAAACAAAGTGTTGGCATCCTTAACTAAATCCGAAGCATCAACTGATTTCACAAATATCATACCATGTACTGAATAGACTAAGAAATTAATTAGAGTTTGATGTCTAATATCCGTCCAACCATCAGCCATGAGTGTGCAACCATTTTCTTTCCATTTAGCTCGATGGCTATCAATCAATAGTTGACACTCCTTTTTACAATCTCTCAACAAATTAACCCCGTACTCATGAAAGCTAGGGACCTTAAACCCAGGACCAATTGCAGTAGCACCATCAATAGCTTTTTGGAATAAAGGACAAGCCATTGCATTAAATGGAATACAATTCACATAAGCCCAATGAGCAAAACCCATTTTTGCGTTATAATGTGCTTCTTGACTTGCCCATGCACTCTTAATGCTCGGTTGGGCACCAGGAGTTGTCCTAGGTGCAAAATAATTTGAGACTTTTTGTCTTGAAGCAATTGGTTCCTTGACTTCTCTATTTTCAACTTCTCTAGCTTGATTTACATTATCATTACCAACAGGTTTTCTCTTTAAACCGTCTAACAAAGATTCTTTCATTCTAGCTTGTATATCATGTGAGACTTTTTTACAAGAACTTACTTGACCACTCACACCAGCCAAATGTTGCTTCAACCTATTTATCCCACCTCCCCTATAAGTTGAAGCACATAAAATACAAGTAAATACATTTACTTTCCCCTCTTTCTTTACAGACACATATTCCCAAGTAGGATCTTTTTTTACATTCCCTAATGCCTGCGGTTGAGGTTCATTATTGTTAGGAGGATGGGTAGACTCAGGATTGGGGGTGGAAGTATTACCAGTTCGTTCATTTCTAGCCTCCATTAAAAAACCACAGAGAAACAAAAAACACCCTTTCAATAATAGACACCAAGCCAAAAGCACCACGATAGATACCAAGCCAGAAGCACTCGTATGATTAATAATCACTTAATCAGAGCTACAATGAAAAACAAAACAATAACATCCGAACATTAAAAAACAGAAAAATAGCAAGCCACAACCAAACAAATACATAACAGCAAGAGAAAATGGCTCAATATAATTTAAATATATATATGTCTGTGTGTGAGCAATTAAGCCTAAGACAAGAAATACATTGTAATTTAAATATTGCAACCTCGGGACATGCTATTTAATACCATTGTACAAATAAATAATGGCTTTATCTATTGGAAAGAATGAGGACAAATTTCCGATTCGGACAAAAGCGGAACAAACACAACTACATTATGGAACAAAAATCGAGAATATGAAGGACACGAAGCCATGAATGTTTGACTGCCTACATTATGGAACAAACACAACTACATTATGCTATTTAATACCATGATTGTGCAGCCATGAATGTTTGACCGCCTACATTATGGAACAAAAATCAGAATATGAAGGACAAGAAGAAAATCCTGCCACCACATTCATTTGAATAATTGCATTCACTTGTACATACAAAGACAAGATGATTCAAACCGCACGGAGCAAGAACTCGGTAATGATTGTAATTAAACCCGATTAAATACACCCGTGAGCAATTAATAAAAAATGGCACAATGTATCCAAGATTTAAGCAACCCAATGTGCCAACGTATCCAAGTCCAACCCTTTAAAGTTTAAACCAAGCAACAACAGTAATGAATACCCAAAAAAAAAAAATTCCAATCGTAGATTTTTTTTGTCAAAGCAAAATGTATTCCAGATTTGAAAGCTTCAACTTTTCTGTCAAAGCAATGAATAAATACCCAAAAAAAAAATTCCAATCGCAGAGATTACTTACCGTATTGTGTGATCAAAACCTTTAACCCACGACTTTCTATGGCGAGAATGACAATGAAAACGGCAAGAACGGACAAAGACAAACGGCATGAACGGAGAGAAAGAGGAGAACAGAAAGGAACTGAACTTCAAGACCCAAAGCTTAAAGATGCAGAAACTCCTCTGAAACGGCAAGAAAACTCCCCTGAAATAGCAAGAACGGCGACGAGAAACTCCTCTGAAACAGCAAAAAAAGCCAATGAGAGGTGAAGAGAGGCAAAAGGTCTGACCTTTAAGGTTTAAGCCACGATTACGCCTAAAGCCCTGAACTAAACAATGCTTGTCATCGAGAAGGGAGCAGAGCAGAGAGCCGCGAAAATTTGATTCAGAGCAATGAAAAGTCCGAGACTCCGAATGGCGAAAAGGTTTTTCACTTTTTTACTTTTTGGATTTAGTCCAAATTAAAAAAAAAAATTGAAAATCACTGCAAACGAGGTCGTTTCATCGTGTTTGGCGGATTAAAGCAACACACCTGACCGGTCGGTCGAGCCGGCGGGTTAAGGACGGTTTGATCCGGGTCACACCGGTTTCACCGGTTCACCTCCGGTTCGGGGCTTAACCCTGGTTTCGACCTATATTAGACCGTTCCGAGCACGGTTCATTGGTTCTCGGTCGGAACCTACGGCACGACGGTCCGATTCTGATAACCATGTTTAAACCACAATAAATGAACTTATCTGTGACTTTATTACTGCCACAACAACCTGTTCAGTGTTCCACGACTTACCAACGTGTTTTACGTAAACAATTATGATACGAAATAGCTTCAAGAATGAAGTGGCGGTGAAAGATATTTCATGTTCAATGTGCTATCATTCTAAAAGTCCAATATTTTTTTCTTTAAACAATGAACAAAGCATTTCAATCCACTTCACTACATTAGATCAATTTCAATTTCTCAAGAATGAAGTGGCCGACAACATATTTTGGGTTCAGCTATGGAGCTTGATGTCAGCGCGTGTAACATCCGAAATTTTGGGATTCTTAAGTTTGAATAATATATGGAGATTAATTATGAAATTTTGGCTTAAAATAATTATGAGAATAATTAATTGGAAATTAAGGTCCATTGTTTCTTAAATTTATTTTAGGAAAAGATTAAGGAATATTCATAAAGGATAATATCAGGCCTAAAACATTTATGGAATTAAGGATTTAATGTTATCATTATTCCCATGTTTGCAATTAATTGAGTTAAGTACCTAATTGCAAAATAAAGATTTGGAAAAGGATCAATTGAGTATTAAAATGGGCCTCATAGCACAATATTCACCATAAGCCCATTATCCCCACTAAGTCCCTCAACTCGCAAAAGATGTGACAAAGGTGAGAGTCAAGTAGCAAAAATTCATTAGCCATACTTTCTCAATGATAAATCCCAATTTTAATATATTTTATCTCACCTTATCCATTTATTTTGGGGATTATTTTAGGCTAATTTGGATATATTAGATAATATTTGAATTGTTAGCCAATTTTAGGAAACAATATAAATCTGAATTAATTATGAGATATTGGGCTTAAATTATTCTGATTGATATCTTGTTATTAAATAATATTTCTTAATATATGATAGATCATGATTTTATCATATTAGAAGATCCTATGGTGCGAACTTTTCGGAAAGCTAAAAGGAAATCCAATGGTAGAATTTTATTGGGCTTCTTATATTTTAATGGGCTCAAGTTGATACCCAAAAATCTATTTTTTTCTTCCCCATTTATTTAACCTAGCAGCCACCAACAGAAAACACAAGCTCTCATTGAGAGCTGCAGACACGCACGTACGCTGAAAGGCAACGCGGCATCACAATTCGATTCATTCAACCACGAGGGTGCATACGCTGCAATAGAGGATTGAATCACTTGATTCAATCATCCATTCCTTCATTCAATTTACTCACGGGCCCACATCCACAAATCCCTCAATTTCTTCATCTCATGCGCATTGACCGAGGCATTTGGATTCATTAATTCCTCTCATTCTTTCCTGATGGCTGTGATGGCTTGTTTGAGGTATGAAGGAGATAATAAATTCATGGCAGCTTAAACACTTTTAGGAGGCAACTTGGGAGGAGCATGGAGGAAGCTAGAGCCTAGGGTTTTACACTTGAAGACCACAATGGAGTGTCTTTCTTTTTATCTTTTTAATTCAAACTTGAGATTATTTAGTTTTAAAGGATTTCGAGTTGTATTAATTGAGAACAATCTAGTTTTATATTGTAAACTTATTTCTTTTGGATTAGATTGATTTGAAGTTTTTATACTTATTGCTGGATTCTTGTTTGCAACCTTTAGATTGTCGATTAAATTAGTAATTGAGTTTTCGTTATTAATTTAATTGTTGATTTGGTTTATCACCTTAATGGTTTAATTGAGTTGATAAATTATAGAGTTGTTTAATTAGATAATTGTAAACAAGATTTCCAAGATTATTTTGTGATTGGTTGTTAATGGGTTTGATTAGCCACCGCTCATTTCATTATGAGTTTTCTAATGGAATATGTGTTATTAAGCTACAGGGTTTCTCATGTTCAATTGGGTAATTAAATTCATTAATCTCCTTTTGGTCTAATTATTTGGTTTGGGCTAAGAAAGTTAAATCCATACAATTCCTAAGTTGTCCCCTTTATCATCATAATTGAATTAAATGTTTGGTAATTTATTTTCTTAGGATTTTAATATTCTCTCATAACAAAAACCCCCCCAAATTTGCATCTGCATCTAGATTAGTTCCATTCTCATATAGGTTTTTATCTTGCATTTAGTTAGTTTAGTTTCATTTCATTGCATTTTTCATCACCTAAATTCAACCTAAAGAAAAACCCACATCTTGCTCTTTGGGAGAATGACCTAGGTTGACCTTATATTGCATAATTAATTAGGACCTAGTTTAATTGACTGCTTTAGCGACAAAAGCAACTCATCAATTTTGGTTAGGTTTGAGTTTTTAGGTGACTTCGTAGGTAGCTGTTTATTGCATGACCCGATCCTCTTCTCGAAAAATTGTTTAAATTTGATCCTCGTTGAGAGGACATTTCACCAACGAAGAACTAGAGCTAGTGCTCTTTTAGGCAATAGTTCCTTTGTTAAGCCCATTGTTGAACCCTTTGATTCTAAAGTCAATATGGATGAGGATAATATTGTTGTTAATGCTGGTAATAATGCAAATCCAAATGCTCATATTGTTGTTAATGCTGGTAATAATGCAAATCCAAATGCTCATATTGTAGATCCTGTTATGACCATTAATGAATTGGGTTTACCTGATCTGCATTTTCAAAATTGGCGCATCAATTATCCTGATATTAATGTGAATTTTGAGTTGAAATCTGGATTGATACACTTACTTCCAAAATTTAATGGCCTTTCAGGGGAGGAAGCGTACAATTACTTGAAGATGTTTCACATGGTTTGCACTTTGCTATGAAACCAGTTAATGTGACTGAAGATCAAATTAAGGTGTGTGCCTTCCCATTCTCTTTGTAAGAATCTACTAAAAGCTGGTTGCTTTGTTTGCCCCCTGGATTTATTACTTCATGGAATCAACTGAAGAAACTATTCTTGGAAAAGTATTTCCCAGCCTCTCGCACTTCATCTATCAGGAAAGACATAAGTAGATGTCAACAAATTGTTGGGGAATCCTTAGATGATTATTTGGAGCGTTTTAAAGCACTGTGTGCTAGCTGCCCTCACCATCAAATTGCAGATACATTATTGATCGGATACTTCCATGAAGGGCTTTTACCTTTAGAGAGAGATTTGTTAGATTCGGCCGCCAATGGTGGTCTTCTTGACCTGACTGTCAATGATGCTTGGGAATTGACTGAAAAGAAAGCTAAGAACAACCAACAAATTGGTTCTAGACAACCAGTAAAAGTTAATGAGGTGGGATTGCTTTCTTCTAATTCTGAGTCTCGCCTAGAGAGCAAAATTGATAGGCGTGCATCTGCTCTGGAAATAATGGCTATGTCCCATATGCAAAATTCTTCTAATATGGTCAATCCTATGGGGCCCTCTACTTCTTTTACCCTACAGCTTGCCTCTTCTGCTTTAATAGGGCCACTATGTTCTATTTGCTCTCTAGCCACTCATGCTACTGACTCTTGCCCCTACCTGAATGACGGAGTTGAATCTTGCAATGCAATATATCCTTCTAGACCTATGACTCAAGCTGGCCAAAAGTATGATCCTTACTCCAACACATATAATCCTGGATGGCGTGACCATCCAAATCTTCGATATGGAAATGGCCAACCTCAGCAAGCACAGTATAATCAAAGTGGAAATTCTAGTGGCAAAATGTTTCAACAAGTTAGGCAATCAGTGTCAGTACAAGATGAAGGTTCAAAGTGGGAGGCTATGATGAAAATCATAATGAAGCGACAAAAGCAGGCTCATCACTCAGCGTGATTAACTCATTCTTTGATCACGCAAGATCGAAGCACCATACTCTTCCAAATGATTAAGCGCTCACGACAGCAGACTCTCCATACGTTTTATTTAAGCATTGCTCCTTGATCTTCATTCATTCACTTTCCTCAGCTCAAGTGAAATTGAAAGCAAGAGAGAAACGTGAGAAAGTGAGAAAGACAGAAGAGAGCCACGGCTGAAGAAAAACGAAGGAGCTGATCGTAAAGCTTGAAGAATCAACTAACGTGAGTTCCTTAAGTACTATCCTTCATATTTTCGTGGATTCAATCTGCTGCAAGTGGTTTAGTTAGAAGAAAAACGTGACCATGCTCTGTTTTTTATGTCTGAAACAGAGAATCTTGTGTGTTTTTGTTTCATACTCAAACGTTTGATTTTTTCCACAAAATTTTTACAATGGATAGTAGACTCAATAAGGTTTAAAACGAGCAAAAGAACAGCCAAAATGGACATATAGATTGGGAGTTATGATTTTTCAAAGTTCACAGCAAACTAAAAAGTTGTCATTTTCCATAAACGAACATTGATTTTCGTGCTAAGTTTTGAAATAGTAAAGGATCGAATTTTTTCATCAAAGTTTCCAAAAATAAAGTGAACACAACAAGGTTTAATTTGATAGGTCACACACCTTGTTTAGAGTTGTATCCATAGAGATACAAATTTTTGAAATTGACCTATTAAATCTAGAATTTTTTTGAACTGTATGTCGAAGTATATATATGGCGCTGAATATGTATAAGTGTAGGGAAAACTTGGTGTGAACCCGGATTCCAACATCTTATCTCTGATTTTGACACCCTACCTCGGATTCCAACACCCTATCTCAGATTCTAACACCCTACCTTGGATTCTGACACCCTATCTCGATTCCAACACCTTATCTCGGATTCGACACCCTATCTCGGATTCCAACACCCTATCTCGGATTCTGACACCCTACCTCGGATTCCAACACCCTACCCGGATCTCAGCAACCCTATCCCAACAACACTATCCCAAATCTCAGCAACTCTATCTCAGCAACACTATCCTGAATCTCAGCAACCCTATCTCAGCAATACTATCCCAATCTCAGCAAGACTATCCCGAATCTCAGCACCCTATCCTAGCAACACTATCCCTTATCCCAGCACCCCATCCCAACACCTCCAGCCCGAAATCCCCGACCCCGAACCCCCAACCCGAAGAAATAATTGCAAAGAAAAAAATAATAATAATAATAATTATTATTATTATTATTATTATTAGGAAAGAGAATACATAATAATAAATATTATTATTATTTATTTAAAATGGGTATTATTAATAAGTCGCATAGTAGGGTATATTGCGACGCCAGAAGTGACTAATGACAATGATAAACGTTTATAGGCATACTTTGACACCTCTACTGATCCCAGCAACGTTGACCGGGTTAAGGATTCAAATTTGAGATAAGTAACTGTTATCTTATTAGCCTGTATGTATGTATTCATGTATGACTGATCATGTTGCTAGATAATTTGCACATGTGTATCTTAGCTATGGATTGAGGCTGTGTGTCTTATAGGGCTACGTATCCTAAAGGGCTGCGATCCTTGGCCGTTAACTACAGTTACGGTGCAACTTATTTATTGTGAATTACTCTATGCTGATACATGTGTTATACTGTCTTTTACATTTTATATTTGCATATAAGATTAACTGTTACCCCTGGGGTTCATTCATTTGAACTCCAGATCACATAAAAGAAACAGGTAGCGGATCGGGATCAAGAGGAAAGACGTAGCTGTAAGGATTACATCATAAGGGATTTTTGTGATAGTATAGAAAGTTGGACAGTACGAATTCATTTATCATTTGTCTATTTTTGGATTATTGTATTAAAGTTTTCCCTTATGGGATAGTTTCGAATCGCGAAAAATTTATCATCATGTTTTCAAACTAAATTATTTTAAGAAAGTTCTTGTTCCACAATTAAATTGTCCAAATTATTTCAATCCCTGGGTGCTTAAACTCTGATAAATATAGGCGTATTAAGTCAAGGCGTCACACTCCGACCCATGTATGGTTGTTTTCCTTCATCGCTATTCATTTAATGTATTTAGTGATCTGTTCATCAGAAGAATCTCTATGCAGAGATAATGATTTTTTTTGCATTTTTTACCGCAATAAATGTATGATAGTGTTCATAGTGGTGACGCTGAATGAGGGTTCGGTGATGGTGCGTTGTACTTCCCTTGTAAGTGTAGGTGTAAGTATAACTCTTCCTCACCAAAATTGTTTCTCTTCCTTTATTTCTTTATTTTATTTCTATAACGGCAAACCTTTTAGCTATTCCTTCAAGATCTTCTTGTTGCCTCAACAATGAAGTCCTCATCAATGATAAAGGTTAATTGGTTTGACCAAATGGTTCTGAAATCTTAAGTGAAAGAAATTATTAAAGGTTATTGCTTTAGGTTATTTATGTGTTTTTTAAATCTGTTTTGTGTGCTATAGTTTTGTAGCCGCCCTTTTGTTTTCCAGTTTAAAATAATTTTTAGACTACGTATGAAGTTGATCCCTAACTAAAAAGCATCAACAATAAACTCCTCATCAATGGTAAAAGCATGTTGAGTAGTTTTGTTTTGTAGAATCGCTCACCGAACTGAATAATATACCTGCAATGGACATTTTTGGGTAAGAGGAGAGATGATGGCAACGAATAAGATGATGGCAACGAAGAATATATTGTGAAAGTGTCTTGGCTTTCCCATATGCTTGAGTGGTTTTATTGATTTCTTTAATGTTTAGACTCAAATTTGTTGTGCACCCCACAAGCGAAGGTCTGGATGAACATTACAAGGCAATAAATTTATCTTTAATGTTCACTATGATTTGTTTGGAATAAATTTTAGAAAAAACTTATTCTCTATTTTTAGGTTTGAAAAAATTAATAAGACATTTCCCCTTTTTTTATCAGTCAATGGCACTAATTCCATTAATCATGCAGTAAGCCAACATTACAAATAAAGAGTTTGAAATAAAAGGCAATGAAGCCTAAAAATAACATAGACCTTCTTGGCTACCCTATTTATGAATTATATTATAATTTTAATATTTTTAATATTAGGTTAACCTAAAAATTTTCTATTCCATATTTATTACTTTGTATCGTATATTTGTGATTCTTAGGATATTGCTAGAACTACAAAATTTGAAAGATTAAAAATAATGATAAATACAAAATATGGGAAGTGAGATTAATATAAAATTTGAATTTCAAATGAAATATGGAGAATGATAGGTAGAGGAAAGGCATAGGAAGTGAGAGATTCTTAGGAAGCAAAGACCAATTTATATACTGGAGGTTTTAATTTGAAAAAATAAATAAATAAATTATTAGTGTTAGATGAACATGAGGAATGTACAAGTAAGACAACCAATGTAGTTTCATAGAGGTATTTCAAAATACCGCCATAGATTAATTTAATTGAAAATCATATTACAATTTTTAATGAATTGTACAATACACAATTCCATGCGGATGGGTAATTTGAAATAATTTTAATAGGAGGGGATGGAAAAGTGGATCCCTATTTTAATGGGCATGTTTAACCAAATATATTTAAGTAGTTGAGAAAAATTTATTAATATTTATAAGAAAGTATATTTTATCAGAAAGTATATCCTAGGCTCTAATGACAATGTTAGAATTGAAATAATAAAACTTATAGAAGTCAATATCTATTTGCTTTTGAGATGTTTTTTTAAGACAAAGTTTTAAGAATCATTTACTTTTTAAAAAATTAAAAGTGAATGCATCCTAATCTTTATGACAACTAATTTTAACCGGGGATGAAAAATTTGATCCCTATTTTAAAGGGCATGCTTAACCAAATATTTTTAAGTGGTAAAGAAAATTTTAATAATAAATTACAAAATGTCTATTTTGAAATGGAGGTTTCTTTTTTTTATATCGGTGGATGAAAAAATTTGAATGGTGACAGTAATTCTGAAAATTATCTCATAGGTTCTACGTTTTTTTTTTCAGTTGATATTATCGGAGAGTTTTGATATTGTTAGTTTGTATCCTATATATATGTGATCCTTAGAATACTAGTAGGACCACAAGAATGGAAGGATTTGAAATAATAATCAAAATACAAAATATGGAAAGTGAGTCTGATATGAAATATGGAAAAGCATAGGAAGTGAGAAATTCTTGAGAAACAAAAATTCATTAAGGTGTATATCGGAAGTTATGATCTAAAAATTGAATAAAGTAATTAATAAATTAAAAATACCTTTCATTTAAAAATATTTGCTTGTAATCAGCTTTTTTATTTGAAAATTTGAAATAAATCACCGATCAAATAAAATGAGAGAGAGAGAGAGAGAGGATGATCGAGTTAAAACTTATAAATATCTATCTAGATTGTATGTTTAAATCAAAATTTTAAGAAAACATCAAGAATGATTATGAAGATACTCTACTTAAAATTTGAAAAAGAAATATGGAGGATCAATAAAAAAAAAATAGAAACAAAGAATACCTTGTAAAGGGATGACTCATTAATGTGGTTGTCTGCACCTCTCAAATTAATAGGGTATTAACACATGGGAAGCTACACATAATGGAAAGCCAATTCAAGATGTGCATATTAACCAAAGGGAAAAGAAAATTAAAGCCAAATTAAGATGTGCACATTAACCAAAGGGAAAAGAAAAATTCAAATTGCTGATTGGTCATGGGAGAAGCGAAATAACATGGGAAGAAACATAGGGTGTTGGAAAATGTGAGAGTGCATGATATATAAATGAGAAAAAAAAGGTAGGACTCATGGATTGGTCACTGGGATGAAAAAACATGTATTGATTTATTTTAGTGACAAATAATAAATGCATAAAAAAAAACAAAAGGAATTGAAATAATGATCGAAATAAAAGACATGGAAAGTGAGATTAATATGAAATTTGAATTTGATATCAAAATATGGAGAACAAGTAGATGAAAGGCATAAGAAGTGAGATATTCTTGAGAAGGAAAAACTCATTATAATGTATATGGGAAGTTGTGATCTGAAAAATTAAATAAACTAGTAATTAATATAGTCATATTTCGGATTTGTAGTGTATACTACCCTATTCAGCGCTAACCTCCCATCGTCCACGGATTTAACAATAAGTCTGTTGCAATAAAAGCATATTGATTTTAATTGGTCTTCAAAGATTGGTAATATCAAGTTATATTTGTTTTTTGAAAATTTTATTATTTATTCAATGACGTGGTAATATCAAGTTATATTTGTTTTTTGAAAATTTTATTATTTATTCAATGACGTATTGCAAAGATATATAATAAATACTAATTATTTTGATTTCATATCTTAACTATATAAGAGAATATCATGTTTTAATTTTTTGCCAAAACGATTTCCATGTAATTACATATTAATCGAAAACGGTACTTTAGCCTTTAACTTATTAACAACTTCCATGTCATTTGATTTGGTGTGCCGATAAATTATTTATGCAACTGATTCCTACTTAAGCGGTGACCTTCCATAGGATCAGTATTGGTTTAATCTCTGTGCATGAACTGCATCGTTTAACATTGTATAATTTTTCATGTTTTCATCCATTTCCCCATGTACGCATGCATTTATTTTCAGTGTGGTGTCAAGATTTGCCAAAACATCATTGGTTAGTATAGTTGGGCTAAAAAACTTGGTAGCAGATTAGCCTATATTGGTTTATTAGGTGGGGATTTCAAATTTCAAATTCCTCCAAAATCACTTTCATCATCTCTCTCCCGATATAAGCGATTCTCCCTCTTCCTCAAAGATGGTCTTATCTTCATCGTCTCGCGCATTCCGTCAAACATCGAAAGGGATACCAAATTGTTATTGTTGTTATTATTATTATTATTATTATATTGATAATAATATTGAATTGATTAGGATATTTAAAATTTGAATTTCAATATAAAAGAATTGATTAGGCTCACGCAAATTACGAGATTTAGAGGATTATTCTACCCAATTCAAATGATTGTATTTATTACTCTTTTATTAATTTATTGATACAGATTAGTATGAGTATGAGTTGAGATTTGAGATTGAACTTGATTAAAATAAATTAATATAGTAAATGTCAATAGTGTACTTTTCTCGTGGGAGATTTTGAAGGTCTTTTATAAAAATAAGAAAAGATATCCATCTCAATCTATATTCAATCTTCACTTTATGGATGTAAACATTTTTATTTATTATTATTATTATTTGATAAAATAAATATTTAAGTGTACAAATTAGATAACCAATGTATTTGTAGTCTATAGGGAGA
This sequence comes from Acacia acuminata, assembly GCA_019022655.1. Classification (NCBI taxonomy): domain Eukaryota; kingdom Viridiplantae; phylum Streptophyta; class Magnoliopsida; order Fabales; family Fabaceae; genus Acacia; species Acacia acuminata. The sequence continues at coordinate 359,752 of JAFJYI010000398.1, read as the reverse complement.
TATTTTAAAAAAAACTCGATATAGAATGAATGAATTTAAAATGACATTGCATTGTGTAAGGCAAGCATAGAAAACATAAATCCGTGCAACCCACAGGGTTGTTTTTCATATTATATATATCAAACCCCTCTCTCTCAAGATGTAGAGATATTTTGATTAATAAATCTAATTTGATTGTGTTTCTTTTACGCCATACTTTGTGTACTGAAATAATAGAGAGAAATATAGAGAAAATATACTCTCAAATGAATGTGTTTATTCATATGCTCAATAGGGTATTTATACATAAGAGAGAAGACAAGAGAGTAATGACTCATTTTAATGATTGATTCCCTAATCACTCATAATTCCTATAATCCCTGATTATGTGTGATACTAATTAATTATAATATATTTATACTGATTTATTTCCTAACACTCCCTCTCAAGTTGGAGCATAGATGTTGATCATGCCCAACTTGTTACAAGAAAACCTAATATAAATAAATCCAAACAAAATAATCTTCTTCTTCATGAGATCTTGAATCCACCAAAGTTCGACCACATCCAAGAATAATTCAACCAAATGTCACACTAAGGACATTCATCAAAAGAAACTATCCAACAACTTCACCAAGAGTTCGAATAACAAAGAGTATCAAACCAATTTAGAAGCTGTAGCAAACGGTCAAACAATACTCCAAACGTCTCACCAGAGACAAGGCAACAATGAACGTCTCATCAGAGACGAACACCAAACAGTCCCACCAAGGACCAAACAATACTCCAAACGTCTCACCTGAGACAATCACCTCACTGGAGGCAAAGCATCGAACGGGTCACACAAGGATCACCAAACTGTCTCACCTGAGACAAACACCTCACCAGAGGCAAAGCAACGAACATGCCAATGAAATTACCCAACCACAAGCACGACATTTAAGACAAAATAGCACTTCACGAATGTGCTGGAAAACGTAACCAACAAAGAACCAGCCACTAGAGACAAGTGAACATGCCTGAAACAAAATGCCGAATGTGCTGAAATAGTAGAAACCCAGTCTCACAACATAACCTTCGAAGAAAAGATCCGGCCTATACATACCGGGAATGAAGGCTCAACGTTGAAGAATGAAGCACAACCAGAAAATGGTCATAACAACCAAACGACAACCATACAATGAGGTACACACTTTTTCTCTCCCCCTTGAACAATGCGACATGGTTCACTGTTCACGAAACAAAAGACGGAACAATAGGAAAAAAAAAACAGCAAATTGACACAAACGAAAAAGAAGGAGCACCACTAAAGGATAACCAAAAATTGGACAGAAACTGAAATGGCACAAACACACACGCCAGAGCCCGGGAGGCAGCCCATTTATTCTTATCGACAGTGACAATGCCCACCGGAAAACTCAAATTGGCCAAGAACTAACTAAGCTTTGATACCATGTAGTGAAATAATAGAGAGAAATATAGAGAAAATATACTCTCAAATGAATGTGTTTATTCATATGCTCAATAGGGTATTTATATATAAGAGAGAAGACAAGAGAGTAATGACTCATTATAATGATTGATTCCCTAATCACTCATAATTCCTATAATCCACGATTATGTGTGATACTAATTAATTATAATATATTTATACTTGATTTATTTCCTAACACTTTGCATGACCATATACTTTTATTTTTCTACCATATACAAGCAAACCATATATGATAAAAAGAAGGAGTTGATTATGTATATGTTTGTATGTACCATAATTACTCATACAAAACAATTACAAATTTAATGATCATTTACTATACAATTATGCAATATACAACCTCCCTTATATCACCACCCATCCTCATATTGCTTGATCAAGATTAGGCTAACATATAGTTCAACGAATCTCATCCATTTGACTGACCGTCCCAAGCCCACCAGTTCTTAAGATTCACACGACTAAGGTGTTAGAGTTTAAGTTTGGACTATGACTCCCCTCCTTAAAAGAACTGGTATAAGGCCTTAGGCCTCCCGCTAGATTCCTTTTAGGTCTTGAGTTTGAATCCTAGAAGAGACACCATTGTTTGGAGAGACAGCCCCCTAAACCAGAATGATAATTATAAAAAAAAATAGTAATAGTCAGCATGCTTAACCAAATATTTTTAAGTGGTTGAGGTTATTTTAATAATAAGTTATAGAAAAGTATATTTTTAATGGAGGTGTTTTTTTTTTTAAATCGGTGGATAAAAAAATTTTAATGGTGTTAATAATTTTAGAAATTAAGTCTTAGGCTCTAATAACAATGTTAGAATTGAAATAATAAAATTTATACCAGTCAATATCTATTTGTATGGCACCGTTTGCTTTTGACATATATTTTTCAAATAAAGTTTTAAGAATCATTTACCTTTTTTAAATTAAAAGTGAGTGCGTCGGAGGTAGTAATATGTATGACATATAATTTTAACAAGGGATAGAAAATTTGATCCCTATTTTAAAAGGCATGCTTAACCAAATATTTTTAAGGGGTTAAGAAAATTTTGATAACTAATTACAAAGGAAGTATATTCTTAATTCGAAATTAACTCTTAGGCTCTGCATTTTTTCTGGGGGTTGATATTATTGGAGAGTTTTGATATTAGTACAGGTGTTACAATTGAAATAATAAAATTTAACATAAACTATTTCTATTTCATATTGTTAGTTTGTATCCTATATATATGTGATCCTTAGGATACTGGTATGACAACAATATTGGAAGGATTTGAAATAATGATCAAAATACAAAATATGGAAAGTGAGACTAATATGAAATATAGAAAGCATGGGGAGTGAGAAATTCTTGGGAAACAAAAATTAATTAAGGTGTACCACTCAGTCCTATTTGTAAGTCTATTTTAACCAAATCTCACATATCAAGGAAATATAGTTAACTCAATGATTATGAGATATATTTTCAACTTTGTTTGTCATTTATGATTGAGTATTTTTCAACTATTTCTTCTTTCTCTATCATCATCATGAGTACAATTAATATAAATAAAATTGTCACAATCTCATTTATTACATGAAACTGAACTTATAAATAGGACGAAATTTTTTGGTCAAAATGGACTTATAAATAGGATCGAGTGATATATGGGAAGTTGTGATATGAAAATTGAATAAAGTAATTAATAATTAATAAAATAAAAATACCTTTCAATTCATATTATTTGCTTGTGATCAGCTTTTTTTACATCTAGATTGTATATTTAATTTACATTTAAATTTTAAGAAAACATCATGAGTTATTCTCAAGATACTTTGTTTAAAAGGAGAAAAAGAATATGAAGGATCAATAAAAAATAGAATCGAGAGAATACCTTGTAAAGGGAAGACTCATTAATGTGGTTGTATTCACCTCTAAAATTAATAGGGTATTAACACATGGAAAGCTACATGCAAAGGAAAGCCAATTTAAGACGTGCACATTACCAAAGGGAAAAGAAATTTTCAAATTGCTTATTCATCATGGGAGAAGAAAAACAAAAACATCAGGAAGAAACATAGGGTGTTGGAAAATGTGAGCATACATGGTACATAAATGAGAAAAAAAAGGTAGGACACATGAATTGGTCACTGGGATTAAAAAACATGTATTTGATTTATTTTGGCGACCAATAATAAGTGCATCCAAGGGTTTAGCTCTGATATGTAATATACGACCAATTATTATTGACTAAATTTACATTCAATTTTGAGGCGTAATTTATTGTATTTAAGGATATTTTATATTTAATTATTTTAGTTGATAGGCCTTTAAATCTCTATCATAGTTTCTATTTATTCTCTATGATTATAACAAGATTTCTTTTAGGGATATTTTGTATTTAATTATTTTAGATGATTGTATTTTAATTTGATTTATTCTCTATGATTCTTGGAAAATTTAGGGCTACAATAATTGGCACTAAACATGATTTAGCCTATATAATGTACCCACCTTGTTATGCGGCTCATGAAATAAAAAGCTCATAGTATAATATTCCTTAATAACCAATATGGATGATGGAGGAAATTGAATTTCTTTATCATTTATGATTTTTTTTAAATCTATTCCATTACTCCTCATTGCTTTGGAATCATACTATTTATTTTGTTGTGTTCAATCTATTCCATAACTTTATATTAACCACATGCGTTATGGAGCAATTTTTAATAAATAAGTAGGAAATATATTTTTATGCTTCATACTTCTTAACTTAGGTATTTTCAAGTGGTTGAGGAATTTTTAGTTGTCAATTATAAAAACAACTATGTTTTTAAATATACACACATTTAAGTTTTTCATAAAATAAATATATAAATCAAAGATTTCTTTTTTGTACAAATTAAATGCTACATAGTCGTATACTATTATTTTTTAAGCACTCTTTGTTTCATTCCATTCCAATCAGGTGTGTGGCTGTTTCTATTATGGATATTTTGAAAAATTGTATGATGACACTGAATTTTTTAAGGGAGTTTCAGTTTGGTCATTGAAAGAATTCCGTACGTTGTGCGGCACACAGGTCATTTTATTGTCGGGATGGTTATTCAAAAATTCATTTCGTTTTTCATCGACACGGATGATCATCACTTCATTTTTTCTCTCCGCATCAAATGATGACTATTTTATGTTTATTCCATTCCAACCAAGTCCTCTGACATGGTTAAATGTGCATGGTTGTCTATAATGGATATTTTGAAGAATTGTACTGAATTTTTTATGTTGATTTTCTGGAACTTCATGAAGGAACTTTTAGTTTGGTCCAAATGATAATTATTTTCATCCGTAGGTTATGAAATTGAAAGAATTTCGCGCATCACGCTCCCGAGGCACATAATATTGCTGATTTTAGGTGTTTAACTATAGTTTTTTGAAAAAAGAATAATCTACATATTGATGATTTTTATTGCATGTGACCTTGCATGCCATAGGGTGGTTTGTCTTGACGGATCAAATAATACACATTTTTTATATAATAGTGGAATTATTAAATTAATTAAAAGCAAGATAGCAATAAGTATACCACTTATTTAAAACCTTCAGTCAACTCGGGTTAAATCAAAATAAACCAACTTATATAGTGAAGGGAACAACTCAAGTCCTGTTCTCTTAAAGAGCTTTTTATTTGATTTTTAGGCTAAACTAAGTGACAAAACACTAAAAGGTATTTTGAAACTGATTTGTTTTTAATTTTTTTAATGATGGAGAACAACCTAAACTTTAATTTTTTTGAATTTTTGATAAAATGGTGAATAAAAGTATGAAATTAGATTTAAGGAATAATATGATGGAATGCTCATTGTAGGTGAATCTATGGCTATCTTAGCTTGCCAAATGTCATGTGAGTTAATTAAATCACCAAGTCTAATTAAAAATTCTAAACACAATTTGAGTAAAGTGATTATTAACAAATAAAAGTCCTACACGCTATATAAAACAACTTATTAAGGAATTTTTGAAAACCACTTGGTGGGCAATTTAAATAGAGTTAGTAAAAATTGCTTCCTTAATGAAGAATGCTCACGAGAGACACTAAATAGCAACACGCAAATCAATTATCATACCTAACGATGTACTCGATAAAACAATTTCAATGAGTGCGAATGAAAATAAATAAAATCAAAATCCAAGTCTTACAACTCAATTCAAAGTACAATAATTCAACTAAAAATGATTTAAAACTTAATATGTTTTAAGATGTGATGTGTAACTTAAAATGATTTGAATGTAAGTAGGGTATTAGTGTTGAAGTGATTTAAATTTTGAAATTTTGAAATTTAAATGGAACCAAATAAATGGTCATGTAACAATTGTCTTACTTTTATTGTTTGAATAATTTTTTTCAGAGTTCAACAATATTTTGTTGTCTGAATAGTTGAATTTAGATTTGTTGGTCATTTTCTAATGCATGTAATAAGTAAGTCACACATGATTTAAACCGCAGTCATCTTTGAAATAACTTTTTGAGCCTACTTTGGTTTAGATTTTTTTTTTTATGTCTTTATGTTAACAAGATAATGAAGATGCTCTCAATCCGTGCAATGCGCGGGTAATTAAGGCAAAGGCCTTGAATGATATAAGCGTTGGTGAAGAAATCTTGATATATACTACTCTGGTCCTATTTATAAGTCCCATTTTGACAAAATCACACATACCAAGGAGAGGTAGGTATCTCAATGATTATAGGGTAAAATTTCAATTTTACCCTCATTTATGATTGGATACCTTTTAACTTTTTCTTCTCTCTCTATTTTCATTGGTACAAAAATATGGACAAAATTGTCACAATCTCATTTATTTGGTCAAAAGGGACTTATAAATAGGACCAAATTTTTTAGTCAAAAGGGACTTATAAATAGGATCGAGTGGTATAATAGATATGAACCCATCTGAATCTAAACTACCTTTCAACATGATAAGGAGGCAATTTCCCATCTTAATTTAATTTGCAATGACGACAAACAAAAGCCAAGGTCAATCAATGTCCAATGTAGGTCTCTACCTACCAAGTCCGATTTTCTCACACGGGCAACTATATGTTACATTATCAAGGATTAAGAGTTTCAATGGGTTGAAATTATTTATATTGGTAAGTTCAATAAATATAGTAGTACTACAATAAATATAGTTTATAGAGAAGTTTTTTAAAACCTTTTATTGCAATAATAGCATGAAGATAATCTTCTTTATCTCCATAGGCTTATGTGAAATGTATCATGATTATGATGTAATGAATTGGTTGAATAATAACATTGTAGCATATATTAATAATTTTAGTCCATATATAATTTTAACATATTCGTGCAGTGCACGGTCAAAAATCTTATTCGTCAAGTAAAACAAAATCTGCTAATACACGCTGGATGTCTAATGGCGTCATTATTGGAAGTAGGAGAAACTAAGATGTGTGTGACACGGGATGTGGGGGCTGGGGTTATGGGAAAGAGTGAAAAGCAATCTGAACTAGTGAACCCTGAGACGAGTAGGTTCTTAACACTTTCTTTGGTCATGCATTTTCTCAGTAATGTCCCCTTCTCTCCCACCTGTCAAAGTCATCTTTCATTTTTGTGTTTCACGCACAAGGGCAGAGAGATGATTAAAAAAAAAAAAAAAAAATATTCAGCAAAAATGAGATACTTGGTTCGGATTTGAGGTCCTGCTTAAATAACCATTATACTTGTGCCCCTCTTCTTTTTTTTTTTTTTTTTTTTTTTTTGGGTCAACATGTGTGACTCTCTTAGATATATAATTGTTCTCTTATAATTAAGTCTCAGTAATTATATCCTTGAAATGTATCTCTTGACGTCTCCAACACGAGCTGACTTTTGCACTTATATTTATTGTTGTCCCAACCTACATGTTCAAAGAAATTAAAGTCATCAATTAGATAATTAGATTTTGTACGTTTAATTAATGGTTAATATAATCCTATTCGGGTTATCGGCTCTTATGATATGACTAGAGGGAGTATAACTGTATAAGGCACAAACTATCAATTCTTATAAACTAACAAAAACATTAAAGTTGTCATAAAATTCAAGTAATTTTCAATATTACCTTTCTTAACTATATTAAACTCAAATATCATAGTAATTATTATTGTTTTTCATTACCCTTATTAAATATGAGTAAACTAAAAAAATCGATTAAAAGTTCCTTATAAACTTTCAAGTGATTTATGAAAAGGACGAAAATGTTTATTTATTGATGCCTTAAAATAAAGATCGAATGAGTAAATCTATGTCAAAGTTTTAAAAGTTAATCATGACATACAATTTGCAAAGTTCCTTATAATTAATGTATCGATAAATCATAATTTTGAATGGTGAGTTTATTGCATTTGATAAACTACCGATCGATGGAGCTAGAAAATTTGAATTATAAGAATAAAATTAATTATTATTATTTTCATTTCATTAGCTAACAAAATAGAGAAAATCCCTATAAAAACAGCTGAATAATTCAAATTCTAAATTGGGTTGTTAAATTTACTAAATCCTAATTAAATTAAATTATATGTCTCAAAATTTGATTTGAGAATTTTATCTTACTAGCTCTCGTTTGATTCTCTCCCTAACCACTACTGCTTTCCCCTCCCATTCTAGACATTCTTAGGTAATCTGAGTTAAAATAATATTCAAAAAATATTCTTAAATATATATATATATATATATATATATATATATATATAAAGTCTAAAATAAGGACTTATTCGTAGTACTCTGATATTGACAAATCCCCTGGCAGATTTAGTAGGACTCTGATATTTTCCATGAGTTAGGAGAAGATTTGAACCCCTCAGCACCATTAGTGGCGTTCTTGTCTACACCCATCGTGTGAATTTTCTATTGGGTCAACGAAGTTATTAAAATTTAATCAAATTTCATGAATTTCTTAACAAAACTCGTAAATGATATTATTGTTAAAAAGTTTTTATTAGGTGAACTGAAGTTGTTACTATCTAATGAAATGTTGTGAATTCTTTAATAAAATTTGTAAATGAGTATATAGTATAAAAAAAAAATTTATTGGGTAAATGAAAATTGTAAAAGCCTAATAAAATATTGTGAATTTCTTCATAAAACTTATGAATGAGTTATATTCAAAGTTAAGGGGTTAGCTTATATATATTTGCTTACACAATATTTATTGAAAACCAATGTTTTTCGCAAATCAAGTAGTTGGGCTCAAATCTCACCATCAGCACTTTGAGAATATTTAATCCCAATGGAATATTCTCCCTCCCACTGGAACATTCCAGCCAGATTAACGGTGACACGGTTACCGCCGCTGGAGCTCTGGCAACAATAACCGGTGGGGGCAACTTTTTTAAAAAAAAGTATATATTTAAGGGTAATTTTTTTCATTTCTTTGTAATTTCAGAAAAGACAATTTCAACCTAATATCTCTCTAAAGTAAATATTCAAAACATCTTTTCATCATTTAGAATTTTTGAAGTTTCTTATCAGAGATTTTTCCTTTGATTCAGTTAAAAAAATGGAAACACATAATGTGCTTTTCTTTGTATGCTTCTTACACACTTGTCCCTAGCTCTAATTAGAGGGATCATACTTTTTTTATATTTTACTTATTTAGATTAAATTATATCTTTAACTTTCTGATTATTATTATTTTTTTTTGCACCAAGTATATCAAATTAATTAGTTTCCAATCCTACATTCAGAAATATTTGTCCTATAACATCAATATCCTGAAAACTAATTAATTTAATATACTATATGCAAAAAAAAATATTTCAAAAAATAGTATATAATTTAATCTAAATAATTAAAATATATATTAAAAATATCACATCCATCTAATTAGAAGGATAAACATATAATAAGCACACCACGGAAAATCACGTAATGTGAATCCTAAAAGCTGTATAGTGGAAAGAGATGTGGGAAAATGTGAAAAGCAATCTGAACTCTGAGACGCGTGGGTTCGTGACACTTTCTTTGGCCGTGCATTTTCTCAGTAAGGTCCCCTTCACGCCCACTTTTCAAAGTCGTCTTTCATTTTTGTGTTTCACGCACAAGGGCAAAGAGATCATTAAAAAACAAAAAACAAAACAAAACAATATTCAGCAAAAATGAGATACTTGGTTCGGATTCGGTGTACTGCTTAAATAACCATTATTCGTGTGTCTCTCTTATATATCCGTTCTCTTATAATTAAGTCTCAATGATTATATCCTGAAATGTATTTATTATCATTAATGAAAATAATCTCTTGATGATTGTCAAATTCGTAAGAATCCCTGAGTTTACTTTTTTGGCGTTTCTAACTTAACAAATTGAGTCGAGTCACTAATAAACTCATGACCATTATAAACTTCGATTAAACTCACGAGTTTATATATCGATCTTACCATTTTTACATTTTTAGTTTAAAAACCCGTGTTAACTCACACTTAAATTAGTGTTAACTTTTTAATTCAATTATGGTTAACGGCTTTATATATAAGTTTTATAGAAATTTCTTTGTTAAATATGGTAAATTTTGAATGTTGATAAATTTAATTTCAATTATTTAGATTTAAAATATTTTTAATTCAAATTATTGTCATTTTTTATATTTTAATTATTTATTTACACTATTAATTTTTATTTAATAGTGCAAGTAGACTTTTAAGAGTTTATAATATGAGTTTACATTATTATCATGAATTTAATTAAACTCGCGAGTTTAACTTGAAGTTAATAACACGAGCTGAGTTTTACAACTATCTTTATTGTTGTCCCAAACTTGCATGTTCAAAGAAATTAAAGTCATCAATTAGATAATTACATTTTGTACGTTTCTTGTTGTTGCTTTAGTCTTTGGACAAATCACATGACACCATCACCATCATTTAAAACTCTCCCACATTTGACGATAGTTGACTGTTTTATGCATAATTAATGGTTCATAGGTTATGGCTCTTATAATTAAGATTGGAGGGAGTATAAGGCACCAACTATCAATTCTCATAAATTAGTAAAAACATTAAAATTGTCATAAAACTCAAGTGATTTTCAATATTACCTTTAAAAAGTATATTAAACTCAAATATTATATTAATTATTATTCTTTCCTACTACCCTTATTAAATATGGGTAGACATGAACAAAATAGTTAAAAGTTCCTTGGAAACTTGTAAGTATCTTATAAAAAGGAGCAAAAATGTGTGAATGATATGAAAATGTTACTTTTTTTACTTGGTAAATGAAAGTTATTAGAACCTAATGAAATTTCATGAAATCTTTAATAAAAGTTGTGATTTTTTTATCAGGGTGAGCGAAGTTGTTAAAACATAATGAAATTTTGTGAATTCCTTAACAAAGCATAGTAATTGCGTCATGGTGAGTTTTTTTTTTTTTTTTTTTTGTTAATTAAGTGAACGAGAAGTTGTTAAAACCTACTAAAATATTGTGAATGAGTTGATAGTATAAACTTTTTTAATTGGGTAAATGAAAATTGTTAAAACCTAATGAAATACTAGGAATTCCTTAACAAAATGTTTGAATGAGTTAGATCCAAAGTTAAATGGTTGGTTTATAGGGTTAATATGCAGATTGGCCAATAAAGTGTTACGCTAGGAGTAATCAGTACAAAAAAGTTTCAAGTGGACCATAACCACCAAAAAAACAATTAAAAAGTGCAAAATATCACAATGCTGTTAAAACTAAAGTAATGATCGTTTACAAAAAGGGTTAATTTTGAACAGACCAAAAGTACCAATAAACAATTAAAAATGGGTAACTAGCACAATCAACAATTAAAAATAGGTAACTAGCACAATGACATTAAAATCAAGCTAACGGCTGTTTGGTATTAATAGAGATTGGTGGCTAAATTTTCAACACAAACAAATTAGAGAAAGTCACAGCATATACCAAAAAAGAAAATTGGACCTGCTTGAAATTCATTGATGAAAGGTTGTGAAGAACAAGGAACGAGCTAGTGTTGGTAGATATTGATCTAGCAAAGGACATCAAGTTCGCTTTTGACCCACTTGGAGCGCCCTCAGGTTCTTGCTCCCTTGCTGGATGTGGAAGGGAAGAGGATGAAGAAAAAACAAAGGTTCTTGAGTCGCATGTCAAAGGCAGAGATCTAAGAATAAAGGATAAGTCTGTGCGAAGAACTAGATCTATGTCACTTTAACACTCTCACCAGCCAAATGTCCAATTTACTCCAAATGGCTGTTAGATTGATTTTAACATCATTGTACAAGTTACCTATTTTTAATTGTTGATTGTGCTAGGTACCCATTTTAAATTGTTGATCAATATTTTGGTCCTTTCAAAACTTATTTGTGGTAGGTGCTCCTAGCGTCAATGGTGGACCCACATACATGAGAAGGGGGGCAAGTGCCCCCCGTTGATTTATGATGTAAAATTACAAAAATGCCTTAAAGAACAAAGATTGATTATGAATGCTTCAGTTTACCCGTCATAAATAATTGCTGTATCGAATACACCATGTCCACCATGTACCATGTGATTGCAGAGTCAAAAATAATTGAACAATGCATTGCAGAGTCAAAAAGAATAATGCAAAAGCTTAAGTAAATAATTTGTAAAACATAATACTTTTCCTCTTTTTCACACAAGCATGCTGTAAAAATAAAGTATATCAGAAAGCAATAGCAGAAAGAAATTTCTTCAAATACCAAGTCTCATTTAAGAGTATACTTATTATCCTAGAAACACCAACAGTATTGTTAATTAAGTACTCATCATGTGAGTTGGGTTAAAATATATGTTGCCAAAATATGCTTGGGACTCAAACGTATTTTGCATATAGACAGTACACTAGGCTGCACCATAAGACCAGCTAACTGAAGCAACGCCCTAATTAAGTCATCATGTTTGCTAAATGTGTTATGTTGTTGTTGCTGATGTGTTTGCTATTGTGTAACTTTTGTTTTTCAATATGTTTGTTTGCTAATAGTATTTTTAATGCATTTAAAACTTTCCTTAAAAAAAAATTCGGGGCACCTTTGTCCTCGAATCCCCGCCACTTGTGCCCCCCTTAACTAATTTTCTAGATCCGCTACGCCTAGCGTAATACTTTGTTGACCAATCTGCATCTGAAAAGTAACGCCGGTTACTTCAATTCTAATGGCATTGTAATATTTTGTACTTTTTAATTATTTTTTGGTAGTTATGAGATCCACTTAAAAATTTTTATGTTGACTACTCCTGGGACAACATTTTATTGGTCATTCTACACCTTAACCCTTGTATATATTAACTTGTGCGATATTCATTGAAAACCAATATTTTTGACAAACCAAGTGGTGGTGGTTCAAATCTCATTCTTGACCGTTTGGGAATATTTAATCCCCATGTAATATTCCTCCCTTCCACCTGAATATTCCCGCCGAAGCTCTAATGACCGACCATCGGAAACTCGCGCCACCAAAGCTCTAGCGATGGCGGCCGGTAGGGGTAATATTTTCTTTGAAAAATATATATTTAAGTGTAATTTTCTCATTTCTTTGTAATTTTCAAAAAATAATTTAAGCCTAGCATCTCTATGAAACTATGAATATTCAAAAGCCTTTTTTATCTTTTAAAATTTTTAGAATTCTTTATTAAGGATTTTCTCGGTATATAAATTTATTCAGTAAAAAAAAAAAAAAAAAAAAAAGGCATGCATATTGATGGGTTAAACATAGTTTTATAATTGAAAAAAGATCAATATAATAATGTACTACTAATGTATAGACTCGTAACCAATGTTATCAAAATTGAGTTTCTACGTAGATACGGAAGGGGGTGGTGGAAACGGAAATTGTAGAAACTACATGAAACGTTTTTACTTTCTACTACTTAAAGTCGAGCTCAAAATTTTATATATATAGAGTAAAATACTCGACCACCCTCCTATTTTGCCTTAATTACACTGAGACCTCCCCTCTATTTTGAAAACCTATGGAAACCTCCCTTAAAACCGAGTAAAATACTCGACTATCATTCTGTTTTGCCTTAATTACACGAGACCTTCCCTCTATTTTGAAAACCCGTAGAAACCTCCCTTAAAATTAAAATATGTGTTACACAAACCTCTTTTATATTTTAAAATTCTATTTTCATCCACTCAAAACTATTAGTTAATCGTTAAGTTTGACTTTTGAACTTTTTTTTTTTTTTACCAAAATGTCCCTCTTCGGTATTAGAATTATTTAAATATATAAAACCAAAAATGTATTCCAATAGATTTTCTAACTTTCTAATTTGTTAAAAAATTTATTAGTTTTGATCTTATAAATTAATTTTGACTTTAAAATATAAATTAAACACATATTTTTATGAAATATAATAAACTATATAAGTTTGAGATTTCATGTGTCATTTAAATTTCTAATTTAATAATTTTTTCACAAATATTTATAAACACATTTGATTAAGCACATGTTTATTTAAAAACTTATTTGAATATTCAACATTCTATAATATTTACATTAACCAATGCTAAAATAATCAAAGAGATAACTATTTGTAAAGATAAAAAAAACTCTTAAATTATTTAAAATAATATTAGTCAAAAATATAAAAGTAAAACTAGGGATTAAGCACAATATTAAGGGTAAAATAATATATAAATTTTATTTTTATATAAACTTTAATTAAAAAATACTACTAGCATATTTTTGGAATCTTTTTAGAATATTCTTAACAGAGTTAATTATTTGAATTTAAGTGTATGTTTTCAAAATAGAGGGGAGGTCATTGTAATAAAGGCAAAATAGAAGGGTAGTCATAGTATTTTACTCATATAAGGGACGTTTGTGTAACATACATTTTAATTTTAAGGGAGGTTTTCTATGTGTTTTTAAAATAGAGGGAGACTTGTGTAATTAAGGCAAAACAGAGGGTAGTCGAGTATTTTACTCATATATATATGCATGAAAAAAAATCATAAATCACTACTCAATATTTAATGAACAACTTTATATTTAAAAGATATAAGTCATATAACTATATTTAAAAAAAAAAACATGTGTGAAAAAAACTTACATTTATAACTATAAAAATACGTTAAAAACTATATATAACAATCCAGTTTCCATTCTTTAGTAATCTTGATTTTAAGATGTATGATGAAAAGAATGTTTTCAACTTTTTATCCTTTTTTCGGGGAAAAAAACATTTCATCCTTTTTTTAATTAAATTAAAAATGATAAAAACATAAATTTTTATAGTTTTTATGTATTTGGGTGGAGTTTTTACCAGTTTCTATTTAAAATAATTTTTACTTACGTTTCATATGACCTTAAAAACTTGAGATTTTACGCTACTAATTTTTGACAACAATTCTCTTAACTTGATACTTGGAATTATTATTACCCCAAAGTTTTCAACTAATATCCATTGGTCAAGTCGTGTGACGGAGCTAGGATTTGGAGTTTATGGGTGCACAATTAGTGTAAGGGTAAAAAAAATTTTTAAGGAAAGTTTTAAATTAATGCATTTTCTAGAAAGAAAAAAGTTTGACAAGATTAAATAACATGTTGCAACCTATAAAAAAGCGAGAAAAGGAAGCAAACCAAAATGCTAGCTTCACTTCAATTCATCATAAACAAAAATCACAAGGTGGGGTATTACCTTCGAGATATTCATTTACATCGGCCTTCATCCTTAGCCTTGAGTGCTGCATCAACCTCCAAAAAGATTCGAGGGGATAAAGTTATTTCTTGAAGTAAATCAATCTACAAAAGAAAGCGAAAAAGGAAGGCTGTGTCAAATGAGAACACAAATGCATTAACGTAGAAAAATAATAATCAAGAATTAACTAACCTTTACATCGGAAGGATTACAAAACCATTCTTCGATTCTTCATTCCTTGAAAATATTTCATTATATCCTCATCATCAATCATATCAAATATATCACGTTCAACAAAAGTTAACATGCACGAGTTAAACCAATCATCACTTATCCGATTGCGTAACTTATTCTTCACAAAAGTTATTGCAGAAAAAACCCGCTCAACACTAGCAGTTGCTACCGGTAGAACGAGTGCCAACTTTATCAACAAATAGACTAGTGGATAAACGGTATCCTTTCTCTTCTCAACCATCTACAAAGCAAGGTCGAGAAATTGTTTGCAAATTGACAAAATCGAATCACCCTCACATCAACAATAAAATTATCGAGACTTGAAGACGAAAAGGAATATCTCAAGTTCATCAAACTCCGAAGGATAGAATCTAGCAAACTCAATCAACTTTTCATTGTTAAAATTAGCAAATGAATCACGAGGATCAAGACAACTCAAACACTCAAGCAACTTCATATTGACGTTATCAAATCGATCATTCAACTCTTGAACCCGAGTATCTATCAATCGTATTAAATAACTCCAACTTAAAGTAGTGGAGGAATGTGAATGATTCCAATCTACGTCTCGATCTCCCTTTAGGACAATAATCATCATTCATATTTGGAATGTCAATATCATTTTTATTGGCAAAAATGGTTGATTCTTGAAGCAATTTATCAAAACCATTATCCCTCACCTCTTGTAAACGAGACTTGACTACCTTCACTAAACCAATTGCATTTAAAAGGTCTTGATCTTTTCTTTGCAGTGCTTGTGACAACTCATAAGAAATCCCCAAGATCAATTTCATAAGATGCAACAAGAATGCAAATTCAAAATCCTCCATGGCATACAAAATGGAACTGCGTCGGTTCTTGCGGATCATTTTTTGGATCGTCTTCAATAACTTTCATCAAGGAAATGATTGGAGAAAATAAGGAGATAACACTTGTAACCCTACCAAAATGGGAACCCCAACGAGTGTCTCCAGTCGCTTTAAGGTTGTCTCTTGATTTAAACCTTTTCCAGTTGGTATTTCACCACTAGCAATTCTTTCAACTATTAGTTCACACGATTCATTTGAAGAATTTCCTTCCGCTTGCATGAACCCCCACAACGGTAGCCATCTTTTGAAGCATGTCAAAAAATTCTTGAATCTTCTTGTGATGTTTTGCAACCTTGACAAGTGCCAATTGTAATTGATGAGCAAAACAATGAATGTAGAATGCGGACGTGTTGTCGCAAAATCAAACTCTTAAGCCCTTTGAATTCACCCCGCATATTACTAGCACCATCATAGCCTTGCCCGCGACATTTAGACAAACTTAAACCAAATTTAGAAAATAGGCCATCAATCTCTGCTTTTAGTGATTGTGCAGTCGTATCTGAAACATGAATTATGCCAATAAATCGCTCAACAATGGACCCTTTTTTGTCTACATACTGAAGTACAACCGCCATTTGTTCTTTGATTGCAACATCACGAGCTTCATCAACTAGCAAGGAAAAGTAATCATCATCGAGTTCACTAATTATTGCTTTAACAGTCAAATCAGCACAAGCTTGGGAAAGATCTTTCGAATCATTGGTGAAGTCAATTTGTTATTATCGGGGCATTTTCCAAGACCACATCACTCATCTCTTTATTTGGCTTAGAATAAAACTTTAGAAGTTCAAGGAATAAACCTTGATGATTTGAACTTGTAGATTCATCACGTCCCCAAAAAGGCTCACCATTGCGTAGTAGGAATCTAACACAATCTAAAGAAGTTTTCAACCGAATACGATAATCAATTTTTTGTTGGTCGAAATATTTGACAAGGCAACATCAATATGTCGATTTTGCTTCATCAAATCTTGAGAAGCTTGATAACATCTATTATGAACACTCTTATGATCTCCAACATGAACTTTAATTCTATCCTACTTATGCCAATTTGTGAACCCCACACCGACAAATGCTTCCGCATTGAACCACTACCTCCAACCTCCATATCAAATAGATAACAAGACAAGCAAAAACATGCATCTTTTGATACACTATACTCCAACCAACCAAATTCTTTATACCACTTAGGATTAAATCTACGCATTTTTCGATACGTTCCGTTTGAGGAAATGGTTTAAGAATTGGTTGAGTTGGCCCCTTGAGCAAATAAGCTCTCCGAATATCCTCTCTTTCTATAGGATTTGATGTCATTGAATAAATTGAAGGTCTTTTTCCCGGATCCGCTTCAAGATTTTCTATATTAATTTTTGCTTGAGATGGTGATTGAAAACTTTGAAATTGAGATGCTTGTGGTGGTTGGGAGGATTCTGGGACTGTTGGAATTGAAATACTATTTGAAAGTTGCTCACTTGGAGATTCGGGTTCTGTATTTGTGGGTTTTAGACGTTTGAAATAAGATTGTATCGTTGACATTTTCTGGAAGAAAAAAAGTTTGACAAAATTAGGGAACATGTTGCAACCTATAAGCTAGCTCATCTTAATGTTTCTCTATCGAAACGTATAATTACAAGCTAGCCTACCAACTACTAAGTGAAATCACTTAAATAATTTATAAAACATGGCCTCAACCAAGGGCCTTATTACTAGGTAAGCCAGCTTCTACCAGCGTTGCTGTATTCATTGGAACCATCAGCTTCCGCCCCATCGTGGGAAAATCAAATCGAAACATAAAAATAAAATGAATAACATCCTTTCTTGGAAAGAATATTGGCAATGTAAAACAACAAGAGTTGACATGTAAGAAAAAAGTAACCTATCCTCCTAGTGGATCAAAAACTATTTCAGATCTAAATAACTAAATGATCTCATCCATGTATTAGCGTACACTTTGAAATAGTTTGTATTCAGATAAAAAAAATGAATTTTCAACCCCACTCCCCCCCCCACAAAAAAACAGAAAAGAGAAAAGAAAACCTTTGCCAAGTCGCCGAATATGACTAGACGTTGCTATGAATCTTGCCCTAGGAAAGGAGGTTCTTTGAATTGGTATTCTTGACTCCAAACAATTGTACCATTAAATAATCTATGTCCGAGCCTATATGTGTGCCTGAAAAAGAGTAAAAACGGAAGTGCAAGTATCATGTACATTGAACTTCTGTAAATAAATTTGCAATGTTATCTATAATTCATAGCATAAGTCAATATTTTAGCTGCAGTAACAATCAACCAATAAAGACTTTGCTTTCTTACTAAAGCAAGTCATGAAGGATAAAAGAATAAAAGAGGCGCAGAGTTACTCAAAATCCACACGTTTATTTCCACAAACATCGGTAAATGGACCTCATCAAAAAATTTTAAGTTATCGAGATATTTTCTCGTTCTTCATTTGATATCAACTCAATTTGCATCGGTCCTTTTTTGGTTTTTGCCTACTAGTTACTATGATTTAACAGAAACACCGCAAAAATGTTTTAGCAACATAACGAAAATAAGTCTATTTGTGAGAATTTGGTGAAAGTAGTCAGCACGCACAACTTTAAATGCTCACCACCCCGTCAGATTTCATGCAATGCTTCCGCCCATCTAGATGTTGAATCTACCATCATGCTTGACATTGTAACCCATATCTCTAAAATACTCGGCTAGAGTGATTCCGAGATTACAAAACACGGCGAGAATCAAAATAGAACTCACTTCCAATTAGCAGCTTTAGCTACATGTTAACCTATTTCAAATAATAGAATTTACAGAGACATTGAATACATACATCAATCAGCTAGCACCTTAAATCTAAGTTATGTTCTGTCCTACTCCTCTGTTTCTTTGTTCTTCTCCTTCCTCCTCTGTTCTTCTACCAATTCCTCTAATTTCTAGAAATTATCCATCACAGATAGGCCATAACTAATAACTAGCTTTCACATTATTATTCCATATCACTCAGTTACCATCCAATGGGTTTAATCTCATTGTCATTAGTAAATACATTATTGTCTATTACCACTTTTAAGCTTAGTAAATTCAATACCAAGTTGTTTGAAGAGTCATAACATCCAGATTTGCAAATTATAGATTCGCAGCTTCAAACAATTGTTTGCTATCCAGTGGTAAAACTAGCAGTGATTATATTTATACGAAGAACCGCGAAATCAATAATCAGATCGTATCGAAGAATCTACCCAAAGCAAATGAAGTGTTCAATAACATGCCAGTACATGACGTTGTTACCTACAAATTGCTAATTTCCGGGCATAGCAAATATGGGCTATCGAATCAGGCACTTCATCTCTACGCTAAAATTAGCTTACTCGGGGATTTGGGGATTGATCGAGAGGTTTGGGCGACGTACCAGAAATTCTCTCCGTAGGTTGATTCCCACCCCGCTGCACAACACAACTTGGTCCAGAGCATAGACGGAAGACGCCGACGACGGAGGGAAAGTTTGGAGCTGAGAGCGCGAGATGGTGAGACCGTGAGAGTCGAGGTTTGGGGCTGGACGAGGATTTGGGGATTGATGATGAGAGTCGAGAGGTTTGGCGTTTGGGGGTGAGGCCGTGAGAGTCGAGGTTTGGGGCTGGACAGCGAATCGGTGATGGTGAGACTGAGAGTCGAGCGAGTCGGTGTTTGGGGCTGAGACTGTGAGAGTGGACGTTTAGGGCTGGAACGCGATTTGGGGATTGCAAAAAAAAATGAAACACAAGTGCTGAGAGGGGTTTCGAACCGGGGACCTTTAGTTGATTGCATAAACACTTAACCAACTATCCCAATTAGACAAATTGAAATGAAAGTCCTTTACTAAATATATATTTTTAAAATTTTTTATATCTGTACTTGCCCACAGAGGCACAAGTGTGCCTCCGTCCCTGGGTCAAGTAAAACAAAAGCTTTCTGATTTTTAATGGGGTCATTATTGAAAGTAGCAAAAAGTAAGATGTGTGTGAAAGGTGATGTGGGTGCTCGGATTATGGGAAAGGGTGAAAAGCTGGAAAGAGATATGAAAATGTGAAAAGCGATCTGAACCGTCGATACTTAATTATGAAAAATACGTGATTGATATCTGAAATGGCAATCATTTTATTTCCGTATCAATCTAAACTCAAAAACACGTGATTGAGAGAAGGCTGGACCCACGTATTTGATTTAAGACTCAAATTTGAATTTCAAATAAATTATATAATAAGTTAATTAATGATAAATGTTCAGTGGTGATTCGGAGCTGAGAGAGATTTTGTCCAATAAGGTAAAACTGAATATTAAATAGATTAAAACTAGTTCGATGATTTTTTTTTTAAAAAAAAAATTGAAAGCACAAATTAATTACCATAATTTAATTATGACCGTGGTGAATTATGAAATCGGATTATTTAAGCTTTTTTTAAAAAAAAAAAAACTATTAAACAATTTGATGATTCCTTTCCTATTGATATATTATTATTTATGTATATAATATTTTATTTAATTATCACTTACATGGTCCATATGGTCTAATTATTTGAATCGAACCTTAACCCGCTAATCTTTTTTGTCCTATTTCCGGTCTAACTTATAACATTTTCATTTAATTTCTCTGTCTAAAGCCAAAAAAAGGAGCTTCTTGAATCATACATTTTTGCTCTTTAATATAAGATGAATTTATCTAATTTAATTAGATTAAGAAATTAGTTAAATTAAATAATATGACATCTATTTTTTGGAACACCCGATCCATCTCTCTTAATTCCCTCATTCCTTATTTTCTTTGATTATTGTTGATGAAGTATCAATGGGTAAATTAGGAAAAAATTGATTAATATGAAAAATATGTCTTATATTTAAGATCAAAATCAACTCCAAAATATTTCTTATATTAAGGATTGGAGGAGTAATAAATAATTTAATGTTTTAAAGATCTTATAACAGAGCAAATTACTAATTTAGCGTTATACCATACTCCTAACATCTGCTTATATATATCCCCTAACATCCATTGGGTCCTGATAAAAAAAAAAACATCCATTGGGTATATTCTCATTTTGTTTAAGATATCCTTCATCATGGCCATGGAGTTTCTCTTCAGGAAACCTCAATTTTTGGAGAAGCTTACATTTTGGTGGGTACTTATAATTGGCTATTTGATCTTGTTCCCATCTTATGTTTCCTCTTTCATTACTTCACCAAATGGTGAAGCAAACACTTTGCTAAAGTGGAAGGCTAGCCTTGACAACCAAAGCCAAAATTTGTTATCAACATGGAGAGATAATAGCAGCCATCCTTGCAATTGGGTTGGAATTGAATGCAATGAGTTCAACTCCGTTTTCAATATATCTCTTGGAGATCTTGGGTTAAGAGGTACGCTTGATAGTCTCAATTTCTCATCTTTTCCCAATCTCCAATTCATACATCTGGAAAAAAACTCATTTCATGGGATTATCCCTCCGCATATTGGTGAACTCTCCAAACTTCGTTTTATAGATTTTTCTAATAATGAGTTATCTGGTAGCATTCCAACAAGTATTGGCAACTTGTCCACCCTCTCATTTGTTTCTTTGCAACAAAATAATCTTTCTGGAGCAATTCCAGATGGGATCACACAATTGATTGGGCTTAATTATCTAAATTTGGGTTATAATCATTTCAATGGCCATATTCCTGAAGCAATAGGAAATTTGACTAACCTATCAAGCCTTGAACTGTATGACAACAAACTTTCCGGCCATATTCCAACAACAATAGGAACTTTAGTCAAATTAACATTGCTGGAGGTTACTTCCAACTACTTTTATGGTCATATTCCACACCAAATTGGAAGGATGACTAACCTTCAGATCTTAGAACTTGGAGACAATCAATTTACTGGTTCTATCCCCCATGAAATTGGAATGATAAAGAGACTTGATCAACTTGACATGTCAGGAAACTATCTCTCTGGTAGCATCCCTAGTACTATCGGAAACTTGTCTAATTTACAATATCTTTACCTTTATTCCAATCAAATTTCAGGGTCAATTCCACAGGAAGTAGGGAAACTCTCTTCTTTGACAGAATTGCAATTGCTTTTCAATAACATATTGGGGTCAATCCCACTTTCCATAGGGAACTTGGTCAATCTAAACAACCTTCACCTTTTTCACAATAACCTTTACGGATCTATTCCTTCTAGCATTGGAAACTTGACAAAGCTCTCCACATTAGTTTTGTTTCAAAACAACCTTTCTGGATCTATTCCTTCTAGCATTGGAAACTTGACTGAGCTCTCCGAACTAAATTTGTTTCAAAACAAACTTAGTGGCAATCTTCCATCAGAAATGAATAACCTTATGAAATTGACATCCGTCCAGATTTCAGACAATAATTTCGAAGGTCATCTGCCTCAAAACATTTGCCGTGGAGGATTACTTGTAAACATCTCTGCAAGTAACAATCAATTCACTGGTCCAATTCCTAAAAGTTTTAAGAATTGCTCTAGCCTTATGAGAGTTAGGCTTGAAAACAATCAGCTAACAGGAAATGTCACAGTAGCTTTTGGTGTATGTCCAAAGTTGTACTACATTGATTTAAGTAACAACGCACTTTATGGTCACTTGTCACCGACATGGGGGCAGTGCCATAACCTTAAATGCCTTCTGATCTCTAATAATAATTTGTCAGGGGGCATACCGCTAGAACTAAGTAAGGCAACAGAGTTACAGAAACTTAATTTTTCATCAAATCAATTGACAGGAAATATTCCAAAGGAATTGAGTCACTTGTCATTATTGATTGAACTTGGGTTGAGCAACAATCAACTTTCAGGAAACATTCCTATTGATATAGGATTATTGAAGAACCTTGAATTGTTGAGTGTAGCTAACAATGATTTAAATGCCTCAATTCCAGAACAGTTTGGAGGGTTGATCAAGTTACGAGGATTGAACTTGAGTGGAAATAAATTCTTCAGCCTTCCATCTAGTTTTGGCCAATTACAAAATCTTGCATACTTGGATCTTAGTGTGAATTCCTTTTCCAAACTGGAATTCCATCAATGCTTCAAGGGCTACTACGTTTGGAAACGTTGAACCTCTCGCATAATAATTTCTCAGGTACAATTCCCTCATTTTTTGACGATTTGAAAAGCTTGACTATGATTGACATCTCACACAATAAATTAGAAGGTTCACTTCCAAATATTTTTGCCTTTCGTAATGCTTCAATGGAGACATTGAAAGACAACAAGGGTTTATGTGGAAATGTATCTGACTTGCCAATGTGCCCCACAAGAAGTTACAGTCCAAGGCATCATAGGAGAAACAAATGGGTGATCTATGCTCTATCTCTTGGTTTGGGATCTGTGTTGCTAGCAATAGTTTTGATGGGAATTTTATATATTGTTTTTCATCACAAAGCAAGTCAAGCAAAAAGTCAAGAGAGAGAAGGGCGAACCCAAAATTTGTTTGCTATATGGAGTTATGATGGGAAGTTAGTATATGAAAACATTGTTGAAGCCACAGAGGAGTTTAACGACAAATATCTCATTGGGGTTGGAGGATTTGGAAGTGTTTACAGAGCTGAATTATCCACAGGTCAAGTTGTGGCTGTGAAGAAGTTTCATTCAGTACTGCAGAGAGATCGTGTCATCGAAAGCGTTTATAAGTGAGATTCGGGCCTTGGCCAAACTAGGCATCGAAATATCATCAAGCTATATG
Source organism: Acacia acuminata (assembly GCA_019022655.1). NCBI lineage: Eukaryota > Viridiplantae > Streptophyta > Magnoliopsida > Fabales > Fabaceae > Acacia > Acacia acuminata. Next base: position 335,823 of record JAFJYI010000398.1, on the reverse strand, counting down.
GATTTTGCTGGCATTCAAAGTTCTCCTTTTTGGTTTATGAATTCTTGGAAGGGGGCAGCTTGGATAAGATACTAAGTGATGAGACAAAAGCAATTGCATTGGATTGGAATAAGAGAATCAAAGTTGTTGAAGGCGTGGCTAATGCTTCATACTATCTTCATCATGGATGCTCACCTCCGATAGTTCATCGTGACATATCAAGCAAAAATGTTATTTTGGACTCGGATTATGAGGCTCACATCTCTGACTTCGGGACGGCCAAGCTTTTGTATCCAGATTCTAACAGTTGGACCTCATTTGCTGGTACCTTTGGCTATGCTGCTCCAGGTTAAGGACATTTTAATTTTTATAAAGTGAATTTTCTTTATTTAAGAATTACATGGTGCTATATTTCATATTTCATTTATTTGGCAATTAAAACGTATTCACTAACAATGTTTTTTTCTTGATAATCATTTTGATTTTGTTATAGAACTAGCTTATACAACGGAAGTGACTGAGAAATGTGACGTTTATAGCTTTGGAGTGTTGGCTTTGGAAATAATAATGGGAAAGCATCCAAGAGATCTCATAATGTCTTCTATTGATGCACCAACAATAGTTGCTCATGATTTGGATTTGAAGGAAGTGTTAGACCAAAGGCTACCTTATCCTCGAGGTTCTGTGGCTGAGAAGGTCATCTTGATTGCAAGAATAGCTTTAACTTGTTTGAATGAAAATCCACGTACTCGCCCATCCATGGAGCAAGTATGCAATGAGCTCTTGGTGCCAAGATCACATGTTTTTGGTTTCACTCCATAGGGTCATATGAGTTGGAAATCTCAACCCAAAATAATATTATATCACAATGTGATGAGTGATGTGTCGTCTTAATACATGTGTTCCTCTCCTATTCTACTTGTGTTGTATTGCAGGGATGATTTAGCTTTTGCATTAGGACCCACCAAGCATAATTAAATATTGAGTACTTAAGTTGATTTGTGTTGTGACATGTCTTCAATAAATAGTTTACAGTGAGCTCCTCCATCATTCTCGTACGCCATCAAGTTACTCCTTTTCTTCCATATGGAGTTTCCTTCATGCTATAGCTTCTTCTTCATCACCATTTGCTCTTGTTCTCTTGGGTTTTGTTTGGGTTCCCCTCCATCAAAATATTTAATTAAACTACTCAGTAATATTATTTAACCCATTAGTTCATTGGGACATGAAGTCAAATCATATATGAAAATTATCAAATATAGGAAAGAAATAATCCAACACTCAATACGGCATCCCAATTTTTAATGACATAGCACCAGAAGTAAAATAGTTATAGTAAAAATTTGCCATACCAAATGAATATCACCAATGCCAATTACGAGCACAAACTAATGCAAGCACAAACATTTATGATGGGGATGACTGAAAGTAGCAAGGGGATATAAATATTACCTATAAGAAATGGGATAAAGTCCAGAAAAAAAATAAATATTACTCAAGATAGTTTGAATATATTTCAGAAGTCCAGTCACAATAAGTAATACCAATTCAGTAAAATGAGCAAAATAAATATAAATTGGAATGATCAACTGCTTAAATATGTTTTAGATGATAATTTATAGAGAAAGAAAAATAACATCAATAACACGACAAGCAACTGCTTCTTTATTTCACAATATTGAACAGCCTACCCTTCCTTACAAAGCACTTATGAAGCATTTGGTTAGCTATTTTCATACAGACCAGGCCTTTCGCATAACACAGTATCCTGACCACGTATTTAATCATTGGGCCAAAAATCATGCATGGAATGTTCAAGAAAAGCCAACAAAAATAATACTGATGAAACAAGATAAAAGAAACAAACAAATTCACTGCTATGGTCATGGCGAAATAAAAGTTGTTTTTAGGAGGGCTATGTGGTGCCAGAAGATCGTGTTCATGTAGTGCTCTGGCATGTAAAGGAGGTTAGGAAAGCATGGAGTGAGTTTGGCGGGTGTGGAGGTATTAAACGAGAAGCTCTAATAAGATGGGAAGCCCCTGCAAAGGGCTGGGTAAAACTGAACGTAGATGGTGCGTCTAAAGGAGGAGGAAAGGCTGCGGGGTGTGGTGGTGTATTTCGAAATTCACATGGGCAGTGGCTTTGTGGTTTTAGCAGGAAACTAGGTGTGTACTCTACATTAAGAGCAGAAATATGGCCTATTCAGACGGGGCTTGAGTTAGCTCTCCAATATCAGTTTAATAGGATAGTAGTAGAATCTGATCCGATTACTGTGATAAATATGTTGAATAATGTTCAGGTGGATGCTGATTCTGATACGAAATTGCTGGGTCTGATTAGGAGAACTGCACAGAAATTTACAAATATTGCTTTTGTGCATTTGTTTAGGGAAGGCAATTGTTGTGCTGATGCTTTTGCCAAGCATAGTTTTATACAAGAGGAGTGTAGAGTTATTTTTGATAGACCTCCTTTGTTTGTAAATCACTTTCTGACCAGAGATTATATGAGTGTTGTTTACCCAAGACTTGTTATGATACAAGAATAAGAATGAGCTTAGACCCCGCATTTCTACCAAAAAAAAAAATCAGCCCAATGCATTACATTCAAGATTTTCAACAAGAATGAACCCAAGTCTACGTTATAGGAAGGAATGTGTGAGGGAAGAGGTTCATCGATTGGTGAGTTTGAAGTTCAAACATTGGGCCTGTTTGGTGTGAATGTTCCAGAAACGTTTAGAGAGTCCAAGGCTAGTAGGAAGGGCTATGGAGAAAAAGCCCAACGTAATGTGTTTGGGTTGGCTTTAGGGTTTAATGGGCTTTTCCCGAAAATGCAACTTAATGTAAAAGTTTCGATTTGGAGCGTCTGCGATAGCATCTCGTTCGCGTTTCCCACTCTCGTTCTTGTCGTATTGAGCTCCCGTCCTCGCTTTCACTCGTCCCTTTCGTCTCGTCGTCCCTTCCTCCCGAGAGATTCCTCTCCATCTCAGCCCTCATCTTGTCTCCTCCTCGTCGTCTCGTCCTCTCTCAATCCCTTCCCGTCATCCCGAAATCGCGGGTCATCACCGAAAAAAAAAATAGAGTGACAACGTCTACTTCAACTCCGAACTGAAGTTTGATGATGATGTTTGATGATTTGAGAACTAAACTTTGGTGATTTGAGAACGAAAAGAGTGACGACGGTGAGTTTCCCCATCGTTGTTTTCGATTCATCCCTTTTCGATCCGCAAATGGTGATAGTGTCTTCTCGCTCTTCGATCTGGTTGTTTTGAAGGCGACGAGACGATGGCGGTGGACAACGTCTCTCTCCTTCTTTGATTTGCAGATTTTTTTTAGCTTTGAGCCATGTATTTTTAAATTCATTTTGCTATTAAATTTTTGGATTTGTTTTCTATTTTATGATTCAATTTTTGGTTTATGATTGTTCTTCTTCTTGATGGTGAAAAAATATTTTATGATACTAAATGGTACTAAAAAAAATACTACATTATCTTAAAAAATTATTTTAGGTTCTTTAAAAAATATTCCACTTGTATTGATGATGCGAAAAGATACTACATGATCTTGAAAAATTATTTTATGATCTTTAAAAAATATTTCACGATCGACTAGTACTAAAAGGATACTTCAAGATACTAATTAGTATTAAAAAAAAAATATTTCATGATCTTAAAAAATTACATTAGGATCTTGAAAAAATATTTAAGTGTATAGACTTGTACTAAAAACATACTTCAAAATATTTTTTCAAAATCCTAAAATATTTTTTAAAATCATGAAGTATTTTTTAATATCCATCGATATCCTAAAATATCTTTTTATTACTTATTAGTACCAATATATATATATAAAGACATCACCTTACCCGTTTTAAGTCAAAACGGTGCTATTTAGAAGAAGAGGCCGATGGAGGTAAGTGCAGTGGACGCTAGCCAAATTCTAACCAAATGGAGAAATGCTTGAATGAAAATAAGCATTATTGCCTAATGGATCTTACTGTTCACTAGTTCTCATTAAAACTGAGAAAATCAGCTTAATCTTCATGATTTAAAATCTCTAAAAGGAGTTGGACCCAAAAGAAAATGCCTTATAGGGTTTTGAGCTTGAATGGGCTGGCTGTTCAAGCTCAACAATTTATTTTTCCAAGATAATAATATTGATAGAACAAAGATAAGAAAAAACATAAGCTAATTAAAGAGCCAATGAGGAGTGGCAATGTTGGCTAAGGCGTTGACCTTCACCACAAAAAGGAGGAAGTTCGATACCCGCTGGTCGATATGAGAGTTTCACTAGTGGGTGATCTCAAGTACTTCGTAAGCGCTCTTTGAGTCTGGAGGCATACCCTAACTCTAGTGGGATACCGGTGTCTACCCCTATCTAAACTTTCTTCTTATCAAAAGAAAAAGAAAAAGGAAAAAGGAAAAAGCTAATTAAAGGTGGGAAAGACCAAACAAAACAGAAGCATGAATGAACAAATAAAAGAACTTAACCAATTCCGTATAATGACTTTATTGACAGTACTCATGTCATATAGGTAACTGTTTTGATCAGAATAAATCTTGAAGAGAAATCTCAAACCAATGCCTTTGATTATAATATTGTCTGTTTCATTAAAAAAAAAAAAAATTATATTATTGTATACAACGTCAGAGTGAACCCGCATCCACAAAAAGTACATGCTTACTTAGTTACTTTAAAAGATGATCAAAGACTCATCAGCCACGAGTCACAATCTTTTGTTTTCTTTAAAGATATGTATTTGTGTATATATATTTTTCTTGATTTATATATATGTGTGTGTGTATGTATTTGTATATAAATGTCCACATACTTACAGGATCAAGTAGAGAGTCATCCTTTAACTTTGAAATTGGGCTTCCAAGTCATCTAATACCTTGTTCTTTGCGTCTAACATTGTACGCAACTTAATTCTATAGACTGTCAATAAGGATTGGTATAATTGGTTAAAACATCAGCTTTCACTCTAAAAGAGAGGAGGTTCAATACCCATTGGTCGATATGAGGGCTTCATTGGTGGACGATCTATAAGTACCTCCGTAAGTACTCTGAGTCTGGAGGCATGCCCTCGCCTAATAGGATACCAATGTCTATTCCCACCTAAACTTTTTTCTTATTAAAAAAAGAGAAACTTAATTCCATAAGCCCTTCTTTTAATTTGTGTTGTTCCTCATAACGATCCAACATGCTCATTTCTTTATCCATTTCAGGGCTCACACCATCTCAAATATATGTACGTTACAACTAGTAGCTTGAAGCATAGGATTAAAGGAGTATTGTAATGTTCACATTAATAAATTATTATATATGTTCTTTAATATAATATTTAGTTGATTTTTTAAAATAATATTAATAAAGCAAATAAGTTATTTAGTTATAGTATATATGTTGAATGTATAATTTGATTAAAAACAATAAATATAAATATTTTAATATAACTTATTTAGCTTTCTTAATTTTTCTAATAAAAAGTCAATTAGCTATTATATTAAGGCATGTATCTTCTCCCCTCCATAACCTGTGTTTCCATCCTCAATTTCACATGTTCTTGATGCCGGTCTCTTCGTTTTTTCATGCTCTGTATATTGGGGCTAATTTGGTTCCCTAAAGCCTTTGATTTCTCAAAGACCCAATCCAAAAGATCCAAAAAAATCAATGTCTGTTGGGTAAACTATATGGTGCGTCTTAGTCGGCACCGTTCATTTTCATGCTTTTGGTGTTTTTGAATTCTTTTTTTTTTTTCCCCACAAAATATAACACAATTACACCAATTTTCTGCCTAAAACCACGATTTATCCTAGGGAGAATCCCATATAAAGATGGTTGAAATAGGAAAATTTTTATTTGGGTTACTTAACAAATTATTAATTAGGTTATATGATACAATTAAGGATTTAGAATTTCGGCCAATTACCTCTATATCCCACATTAATTATCCCTCTCTTCTTCCCCCTTCAAGCTCATCGATCCTCTCTTCTTCCCCAAAAAAACCAATCCCAGCTGGATGGTCTTCTCCACAATTTCTGACAACTTGAAAAACCAATCCAAGAAAAACTAGTATGGATCTGGCATTATTTGACATGGTCCCCATAAAGATGCACAAAACCCTCCAAAACCTCGCTTCTGCATAATTGCATTCAACACAAAATTTTCAATGTGCATTTTCCCATGATGATATTCCATTGATATGCTACGCGGAAAGTTAACCAAAAAAAAAAAAAAAAAAAAGAGAGAGAGATCCATGCTTCGCACGAGAAAATAATTCTGATCCCTATGAATTGTTCGGACTAGAGATATAACGCAACATATATGGAGAATAAACATAATCATATTGTTCCTCTTACACTCTTACACAGACTTTTGAACATGTAGTTCAAAACAGTAGATACTAAAACTGGCTGAAAGTTTTCACCTCAACAAAATTCGTAAATTTGGGGTCTTGATTTACCACCAATCGATGAACCTGCAAAATGGTCATGTATAAAGCTCTACAATAAGAATCGAGGAAAACCTAAAAGCAAAAGTCAGCCAACTAACAAATTTAATCTGTTAGGAAAATTGAAACATGATCCCACCTCGTATTTGACCTTGTGCTTCTCTGATTCCTCGAGAGGAACATAATATTTGGCCACACGGGTCTTCCCCCACCGTTTGCAAGAGTATGAATCAGATTTGATCATTTTTTAACCTATCATATCTTTCTTTTTTCCTCTTTGGATGATAGATGAAGGGTATTATTGGAAAATTTTTAATATTTAAATATTCTAAATTGCGTCGTTGACCCAATTTAAGATTTGTTAAATTTACCAACCTAATGTATGATTTTTTTATTTCAACCGTTTTTATATGGGATTTTCCCTTTATCCTATGACCCAACTAAAAGTTTCAAAGGTTCCATGTTCGTTGCTCACTTGCTCTGCTAGTCTCTAGGGATGTTTTCATGCTGACCCAGTCTCAAAAACTAAACATGATAGTTTTGAGTTAGCACTGAACATGCTATATCTGTTATTCTTTCAATCTAGGATCTAGATTTTCCTTTTTTTAACACACAGTGGTTATAATTTTATCGCCTGAAACTCAATATTTCACATAACCCAATCTTAAAAATTAAGGAACTGTATAAACTAACGCACTGCTATTATTTTCAAGGCTTTCACAGTATTTGGGGGTTAAAAAGAAATCATGTTCTCTTTGTTTCAATACTTCATCCAACAACATAATATCACAGAACTCATGAACAAATATAAAAAGATAGAGAAATCGGAATCACATACACTACAAAAAAACCCTTGCTTTACGGCGGAACTTTTACTGTCGCAAAACAAGCATTTTTTCCATCGCAAAATTAGTTTGCGACGGATAGTATTGCGATGGAATTTGTGACGCAAAACTGTCCGTCACAAAAATTGGCCTCGCAAATCACTTTGCGACGAAAAACATGCCTTTTTCCCTCGTAAATTTTAGAATTTGCGAGGAAAGAATTTTCCCTCGCAAATCCTGAACTTTGTGAGGGAATTTTTTCCCTTGCAAATTCCAGGATTTGCGAAGGGAATACTTTTTCCCTTGCAAATTCTAATTTATTTTTTAAAAAATATAAAAATCAGAAAAAATAAAAATAAAAATTACATAAAAATATTAAAAATTAGAAAATAAAAAGACTTATATATCATAAAAATAAATTGTGACAATCATAAGAGTCTACATAGCAAAAACAAAATATTACAAATTATAAGCCAAGTAAAAGCATACAATCTTTTTTGTCCCTTTCGCAAGAAGAACTACAAGTGCCTTTTCTTTCAAAACATCAAATGCATAGCTCTACAGCAAAGTCTGGTTGAACATAATTTCAAGCCGATCATCTTTTTTTAATTTTAGAAAGGCTAACAAACTTTTTCCATTAATCATAATTTTAGTTTATAAATCATAATTCAAATCCGTCACTTTTTTCCAACACATAATAAAATAGGCTTTTCAAATGACTAACATCAAGTTTCTTATTTGATAGACAATTTTTCTCCATTAAGTGCAGCTACATTATAATTCGGATGGATGAACACCAACTGACAGCAGAGACATCAGATACAATATGAGATTTGATTCTTCAGTTAGCATAATTACCTGTATCACACAATAAAAGGATTCAACACTGTAATTTCTTAAACACTAGTTTGTAACAAGGAATAAGAAGTCACAGAAGTACATGCACCGGTAGTAAAGATTTTTCAACATTTCATTTGTCATTACAAATAAATACACTGAAATGGGGAAGAGATAGGAGAAATAAAAGAATGGAGCATTACCAAAAGGGGTATGGCCGGGAAAGAAAACTATATCATACGGAAGATAAAATGAAATTTCAAATTCTGTAAGAATAAATATGACATCATTAAAAATGAGAAAGCTGTGTTATTAAGTAATATAGTAATACCTTCTCGATACAAAGCCCGTAGATACAACGAAAGTGGATCTCCATAGTTCCCTTCATTATGAAGCAAAATTGTGCCACCTTCAAAGTTTTTAAGGGCACGAAAATGCTTGATAGCTTCTCGCACTACGCAGTACTTGGTAAAACATTCCACTAGCAGCCTGAAAAGATGGTTAATCAGGCTAGAAGAAAAGTCAAGGTCACAAAATATAGAGACCCACTGCCCAAAGTAAATTAGCAGCTCAGCTAATGCATACTTCCCCAAAGACTGAGAGTTATTATTCAGTTCTCTAGAAAGCACATAATACTTGAGGGGAACTAAAATTGATACACAACTTAATAGTCTATCCCCCAAATGACAAAAGTCATCATGGCTATGTTATCATGTGTGAAGCATTCAGCATAACAAAGAGCCAAGTTTTAAAAAGAAATATGAAGATAATGTGTCTTACACATGGATCTTAGCATCTGGTTTTATGCGCTTGTGATCCTCAACCATCATACCAAGTAGCTCAGCAACATCTTGCATTCTATATGTCATACAAAAACAGGGTGCTATAATCAAACATACAATACTAATCAATCTAGAGAAGATTAAATGTAAGAATCCATAGGGAAGACTTCAAATCATTCTGCATAACACTGAAAGAGGTAAAGTGTGAATACATCACATATTAAAAAGAAAATTAAAGGCATTACAGTCTCTTATGTCTAAGAATATAGATCGAAGGGCAGGAAATGGTGTTTACAGTCTCTTATGTCTAAGTCTATACAATTCATATCAGCAAATTTGCTTATACTTTGAGGACCATGCAGGTTGAGGTTGGAAAACGATTTCAAGCCATTGAGAACATAGACTATCATGCAATACTAATGCTATATGAAAATGTTGTGCATTGCATGCACAGGCAATGAACTGACTTTTGTCATAAGACTCAGCTCTAGTATATGCTTGAATAACCCAATTGTAGGTCTCTGTATCAGGCATCATATAATCTGTAACACACAGATAATCCATTTCAAATGGAAAAATATTGGATAAAATTTTTGTATCACTTGAAACTTGAGAATGACCATAGCTTTTGAAGACAAGTTTAACACAAGCAACACACAATGAGACCAAGCTTATACAGAAATGGAACAGAAATAATATCATTAAGGAAACATAAGCACCAGCAAAGGGGCGTGGAAGAAGTAAAAGAAGATATTAACCTTCTCCACATTCCATATTCTCAAATGTAGCAATAGCTATTTCAGATATTGCGCAGGAAGCCTAATTCAGTTAAGGCAAAAAAGATGGCATAAGTTTGGTGCAATATTCATTAATCATAATTTGAAGTAGCCAGCAAAAATAAAACACCCTCAATCGGCTTTTCATGGTTAATTGCAAATTTATTTATTTTTATTTTTTAAAAAAACATTGTTTGGGCAAAACATGTCAAAACAATGCACCACAGCCCCATCTTCTCATCATAAGAACATGATTAATTACCTTCACGAATACTTCTAATAAAAAAAAGACCCTCAAATTACATGGCAAGAATTTGATTGGCACTTTCAGGAACAAGATAAATAAATTAACCGGCCCATGAATCAGGGCAAGAATAGTCACCTAATGGATAATAGTATAATACCTAAGAAGAAAGAACTGCTTGTTCAGCTTGTAGCTGTCAAATTATCCTGACATCTATGACATATTCAATCTCATCGATGCCCAAAAAAAAAAAAAAATCAGAACAATAACCACGTTCAGGAAGGGCACCTGCACACTGAGCAGACAATTGAAATGAAATGTTGTTGCCATCCTCCCTGCCGGCTCCATCTCATATTCAATTTCTAATGCATTGGAATGATCCCCCACTTTGCAGTCTTCCTCAATTAGAAGATTATAAACCTTATTTGTGGCTCTCAGGCTTTCTTTGGCACCTTCAAAGAACACTCGGTTGGCATTTTCCAAATGATTGTTCCTAACAAGTTCCTCTGCATGAGATGATAAGAGTAACAAATACCATGTCCAAAATCATAAAGTGAAGAGGCTGTGTCGAATAAATACATCAAATAACTAATTCAGTGGGTTTCTTACCAATAAACACTATCCATGCTTGACGTATATCATAATTTAGATTTTCCATAGCCGCAAGTATTTCTAGACCTCTGGCGGCACGCCCTTTGTGCCAAAATAATCTAATCAAGGCCATAAATGACTCGTGAACAGGGCTTGTCAACTCTCTTCTCAGTGACTGCATCTGCATATGCGTAAGGATACATGCTGTAGAATTCACTCATAACCGTCCATGATGGTTTGATGGAGGCAAGAAAAAACAAACTGAAAATTCAATGATAAATCCAATATAAGAAACATTACACAGGACTGATCAATTTACGGCAGAATTCAAGAGACAGCTATACATCAAACGAATTAAACAAAACGCTCAACCAGATAGAAACTAATTCACACGAAAGGGTATGCCAACAACCATATATTTTGACAGCAGGAAAAGAACAAAACTTCTCAGGCAAAAACATAATTATAATCACTACGTATTAAATGATCCAGGTCGATAAAGCGAAAGAGAGGGGGAAGAATCAGTACGCACTTTGACACCAGGTGCAAGTTGGCGAAGCTCTTCCTCAGGGATAATTGCAGGCCAGGCCTCACCTGCCTCTCGGAACATTTGCTCGGTCTCCAGTTGCTGACCTTTTTCGAGAATCATATTCCTAATGGTCTGTGCAGGGGTAGATGTTGCATCGAACACTTCTTCAAACCCGTTGACGAAAGTGACAGTAATCTATGGTGGGTGGTCATCAGTTCTGCGCTTCACCATCACTTGGCACCCAGCTGGGTTTGATTCCTTGGTCTTCCGAGCATTACAATGTGCCAAGAACTCCATACAGGACACAGTTACAAACGGAAGATTGTAGGGGATAGATCTGAAGGAAGAGCGGCGGACCGAGGGGAGGACTAGAGGAGGTCGACGGCGGTTGTTCACGAATGGACTCACGGTGGCCTGAGGGAGAAGAAGCGCACAAGCGACGGCAGATCTGAGGCGGACCGAGGGAGAGAGACGCGGACTTAAAGCAAACAATGAGGGACACGAGGTGAAATGGGGAAGGAATAGCGACTTTTTGCAGCGGAACAAAGTTTTCCGTGCAACGTTAAGCAACTTTGCGAGGGAACTAAAGTTCCGCCGCAAAAAGCAAAGCCTTTTGCGGCGGAACTTTGGTTCCCTCGCAAAATTAAGGGAACAAATTAAGAAAAAAGAATTCATAAAAGCTAAATAAAGGTGGGAAAGACCAAACAAAACAGAAGCATGCATGCATGAACAAAGAAAAAGAATATAACCAATTTCATAGAATGAATTTAATAACAGTAATGATATCATATAGGTAACTGGTTGATCAGGATAAATCTTGAAAAATCTCAAATCAATGCTTTTTTTCCCCTCACAATCTCAAATCAATGCTTTCGATTATAATTCTATATACAACGTCGTCACAGATTGAACCCTCCACAAAAAGCACGTGCATACTCTACAAGATTTTTCAAAGACTAATCAGCCACAAGTCACAATAATCTTTTGTTTCCGTAAAAGATATGCATGTGTCTACACACACACGCTTACAGTATCAAATAGAGGATCATCCATTAACTTTTAAAATGGGGCTTCCAAGTCATCTAATAGACTAATACTATACGTTTTTTTATTTGACAAATTATTCTTTGCGTCTAACATTATTGTCCGCAACTTAATTCCATAAGCTCTTCTTTTAATTTGTGTTGTTCCTCATAACGATCCAACATGCTCATTTCTTTATCCATTTCACGGCTCGCACCATCACAAATATATGTACGTGAGCACTAGTAACTTGAAGCATAGGATTAAAGGAGTACTGCAATGTTCACTTTAGTAAATTACCGCCTCTATTCTTTAATAGGAAGGCGGGCCAATGGACTCTTTTTAAGAAAATTAAGGAAGCAAATTTTAGTTATAGCATATATTGCGTATCATTAAATAAAAAATTAAATAAATTAGTTTAGAGAAAAATAATAAATTTAAATATTTAAATATAATTTATTTAGTTTTCTTAGTATTTAAAAAAAAAAAAGTCAATTACCTCTTGTATTAAAGATAAGGGATAGAAATGTGTAATTGTAAGCAATAATTTAGAACTTAGTGTTTGTGTGTTGACTTCTCATAGTGTTCGAGATCTTCAAAGTAGATTGGGCAATGCGCCTTTTGTAGTAGTGTAATGTTAACATCTCATGAAGTTCTGCTTGGGGGTGACGTGTCTCTTATACATTTTTGTAAAAGAAACAAAAAATAATTTTAATAACTAACCGAATACTCCCTCACTGATAGATTCTGTCTCCATCTCCATCTCCATCTCCATCCATCTCGTGGTCTCTGTTCTTGACTGAGAAACCGAAATGATAATGACATTGTTTGCACTCTGGATGCTGTTACAACAAGAATGCACGTTTCAGTGCCACACAAGCAACTCCGAAGCCATTAGAATTCAGCCTAAAGCTCCACCAGAAACTCATCACTCCGTTGGCTTCGCCGGAAATCAAGACGGTAAGCATACGAATGCCACATTCGAGCTTCTAATTTTCTTTTCTCAGCAATTTTCTCGGGATCTAAAACAGTAAGAGTTTGTAAAATGCAGAAAGGGGCTCCCAGAGTAGTGTGCCCGGTGAAGTACGGCGTGATGAAGTTCAAACTCAATTTTGTCTCCCACCTGACAAAATAAATTCACCGCCAGGATTAATATTTACGGGTTGTCAAATGGATAATAATGAAGCTGTGTTGCCAATTGGATATAAAATGGCAGCATGAGGTGTCACGTTATAAGAAGAAAAGCAATTCGTTCCTTCTCTTTTCCACCGATAATCAAACTGAAGAAATGTTGTTGATGAGCTGTACAGCAATTAAACTCTGTTTCCAATGACTATGAAGACTACAATGACGGTACAGGGAACAATTAAATGACATACATGTTGCAAAATTCAGTCGGCTTCCTACACCTATATATATCTGCGTTTCATTGTTGCAAAGCATATGTGTGTATCCGAAAGATTATAGAGATAAAAAAAGAGAGATAGAAAGGAGAAAAAAAATTAAGTGCCGGAGCACTTTGAAAGAAGAGGAAGGAATTTATTTTGTGAAAGAAAATACAAGATTGTTATTGTGTTTGTTAAAATAGAGCTGTGCGTGAGTGTATTGTATTTGAATCTATAATAGAAATATTATTTTTCATCTTCCTATACCTTCAATTTACAACACGGCGGAGATCCGAGCTCTGGAAGAGGCATTTACCGTGGAAGAAGGAGAAGAGAGAGAATTGGTGAGAAGAGTGAAGGATCTAGGAGGATATAATTGAAGATTAGAGGATTATAGAATTGAAGTATGTATTATTTGCAAAGTGAACTTTGCGACCAACAATTTTCTAATAATCTCTTCCTTAGAAGCTCTCGTTCTCTCTCTGCGTGAGTGCTTGTAGGTCTCCCGGTGAGCCCTTCCGTTCAGCGTTATTTGAACGTCGTCTGTCACGCCTTCTTTCCTTCCCTTCTTGGTTTCTTCTCTTCTCCCCCCCCTAATTCTTCTTCTTTCTTCCCCCCAACCCCCTCTTGTTCAACCCTGTTTCATTGGTGTATATAATTATTTGTGTGAGTGTGTTCTTGGTGCTTGGAGGTATGGAGGAAGGTAATAGGAGTGGTTCCGGGAAAATAAATCTAGTTACCCTGAACCTTAACCAACCTGTGGAAACTAATGGGGGTACCCTGGTAGGTAAACTTTTAACCACCAAGAATCTTAACCTACCTACTATCGTCTCCATGATAAAAAAGGATTGGCAGATGGATGAAGAGCTGGAGATACATGAGTTGGACTGTAACCAGCTAATTTTTCTTTTTCGTTTCAGTCAAACCGATGGTTATGCTCGTATTTTGAAGGGGAAACCTTGGTCTATTCAAGGGTTCCTTCTCAGTCTACAGTTGTGGGATGACTTGATGGCCATCAAGGATGTTAACTTCAAATCTTCGCCATTTTGGGTCCAATTCCATGGCTTGCCATTGGAGGCTTTCGACAGCTCTAATGCGATAACCCTTGGTAACGTTGTTGGTGAAACAGTTATGTATGAGAATCCACGGGTAAAAGGCAAGCTTGGTCAGGGTTTCAATAGAGTGAGATCCCTTATCCATCTGGGGGAACCTCTGGCTACTAGTTTTTGGGTGCCCCGTTGCCAGAAGGACCCTGTATGGGCCTCGATTAAATATGAACACTTGTAGAACTACTATTTTAAATGTGGAAGGTTAGGGCATAGAGACAGAGGATGTAAGGATCCCCGTGTTAAAGGTTCCGGTGACACTGCAGAGACTGAATATGGTAGCTGGATCAACACACCTGCAGTGAGAACGCTGGAGGAGCATATGGTGGTATGCAAAGAAGACTGGATTGAAGCTCGTTTCTTGTCGAAGTGCAGCCCGTCCAGCAAGAAGGATCGGAACTCTTCGTCGGAACCGTTGATTTCCTCTTTTGGCAAAGCGTCCCCTATGCAAGCAGAGATTTAGAGTGGAGGAGGTTCTAAAATGATGATAATGAGTCAGAATGATGGACTTGCAGGCCAAAATAACCTGTAAAAAAGGTTGGTAGCCGATTTGTAGCCCCCCAGGTCTGCAGACGTTGACTAATGCAGGGAAATCCAGCTGCTCAGAGACGCCCCCTGATCCACGTACCGAGGATGTGGTCAACTTGGATAGTGACGGCTTGGAGCCCCTTGAGGGTATAGATGGGCCCCCTTTAAACCAAGTCCCATTTACCAGCCCATTACCGTTGAAAAAGGATAACTCAGAGGCCTAGCCTTATATGGTGGAGTTCCCAGCAAAAGACGAGCCCAATCACTCAAGCATTATCCCCTTTAATGGGTTGTCCCCCATTTTCGGCAATGTCCTTGACCTTAGAGAATGTCCATATCAAACGCCCATATGAAGACATCCTGGGCCCTAATGTAGTTAAACAACAAAGGCGTCTTTTCTTTGAGAATCCTGAACCTCATTGTCCACCTTGCGTTGTGAAATCTCAACCGCAGAGAGGCCAACGACAGAATTTCAGAGCCCTTAAGTCTCTTCTTCGCAGCAATCCAAATGGGAGACAACCATCATGTCCTGCAAGTTCTCTGATTACAAGTGAAGTTGATCTATCTCCTGAATGGAGTGAAGCTACCAAAGAACAAGATCAGAATGAGGCTTGATTTAAAGCTCTTCCTAAGAATGCTGGTGGTTGGATGGCACCAGCCACTGGTTCGCCATGAATATGTTAACCTGGAACGGTCAAGGTCTCGAGGCTGCCTTGACAACCAGGAATTTGAAGGAAGAATGCTTCCTTAAAAAGCCCCACATAGTATTCTTAATGGAGACCAAGCAGAAGGCGCGTGTGGTTAGGAAAATTAGACTAAGGTGTGGATTCAACGAGGAATGGTTAGTGGATCCGATTGGTTTGAGTGGTGGACTTGCTATCTGGTGGCTCGATTCCTTAAAGGTGAACATCTTGTCTTATTCTCCTAATTTTATTCATGTTTTTGTTGAATCTGAAGAGGTTGATACCCCTCGATATATTTCTTTTATATATGGTCCACCGGTGGATGAGAGTAGAGTTTTATGTTGGTAGGAAATAGCAAGGTTCGGTAGGAATATTGGGGATGATTGGCTGTGCATTGGTGATTTCAATGATATTATGTCCCAAGATGAAAACCTTGGGGGTGGACTCAGAGCATGGAGGAAGATTGTGAATTTCCAGTGCTTTTTGGAGAAATGTGCGCTAGATGACTTGGGCTATATTGGTTATCAATACACCTGGTGCAACAACAGGGAGGAGCCCCAAACTATTCGGGAGCGGATCGACCGAGCCTTAGGCAATACTCTCCTGAAGGAAAAATTCCCCAATCTTCAAGTTTATCACGTGGAACCAGCGGGATCGGATCATCATCTATTACATATTCAGTGCCAACCGAAAGGCCCACGCAAGGAGAGCTTTTCGTTTTGAAGCCGCTTGGACGAGTCACTGTAAATTTCTTAATGTTGTGAAGAATACTGGTCTTACATGTCTGCTGCTAACACTACTGCGGTTGGAGTTTTCCTTAATAATCTTGAGAGTTGTAAGGGGGACCTGATTTGATGGAGTCGACAGGAATTTCCAAATGCAGCCAAAATTATTGATCAGCTCAAAGCCAAATTGGCTACTTTGACATAGGGTGATCGGTCAACTGAGTCGACCCTAGCCATATCCAACCTCAAGATGGTGCTTGACAGAGTTCGTCACTGAGAGGAACAGTATTGGTGGCAAAGGTCGAGAGTTAAATGGCTGACTATAGGGGATAAGAACTCAAGGTTTTTTCATCTGTCTACCATCCGAAGACGCAGGGGAATAGCATCTTGAGTATTAAGGATGACTCCGGTAATTGGCTTTTGGAAAAAGATGAGATCTCTCAGAACATCTCTCAGTATTTCCAGAATCTTTTCACCTTATCCTCTGCTTCCATTGGTATGAACTCTGTTCTGGATTATATTGACATCAGAATTACTGATGCTATGAATTAGAGCCTCCTCTCACCTGTTACCCAGGAGGAAATTAAGAAAGCGACATTTAGTCTCGGGGGATCCAAAGCCCCTGGCCCTGATGGCTTTTCAGGGATGTTTTATCAATCAGCCTGGACAGAGGTTGGGGACACTGTTTGTGCCATGGTTTTCGATTTCTTTGCAGGTAAGGTCTCGTTGGAGGGGCTCAACGGTACAAATATTACTCTGATTTCGAAGATTGCTAGGCCGGAGCATGTATCAAATTTTCGGGCAATAGGTCTTTGTAATTTCTCCTACAAGATAATCTCCAAGCTGTTATCTTCTAGAATGAGGCCTTTCTGGATAATTGTATTTCTCAAAGCCAAGGTGCATTTGTGCCTAGTCGGTGCATTCAGGATAGCATCATCATCGCTTATGAAGTATATCACTATCTTTGTAGGAAGAAATCCGAGGGGAACTATGAATTTGCACTAAAGATGGACATGAGCAAAGCATATGACCGTATTGAATGGAATTTTTGGAACATGTTTTGCTGCATTTTGGTTTTTGCAATGATTGGGTGACTCTTGTCATGCAATGTGTGAGGTCTGTTAGCCTGAATCTATGTCTTTCTGGTGAGAGTGTTAGTGCAATCAACCCTAGTCATGGCCTTCGACAAGGCGACCCACTTTCGCCATATCTATTCATTTTAGTCGCTGAGGTGTTATCTTTGATGATAACCAAAAGCCAGGATGCGAATCTGATCAGGGGGATAAAACTTAGTCTTAGTTGTCCAATCCTAACACATAGCTTCTTTGCGGATGATGCATTGCTCTACATGAATGCTAGCCAGAGTAATTGTATCTTTTTGGCAAGTATTTTGACACAATATTGTGAAGCTTTTGGGCAAGTGATTAATTTCGAGAAATCCAGCCTCTTATTTTCAGCCAATACCACTGAGGATGTCTGAGTTATGGTAGGCACCACCCTAGGTATACAAGCTTCTGATGACCTTGGGAGATATCTTGGTATCCCTATTATTTAGGGGAAGACAAAAACCCAAACATTGGCCTATATTAGGGTGCGGGTCTTCAACAAAATCGAGGTTGGGGTCACTCGTTTCTCTCCTTTGCTGGCCAGGAAGTACTTATTAAAGCCATAATCCAAGCTATCCCTATCTACCCCATGAACTGCTTTAAGTTCACGGTCAAAGCATGCAAAGATATGAATAGCCTCATTGCCAACTTCTGGTGGCAAGGCAATGTTGTAGGAGGCAAGATACACTGGAAGTCCTGGGATTCGTTGACGGTAACTAAGCATAGAGGGGGTATAGGTTTCCGAGACTTGTTGATTATGAATGATCCTCTTTTGGCCAAAACAGCATGGAGAATACTCACACGTCCGAATGATTTATGGGTGAAAGTTCTTAAGAGTGTGTATTTTCCAGCAAAGGAGTTCATTGATGCCAAGAAAGGTCACAAAGCATATTGGTGTTGGTCGAGCTTACTGATTGGTAGAGACTTTCTGAAAAAAGATATTAGATGGGATTTGGGGACTGGCGCTAATATTCGTATTTGGGAGGACCAATGGGTGCCTAATATTGTGTTCCCGGAGAAACCAGTTGCAAGCAATGATTATATTGTTTCTCATGGGTTCAAGATTTAATAGTGAATGGTACTTGGGATATGTCGCCTATTAATCAATACATCTCGGCTAAGTTAAAGTAGGCCATTTATAAAATTTCAATTCCTTCCAACGGCTTGGAGGACAAACTGGTGTGGACTAAAACCACCAATGGAATTTATATGGTCAAGCAAGGATATGCAGAGGGGGCAGGAAATTGACCAGTGAACTGTGCCAAAGCAGGGACCTCAACTATTGTACCTAATGCTTGCTAGAAGGCAATCTGATCCATTAAAATTATCCCAAGAGTGAAACACTTTCTCTGGTGAATCCTCACTAATTCCATAGTCCATGAATGTTGCGCTTGCCCGACAACATAGATCCAGATCCAACCTGTGCCCGATATGCAATAGAGATGAGGAAAGCGTTGAGCACCTGTTTTTTCAATGTCCATGGACAAGGTGCATCTGGTTTGGCAGTCCATTAGGTGCACATCTTAATGCATCAGGTGTGAGGAACTTCAACTCCTGGTGGCTACAATTGTCAGGTATGCAGATTATAAAAGAGAATGACATTTCCTTGATTAGCTGGATTCTATGGTATATATGGAAACAAAGGAATGACTTAGTCTTCAACCATATACAACCGAACCCCCTTTGTGTAGTTGATATGGCTAATTCTAGTAACCGTGAGTTTTGGATAGCCTGGGAATGGTTTAGCATTGTTTCCTTCTCTGTGGGGAAGTTGGATAATAACCTGATTCATTGGACTCCCCCTGCTTCTGAGTATCTGAAAATTAATTGTGATGGTGCTTATTTCCCTAATGCAAATAGTGCTTCTATTGGTGTGGTTTGTAGGGATTATCTTGGCCATTTCAGATGGGGTTTTGTTGATAAAATTAAATCTGTTTCTGCTTTCATGACCAAGGCCTTGGCTCTGAAAAGGGCACTTATGTTAGCTATGGATTTAGACTATGATAAAGTTATTTGTGAAACTGACTGCCTCTTTCTTCATACATGTGTCGATGCAAGGTCTCCAGATTTATTTGACTGGAAAAGTCGTAGTATTGTTCAAGATATTATCTGCCTTCTTTCTACTAGGGTCGGTTCTTTGTCGCTTTCACCCCTTGCCGGGGCAATTGTGTTGCGGACTTGCTTGCAGCGGATGCTTATAAAGAGGTGTGCCATCCTGGGTGGGTTTTTCAACCATCACCTGCTTTACCATCCCTTCTGACCCTGGATTCTAAGGAGGCTGGTCTAGTTCCTGATGATGCGACTGCTTCTGGCCCAGATTTGTCTGGGACTGATTTTATTTCCTTCTAGTGTTTTGAGTTGTTTGTTTCTGTAGTTTCCTGTGGCTTTGTTTAGCTTTGCTTTTTTCTATTTGTAACCTTTGATGTTGTCTTTTCTCTGTCGTCATGCTACCTCTCTTTTTAGTAATATTATTGCCTTTCTCCGAGCCAACAACAACAACAACAAAACTTTGCGATCAACGAATCGTTTTGACATTTTCTCATCTTTCTCTTAAAACTAGGAATGCTTTTTTGTTTTGTTTTTGTTTTTCAGAGTAAAGCAGTAGGAATTCTTGACTCTTTCTCCTGAAACAGGCCCACTTTACCTCGTTTTTTTTCCAAAAGATATGAACAATATAAATATAACCCACAAACAAACTCACACACACTTTACCTTCTCTTGTATTTTGTTTTTGTTGAGGTATGTCTGTGTATGTGTGAGTGAATCAAATTTTCTATGTATTTTTATTTCTCATATTGTTGTAAATAAACAAGGTAAAATATGAAGAAAATTTTGCTCAAATCAATAAAATGTAGTAAAATATCACAACAATGTTACAGTACGAATTAAACTTATAAGTTTAAGTATTTAACTGTCAAATTGTTCAATATAAATGTTAAATAATTAAATAAGATACAAAAATTAAATGTATTGTTTGTTACATTTAGAAATTAATTAATTATATTACTTAAACTTTAATATTTATATAAAATTTAATGTTAATATAATATTTTTGTAACAACATATCATCTCTCCTCCCAAAATCGACCGTTACTTCTCAAGACTTACGCGAGAAACTGCTTATAATGAGGACCTAATGCTAACATAATTAAGTGAAAGACTTATGAATCAAAAATCACTTCATACACTACTAGAAAATCCCATATTTACGACGGAATTTGTGAGGAGAAAAAAATTCTGTCGCAAATTTGGATAAGAGTTCCCTCGCAAAAAGGCCCATTTTACGAGGAAACTAGTTTTCCCTCACAAAATGGTCATATTTTGCGAGGAAAACACATCCTCCTCGCAAAATGGTCTATGACCATTTTGCGAAGGAAAACTAGTTTCCTCGCAAAATGGAGGGGAAATGGGGGAAATTTCCCCATTTTGCGAGGAACTAGGTTTCCCTCGCAAAATGGGGGGAAATTGGTGGGAATTTTCCCCCAATTTTCCCCTCTATTTTGCGAGGGGACTAGGTTTCTCTCACAAAATGGTCATATTTTGTGAGGGTTCCCTTACAAAAATCACTATTTTGTGAGGGGGAAAAATTTCCCTTGCAAAATTGGGGAAAAATTTCCCCTCAAATTCTGTCAATTTTGCAAGGGAACTAGTTTTCCCTCCAAAATATTCATATTTTGCAAGGGAAACTTATTTCCATCACAAAATTGACCTTTTGGCGAGGGAACAATATTTCCCTCGCAAATTAAATATGTTTTTTTTTTATATAAAAATATCTCTCGCAAAGTAAAGCCAACGCAATTAAAGCAAAAAAATTCACCTCTCTCACTCATTTCCATCTCTCGTTCGACTCGGTAGCATATTGATTAAAATCAAGACAATTTTCTTCTAAACAATAGTATTTTGAAATATATTGATAAACATTTGTCTTATAATTAATATATTTATTATTTCTATATATTTTCCCTTTTACCATTTAATCAAATAAATATAACAGAACATATGACATATTTGTTAGAGATGTAAATTAATAAAAATCTTCATAAGAAATATATCGAAATTTTGAAATCACATGATTAAAAATGTTTAAATAAGCGAATAATTATTGCTCTGAATGTTAGAATAAAGCCCCTGGAAATCATGAACTATATGACCATTGTAATCTTATCTCTAATTTATAGGCATCTTAGAATTTATAACACGAGGTGTTATCTCAACTTGCGATGTTGTCATGAATTATATATAAATGTCGCTTAGGGTTAAATGATAAAAGGTTAGAATTTATAGGCAAATGTCGCTTATACATGAATTATATATAAAGGGAATGTCGGGTATCCTGTCACTGTATATAGGCTTCTGTCCAGTGAGTTAAGCGACGTCGTTTGGTCTAGTGGTCACAGCGAAACTGAACCCATATCCCTTAGCGCAATTGCAATTATATTAACTTAACCGTCATCAGCGACGCGCAGCAAGCCATACTCATGCGTCAATTGCAGCCTCTCCCATGCTTTTCGAACTTAACCTCAAATGCCCAGCGTCTCATTCATGTTGGACTGGACTCTTAGCTTTATTTAAACGTTGCTTCATAGCTTCCTCCCCCACCTTGCCTTAACAAAAACCAGCAGAGTTGAGACCAAGAAAGAGAGAGTCCGATAGCGATAGACAGACTGAGCCACATCGAGAGAGTCAAAGAGAGTCCGAGAGTGAGGACTTCAGCTGTGTGAACTCTGTTTTGAATCCGGTAAACAGAGGAAGCCGTGATCATTCTTGTTCGACCTTGTGCTGCATAAAAACCAGAAAGAACTGCAGCGGGGAGAGAGACCGAAGAGAGTGTATCCGAGAAGAAGGAAATTGAAGAAAAACAAAGGAAAAGTTGGAGAAAGCTTCATTGTGTTGTAAGTATATATGTGTGTGTGTGTGTGTGTGTGTGTGTGTGTGTGTATGAAAACGTTGCTGTCATTGCTACACACTTAGGAAAAAAAGAGATAGAAACAGAACCTTGCTGATATGTGTGTGTATAATCGCTGCAGTTGGGGAAAAATAAAAAACGAACATGGTTTCTATTTAATGCTTCTAAATGCTAAGTAGCTATACTAGATGGAGAAACTCACGTGACTATAGGTAGGAAGAATTAATAGGGTCTGATTTACAAAGTTCTAGTAGGAAGAATTCAGTATAGACGTTCAAGGATGGTAGGACTGGAACTCATACCAAGGGTACAATTCTGGCTGTGCTTACCAATCAGATTATAAAAACAGCTAATGCAGCATCTGAAGTTCTTGTCGGAAAAGAAACTTTCAAGGTTGTTTCAAAACACTTCTACGATATTGAACCGGTTCTAAAGGAATTACATGGTAATGTTAGTTTACCAAAATGGGTCCCTTACCCGAGAAGGTATTGTTTTTAACTGAAAGTGAAATCCCCCCTCCTCTCCCCGGTGGCTTTTTTATTTTCTTAACAAAATTATTTTACGACTCTGATAAATAAGCTTCCTTTAATCAATATGTTACTTACCTTTTTTTCATGCTACAAGTTGGTTTTCGCCTTCATGTGCTTGAAAATTTCACTCAGTGGGACATTGGATGGACTCACCGAACATGAAGTGCAGGAATTTGATGCTCCGTCGAGGTCGAACACATACATAGCTAACCATCCGGTACTTGAAATCCTATTTGAACTGCTTTATTGAATGACATTCTAAATTACAGTAAGAGCAATAATTGAGGGTCAATTTCTCTCAATGAGAGCTCATGCGAAAGATTTGGCATGCCTTCTCCTCCTCAAATAATAGCCACAAAGTGGAGCATCTGCAAATCATTCCATCCTTAGCTCAATGGCATCAATTTCGGGCTGTGAAGTTTATACGGTTGAAAGACCTGGTAAGCTATGGAAATCATCTAGTTCTTGTTAGAAAAAATCAGCTATTGTTTTACTATTTAGAAGTTTTTCGCTTAGTTGTTTTCTTTGTCATTTGATAGTGCAAGTGATGAACTTGACCGATTGATATTTTTCAACCTGAACAGATTCGCCATCTCTTGGAGTTGCGTTGAGAGCTGCCCATGGCTTTGTTTGCAGCGAGAAGGGAAGTTTCATTCCCATTTCTACCTTGTACATGCACAAATTGGAGCAAACGTCCCTGAGCCGCAAGCTTTCGAAAGTCCGGAGATGAAGAGTTGGTTTCCAAGTATGCCTTGTTCATGAAAAAGAGAACTGAGATAGAGAATCATCCGGTGCAAAAGCTTGGACGTGTCGAGTTTAAATTTGCTATCCTTCTCTTCATTTATTGTTGAGAAGGACGAAGATATGATCAAGATGGCACAATGGAATAAGCCAGTATATCATAATTTATTTTCTTTTATGATTTCCTTCTCTCTCGCCATCCCACTTTTTGGGATCGGTTGGCTTTGAATTTGAGAAACACGAGGTTTTTATAGTTTGGTGGTTATTTATTGAACTAGATTATTAATATTATTATTTTTTCAAAATATTTTTGCTGGCACGTAATAATCAAATTGCGTGAGTGTTTGAAAGCCTTCCAGAATCCAGTTTTTAATCGTTGTTAGCTCATTTTATTGAGGGTTTTAGTTCCTCCGAACATAATCGTAAACAGTTCCTTTCTTGTTTGCCTCTGTTTTCTGTTAAGTAAAACAAAGGAGCTATTTGACAGAGATTGTGGAGGAGGAAGCACTGACGTCCGAGTCCGACACCGAGCTCCATCTCGAAACTCAGATTTCATCGTCAATGGCCAGCGGTGGTTGGCAAACATTAGCAGGTGGATAGTCTTAAATCAAGCTCATATCACTCAAAGACTAAGAGTCTGATCATAACATACCCACAGTCCGAGAAGGGAATATACAGGGGGTGTTTCGCGTAGAGTGTGAGATGCATGGACAAAAGCTTTGAGTGTGCTACAATGTCAGAAGACGCCTTCTTCATTAGACCAAACGACGTCGCTTGGGGCTCACTGGAAAAAACATTGCCTCCAAACCACGGGACGATGATTTCCCCATATATAAATACTCATTTTCAGATATAGCACCTCATGTTAGTCATTTTGGAAAATTTTCTTTAAAAAAATGTTAGTCATCCTGGTGTCTTTTCCTTTCTCACATATTAATGAGGTCCCAAAACTGAAATCTGGATGCACTGAGATCTTAGGTGCTATATTTTCATTTGGAATTTGTCCAATGTGACGTAAGGAAAATTGTTTATTTCCTTAGCTTTCCTTTTTTTAATATTTTTTTACATCCTTAATGATGTGATGCGGATTTTCCATCTCACTCTTGGATATAAATGCCAAATACTTCAAAAATAAGGGGATAGACGAGAGAGTGTGGAAAGATCGTAATTTTGTTCTATATATTTTAGGATGAAATGAAGTAAGGTTTTAATTATCTTAAAAAAGTTAAAGGTCATATTTGAATCTTGAGCTGTCAACTTGGAGTCTTGAACAAAGGTGGTGAAGCACATGATAAAAATTGGCAGGCATTTCAATAATAGATTTAAAATTCACTTCCTGCGCAAATTCAAATTTCTCTGTTTTTCATGATTGAAACTTTCACTTAAATAGTCATTTTCATTTAGTATGCATTGATTTTTTACACTACTTAATGAAGTATTTAGTTTTGAAGTTACTACACATTCTTCGAGCAAAAAAAAAAAAAGTAACTACACGTTATTCATACTACCATTTCTTATACATTTTACTTATTGACATTATGATTTTTTATTTTGGC
This sequence comes from Acacia acuminata, assembly GCA_019022655.1. Classification (NCBI taxonomy): domain Eukaryota; kingdom Viridiplantae; phylum Streptophyta; class Magnoliopsida; order Fabales; family Fabaceae; genus Acacia; species Acacia acuminata. The sequence continues at coordinate 310,521 of JAFJYI010000398.1, read as the reverse complement.
TTTCGGAAATTGTGATTTTTTATTCTTGCTTTTGTTTCAGTATATGAAAAATCTTGAAATCCATGGAATGATTTTGTATCATTCTATTGTATTGAAGGATATTCAATCTATTGTGAGTGTCACGACCCGATCAAAATGCGGATGAAGAAATTGCTTGGGCTAAGCCAGCTTATACAAAATTCAACTGACCCATTAAACAAAAAATTATTGGTAAGAAATCAACTTCATTACTAGGAAGAACTTTCTCAATGAAAAGACAATATTGACTTTGTTACTTTGTTTGGTACACCTGAGAAGCTAAATGTAAAATTTAATTAAGGAATTTGAGTAGATTAACAATGTTAATTAATATCACATATTTTTTTCTAAAACATTCTAACTATCTTCCTTAATTCACTCACTTCCTCTACTACTTGAATAATGTTAAGAGAATATCAATATGTTAATTAAGGAAAAAATTGATAAGCATATGAAATATATCTCACATTAAGAACCCCAATTAAGTTGACATTAAAAAGTGAAGGAGTATTTATTTTTGCCTAGATCAAACAAATTTGGGTATCGCCATAATAGAATAAAGAAAAATATGAATTCTCTCATTTCTCATTGAGAAAATAAAACAATTTATTTTAAATAAAATCTTCTTTTTTTTTTATAACAAATTTCACTTATTATTCACATATTCGTTTTATTCATTTGCTCCCGGAAAAGCATCAATTTGTGAGGAATTTTGTGAGGGACTTCTTTTACCCCCACAAATTTAACTAAATTTGCGAGGGAATCCTTATTCCCTTGCAAAATTTAGTTCAATTTGCGAGGGAATCCCGATTCCCTCACAAAATTTAGTTCAATTTGCCTAAACTCCCTCACTCACGTCCGTGTTTTCAGCCCTAGGTTTTAGATTTTGAAGTCTCGCTCTTTCCCTTCTCCACTTCAGATCTGCTTCTCTTCCTTGTCAAGCCACCGCGAGTCCATTCGTAAGCAACCACCGGTCGTTTCCCTCCTCCTTGCCCCACCGCGAGTCCGCACTTCCTTCAGATTTGTCCCCTACTCTGGCATCGCGACCACCGGTCGTTTCCTCCTTGCCCCACGGTTTCGCACTACCGATCCTCCCGTCCTCCTTGCCCCACGGTTTCGCAGCTCCGGCGGCCCTCCCCTCATCTTCTCTCAACATCCGACGGCAAGGTTAGTGCACACACATATCATAGATGAAGTCGAATGGATTGCTTGTTTGGCTCGATTGTTTCTTTATGAATTGTTTTATTACATGAATTTGTATTTATTTTGTTGTGATTTTGAAAATTCTATCTAGGTTGTAGTATGTGGGGTTGATTTTTGTTAGAAATTGGAAAGAACAACAGTTTCTTCCTTCTTCCACAGACTAGGCATGGGATTGTTATACGCTATTGTATTTTTCCTGAACTAGATTGCTGTAAGAAAGCTATCAATGATACATATAGGGAGGAGCAGTGAATTTTATTTATTTATTATAGGTGTCAAAAACGTGAATACAATGTCTCTTCTAACCATGGTTGTCAAAATCGCCGATCCAACTCGTAAGATCAGCGATTTCACGATTTTTTGGGAGTAAAATGATCTAGATCGCGAGCAAGATCGGATCGGAGCCGGTTCGGTGGGATCGCCGTGCAAACTCGCAAAATCGTGAAGTCGTCGTGCATCGTCGATCCTGCTTGGTAGGTGACCCATTCGAAAAAAAAAACCGTGTACCCCCTACTACCAAAGCTTTGATCCGTTTCAGCCCATCTGAAAACCCCTAAATCGACTCACCTCGATTGCTTTCTCTGCTCCGACCACCATCCGCGATCTGTTGGATATGATTAGTTTTGATGATGTCTTATATAGATGTCATTATTAAAAGCAAAAAGATTGAGTAATATAGTTATCTCCTACATTGACTAACTACTATATTTAATGTAGTTTAGTCCAAATTGAATTATAGATCAAGAAGGAGATAAGAGATTACAGAAAGGAGAAACTGGAGAAAATGTCAAGTTCAAGAAGAAGAAGAGATATTGAAGAAGGTAGAAGTTGCATAGAATGATGAGTCTAAGCTAAATGGTGAAGAATGATCAAGTTGGGAGGTGGAAGAATGAAGAACTTGCTGAATGGAATGAAGATATAATTATTCAAGTTCTTATATTGAAGCTAGAAGCCTCCAAGATCATATGGAAGTTGGAATGACTCAATTCGAGTTAAAACAAGCAAAAATGAGGTTCGGATGAGCAAACTCGAGTCTCCAAGTATTAAACTCGAGTTTACTACCTTGGCCGCAAAGAATTTGCCTATCGATATGAGCAAACTCGAGTTTAGGAGTGCAAACTCGAGTTTAGGACTTCAAACTCGAGAAAGCCACTACAAACTCAAGCCAATAAGTGTCTTCAGCATTTTTGGTGTCTCGGACTAGGCAAACTCGAGCTGTAAGTGCAAACTTGAGCCTGTAAGTACAAACTCGAGTTTGCGGTGGTCATCGTGGACTTCACTCCATTCTCCGTTTCACGTTCAGCTCGAGCGAAGTGCGGTATTTTGATGATATCTCACAAATTAGAGAACGGATTGAGATGAAACCAGTGACATATGAAACTAGACTCCAAATGCGTCATTTTGATATATAATTCAAGCCCAAAGGAGTTCAGATCAAGGAGCTATGAATTATGGAAGTTGACAGAGAAATCCACGCCACACAGAAAACCCAGCTTCAATGTTTTGGGTGTAACTCACAATCTACAAATCCAACTCAAAGGGCTTTCCATCAAGCTTTGAACAGACCAAAACGGAGTTCGACCGGGAGATATGGCCTTTGAAAGTTGATGAAGTTGCAAACTCGAGCCAGGGCAAGTCGGGAAGCAACCAAGTCACAAGATTACTAGCAAACTCGAGTTTGCTAGTTACAAACTCAAGCTCGAGAGTTCCAGAGAAGAAATGAACATTTGGAAAAAGCCAAACTCGAGCCTATAAGTGAACAAACTCGAATTTAGCTCAAACAGAGAGCAACCAGGTCCCGAAGAACATCCAAACTCGAGCCTATAAGTAACAAACTCGAGTTTGCGGGTACAGAGAGCAAACAATGGTTTTAAAGAGAACCAAACTCGAGTTTTGGCCAACCCGAGAGCATTTCAGTTTTTAATGTGCTGAAAACCTCAGGTTTAGACTGAAAACCTCTGGTTTTGATGTTCTGGACTAAGATCAACTTTTCACATTAAAGTCCAAACTCGAGTTTGGAATAACAAACCTCAAGTTTGGAGTGTAATCGAGGTCCTCCTTCTGTTTGCTTCCTTTAGAGGTGGACTCCTTCGCAAAGTTTTTCTTGGATTTGCTTGTCCATGATGGGTGTCGTGACCCGGAATTTGTTTATCCGAGATGGGTGTCGTAACCCCAAGATTCCATTATGGGTGTCGTAACCCTTGATTAGTATTTCCACGGAACCTGGATTTTAACTATATTAAGTGTAATCGAGGTCCGCCTTCAAAAATTCACAGGGATCCCGGATTTTAACCAGATTCGGTGTAACCGGGGTCCATTCAATGACTGGGCCAGAGTCAACAATATTTTGCGCATAATTCACAGGGATCCCGGATTTTAACCATATTTGGTGTAACCGAGTCCTTCTCACATACAAGTTTATAGATAATTGATAATAAGCAAAGATTGAGCATCTATGAGAGGGTGATACTTATCTGGATGTAGCTTGATGGAGTTCTCCATTTGCTCGTTTGCCTTGCCGGGAAACAACTAGATCCACAAAAGGGAAATATCAATCCCAGCCGAGAGTACATCTCAACATGCACTTAGAGTATATCTCGGCGTGGATTTGCTCAATATTGTAATAGTTGCAGAATTCCCACCGAATGCAAGCTTGACACTCTTGATTTCATATCTACCCATGAGGCATCCATTTTCTGTAGTAAATTCCACCGTGAAGAAACTGGTGGGAGGGATTGTGGCTTTTGCAACAAGAACACCAAAGAACCTAATGGGGCTGTAACCTAATGGGGCTATTACATCTGCTGCGATAAATGTAAGTGATTGTCCCTCCCTTCATATTGATGGGAAACGATTGGTGGATAGTGTTGATGAGGAAAAATTGATGCAGTTATGCAAAAATTGTCGAAGCTAGTGGGACTAATGGTTGGCATCAATCTCGGCGTACCTTGGCATCTCGGCACCTCCTCATCTCGGCGTATCATCAACCTCAACTATCGCGATGGAGTCGAGACGCGTTGAATCAGCCTCGGCTTAACAACCTCGGCTATCTCGATTTGTTTGTTTGCCCAGCCTCAACAATTTTGATAGAAGAAATAATAATCCAATGAGATTAGACGCTATTGCTATATGTTTGGAGGGTTTTAGTGATCCGCTAACTCTTTCTCATGTGAATAATATAGAGAAGACAAACATAAAGCAGATATAGCAAAGGCAAACATAAAGTAGACTTCCCTGCATCACCGAGTTGTAAAAATAACTCCTTTAGGATTGAATCAGCCTCGGCTTACCAACAACCTCGGCTATCTCAATTTGCTCTTCTAGGATTCTCAAATGGGTATTGAACTCACAGCTGTATCAATTCCTAGATCTCATCCTGGGTCCAGTGGCTATTGTTGCACGGTGGGCCGGAAGCCTGTTGTCTTGATGATCACGTCTAGCACGATGATAGGAGGATCTGAAGTTGCTGAACAAGATCCTCTAGGTTAGCTAGTTTTTTATTAAAACCATCAAAGACTCCTCTGACTCCTCTGAGTTCTTCCTGGTGATCCTTCCAACTATCTTCTCGTCATGTAGAAGCTTATGATCCAAATAGAGCATATAAATTTATGCCGTAGTTGAAAAGTCCGGGTTCCCAAAGAGAGGATAACGATCCCGGGTTCTCAAAGAGAGATGATAATGATCTTCATGTTATCTTCTCATCATGTGGACACATGGAGAGTTAAAGAAAACCCATGACAAGCGTTCAAAACCAAAGTCAAGCATTGCTCAAATCTGGGTTCCCAAAGAAAGAGGCATGGGTTCCCAAGGAGAGAGGAGGAGGAAAAAGGCCCTGGGTTCCAAGGAGAGAGGAGGACGATCCCGAGGATCCCGGGGAGAGGGATGACGATCCTTCCCTTCTTCTCTCGAACGTGATTTTCATCAAAACCCAAGCCATTGCTCAAACAACAATTATTTCTCTCGAATCCTTCGTAGGCGCTACGGTTCTTGATTTTGTTGCTGTGGATTTTCAGGAACTGCCAGTGGAAAGGCATCTGATGAGCTGTTTCTGGTATTGACCATCTTTAGTCGCAGGAACCGAAATTTAACGTTCCCCACGGTCGGTGCCAATGTTCTATTTTGGAAACAGGACTTATTGGACTTGACTAGGAGCCAAGCCTAGGGCCTACGTACCCTGTGAAGGGATCAAAGTCCACGTAGTTCGAACACACACAAAAGGGGGTGGGGTGTGTGCTCTGTGTGACTATATGTAAATAGTCTAGGGTTAGAACGTAGAACCTGTTATCTGATCTCTGTACCTTAAGGCTTGACCTCTGTATTTGTAGAGTTTACCTTAGGTTGATATGGCTTGGGCCCTGTGATTTGAGGCCCCGATATCGTAACTACCTGATATAGATTTAGATATACCTGAATCGTAGATAAGATTGGATCCCCTTTATTTTAGGTAGATCCTGATATGCGATATATTTCTTGTTGGACCATACATTGAGTATGGGCCTTATTCAGATCCGTAACACCAAGATTGCTCCTTGACAGTGTCTGACACGAGTCAAAGATGCGTGTCGAGATCGGTCAACATGTCGAAGCATGTTGATCACGTCCCGACATGCATGCCTGACCGACATGTTCAATATAGTCCAACAATCGTCCAACATGCAAATGTTCCCAAAATCAATGTGTCCATACTTCAGCGTCCCAACCTACATGTTCAAAGAAAATGCTAGGCCACATTGTTGTGCGTTTCATATTGTTGTGTTCTTCAAGCACAAGGATTAAGAGAAAATAAGGAAAAAAATAAATAATAATAATAATAAATAAACCGATATTCAGCATATATGAGATATTTGATTTGGATTTGATGTATTGTTTAAATAACCATTATACAATGTGCATCTCTCATAAGTAGATATATGTTCCCTTGCACTTAAGTCTCAGTGATTATATCCTTGAAATGTATCTATAATTAATGAAAATGGTCCTTCCTCTCCAACACAAGTTGATTTTTCCAGAACTTGTTAGAATGCACACACACGTTGTTGATTTTTTCTTCCGGTAGGTTCACATGACATTATCGCCTTTTGTTATTCGATCCATTACAATTTGTCATGTATCCAATCTATTGACTAGCTCTTAATTTAATAATGTGGTCATGAGTTTAGGAGTTAATTATTCTGATTAAAACATATTATTGCTGATAATTATTAGTTAGATAAGGATTAGGAAGTGTAAACACAAATTAGCATATAATTGCAACAACCAATTCTCATGTCGTGACTATTGTTGTTAAACTGACGAGTTGACTCTTCAACTTTAATGTTTTTACTTAATTATAACTTACAAAAATGTATCAACTCATTTTTAAACTCAAGCTAGCTACAAACTCAACTAAACTTGTAATTTAACATACCGAGCTATATGTTCAACATATAAAATCATATTAACTCACTCTTAAACTCGTCCTAAATTTTCGTGTTTGATCATATTTAGTGAGTTCATACATGAAATTCATAGAAATTTATTTATTAAGTATGATAAATTATGAATATTAATAATAAACATTCACTGTGTAGTAATTGAAAATTTTGTCATTAATTTCTGTTTTTTTTAACCTTTCAATAAAATCTTTGCAATAATATTCTTCAATTGTCATTCAAAACGTCCCTTCGACTCTCATTTTTCAAAGTCTTTCAGTTTTATTTTCTTGATGAGTTGCCCCAACTTGCAAGTTGAGGACAAGAAAAGTCTACCATTAGCGAGACTGCATGCACATCCACTAATCTGCAATAAATAAAAGTAGTTAGCTTTAATGGCGTTGGCTTTGTGTCATTAAGTTTGTAGAAGTTATAGTTATGTTAAAAGAGAGAGAGAGAGTAAATTTTCAACATCGATTCAATATACTTTAATATAACTTATATTATACAATGTTTTAAAGTTAATATCATGAAGAGCAAAATTAGATATAATTTTAGAGTATATGTGAAGTATGTGTTATAGGCTTAGTGGATAAAGATAAAATTACGCGTTGATTTATTCAAAAATAAATTGGGGGAAACATAAAATGTTAGGATATTTTCAGATAATATAAAAATTTGTAATTAAAATTTCTCATTTTGTTCCAAAATGGACCTTTCGGAATTTATTAAATGGAAGGGCATTTTTCTAAAAAATAAATATGCCTATAAATTGAAATTTTTATTTTTAATTGAAATATATATTTATAATACTTTTTATTTCATGGAAAAAATTATTAAAAAATAAATTTCTGTCGAAATTTTTTATGTTACTCAAACAAAATGATGAAAATTTATTGCATTTGATAAACTACCAATAAATAGAGCTAGGAAAATTGAATAATAAGAAATAAGAATAAAATTAATTTTTCTATTTTCTGTCATTACAAATTTGCTATTATATATAAGGCGGACTTACAAATACGTCCCATAAATTTGCCAAAATATATATCTTCAATTTTCTTAAAAATTTGGTGTTAATTAATTTCTGTTGTGAAATACTGAAATGACACAAATGTTGCTTGATTTAATCTCCTCGAACTGATGTTGACTAGAACGTTGTTAACCATTGACCGACCACCTGGTATAATGGTTCTTCAAACTGTAGACAAACAGACAAAGTATTATGATTGTGTGCGCGTATCCGAAGAATGCAGACATTATAATAACGTTCTAGTCAACATCAGTTCAACATCGCATCTATCAGATATGGTCTGTTACCTTCCAATGACATGACAATATTAAAGCTATCTCATCCTTAGTGGCGGAGCCAAGAATTTCACTGACAGGTGAAAATTAAAAATAATATATGAAAAATAAAAATACTTAGAGTATAATACAGATCTAACATACCAAAAAAAAAAAAAATTGAAAGAAATCTATCACAAAATTAAAATAACTTCACTTAACTCTTACTCTACGCATTTTTATATTGTTAAAATCATCTATAATTGAATCCATTCTAAAACTTAAAACAATTTCCTTTTCATTTGCACTAACGCGAGAGACAAATAGGCATATGATGACTTCCAAATTTTAATTGATTTGAGATATATTTTGATATATTTAAAAAATCATCAATATTAAATTAAGGATATTTTATTAAGATTTTAAAATATATAAATCTAGGTGCATCATTTGTGGAATTTCAACTTAAACTATAAGTTTTTGATTAATTTTATGAAATAAAAGAATAATGAATAAATAAGAATCCTAGGTTTTCAAAAGAAAAAAAAAAATTGTTATTATTATCAAAAAATTTATTATTATTATTATACAATACTTTTTAAAATAATGTACCGGATAATAATACTCTTGGAGCGCTTGCGACCATGAGCCTATATTTTCTTGGTTCTATTTGAAACTTGTGCGTGTACATATTAAAATAAATAAATAAATAAAAATTTGGGGGGGCCAAGGGGCCCACCCTAGCCCTACTGCGTCTCCACCCCTACTCGTCCTTGATATATAAGACCTAATTGATTTTTTTAGAGAAATTAAGGAAGTTAAATAAATTACTTTAAAGTATTTATATTTATCTTTTTTTTATATTAAACTAATTTGTTTGATTTATAAACAAATAAATCAAATGATACATAATGCCACTCTAGTCCTATTTATAAGTTCCATTTTGACCAAATCATACATACCAATGAGAGGTAGGTAGCTCAATGATTATAGGGTAAAATTTCAACTTTATCCTCATTTATGATTGGGTACCTTTTAACTTTTTCTTCTCTCTCTATTTTCATTGGTACAATAATATGGGCAAAATTGTCACAATCTCATTTATTTGGTCAACAGGGACTTATAAATAGGACCAAATTTTTTTGGTCAAAATGGACTTATAAATAGGACCAGAGTGGTATATGTTATGATCAACTAATTTATTTAGCTTTATTAATCCTTCTTCACTACTAGAAAGTAGCAAAATGGCGACGGAATTATTTTCATGGCAAATAGAGACACATTTTGTGATGGACAGAAAAATCCGTCGAAAATTTCCAATTTTGTGACGGATTAATGGAATCCGTTGCAAAAAAAGGGTGTTTTGCGACAGATTCCATTAATCCGTCGCAAAATGGCATTCATTGGGGCACTGTTTTGCGACGGACGTCCATTCCGTCGCAAAAGAAGACCATCTTTTTGTGACGGAACTTGATTTCACAGAACAGCTATTCCGTCGCAAAACACGGCCTTTATGCTGCAACGGAACACCTGTTCCATCGCAAATCAACGGCACCGGGACCGCCTTTTTGCGACGAAAACATGTTTCATCACAAAGCAGCAGTACCGGGGCCGCATTTTTGTGACGGATTAGGGTTCCGTCACAAGAAGCACTACAACTTTTTGCGATGGAAACATGTTCTCACAGCAAAGCAACGGCACCAGGGCCGCCTTTTTGTGAAGAATTAGGGTTCCACCGCAAAAGGTTGGAGTGCTTTTTGTGATGGAACCCTATTGCGACGCAAATTGGCGGCACCAAGGCTCCTGGTGATGATAACCATACCGATGATGATGATGACCATACTGCTGCTATTTAGGCTTTTTTTAAGTTCATTTTGTTGGCAACATTATTATTTATATTTTGTTTTCTCCATGTAAACTCTTATGATTGCTACTAATATTTTCATGATCTACAATTCCTTTTTATTTGGTAATTTTTTATATATTTTTTAAAAATTTTACATTTTTATATTTTTATATTTTTTTTAAAAGAAATGAATTTTGTGACGGAAAAGTAATTCCGTGCAATATTCTTAATTTATAACAGAAAAATTTTCCATCACAAATTTGATAGTTTGCGATGAAAAGACTGACATTCCGTCGGCGACGGAATGATTTTTCCCTCTCAAAATTTTTAATTTGCGATAATAGAAACTGTTTCCATCTCAAATTAAGAATTTTGTGGTGGAAATTAAACTTTCCATTACAAAAAATGCATGTCATCGTAGATTCCATCGCAAAGCGTTTTTGCGACAGATTTTGTCTATTGCAAATCCTGACTTTTTTTTTCGTAGTGCTTAAAATGTCAATTGAAACTTAAATTAAGAACCGAAGGAGTATTGGTTAAACTGTCCCCTTCGCTTTCAAAGTCGTCTTTCACTTTTGTTTTCTGGGAAAATGATCATCAGTTAATTAAGTTGCTTTCTTGTTAAGTTACCCCAACTTGCAAGTTACCATAAAAGTCCACACAATTAGCTTGACATACTGCGTGCACAGTCAACAATGTGTGATGAAACAAGTAAATTTTAAATTGAAATCATGTCAAATACCCCCTCCATCCCCAAAATATAAGTTCTACTTTTTAATAAGGAAGATCTCATATAAAGTCACCTGAACAAATAAAATTTAAAATTAAATTGGTAAATGTAACAAATCCCTATTCAGTCATGGACTCATTTTAGAATTTCAAAATATGGGTAAAATAGCTTTACTAGCCTCTTCTCTCTTCTTTTCTCTCTAGATATTTCCTCTTCCATTCTCATAACACACGGAGCAATAAGTTTACATTACTAACACACTATAAACACATCATTTGATATTGGATGATGCTTTAGACGCACTTGCCCTTATGCTGAATCATGCTTTGTTATATTTAAATTTTCCTTAGCGAAGAGCCATGTACATGAAGGAACTGGCCCGCACAACAAGAACTAGCTCAGCGAACAAGGAAAGATAATACGAATACGATGTCGATAATCTACAGGAGGTGAAAACAAGTGTTTCAAACAATATATGTATTTAAATATGCCATACTAATTTAAATGTAGGATATCGAATTTACTGATTATTATGTAACAGTATATATCAATTGAGTAACTGAAATTCTCCAATTAAGCGAACAGGCCAGCCAGCATATGTTTACATTATATTCCGACTATATATCTAGCAGAAGTATATTGGTTGTCGAAAGTGTTGTTGTGGGAGGAGAATACAATAGAGAAAGAGAATGGAAGAGGAAATATCATCAAGAGAAGAGAGGAGAGGAGAGGTGAGGGGAGGGAGAGAGGAAAGGTGATAAAGTTATTTTACTCACATTATTATGAAATATTAAAGGTTTAAGGTGCAAAAATGCACATGTACTTTTCCCCAGGGAGCACCCAACACCAAGTGTTTTTTTAGGTCCAACAGTGACTATGTGGTTACCAAATGGGTACAAAAGTCACATTGGACGTTAGTTGACCAGACGGTCAACGTGAAGTTGGAAGGAGTGAATAGTATTACTTGACATGGACGCCGAAATGGAGTGGGAAGTGGCCACTGGAAGCTCAATGGATGATTAGGATAAAATGTTTACTCGACCGGGATAAATCGCCCAAAAAAAAAAAAATTTGAGGAACCACGAAATGGAAATTGGGACAAAACAAAAAGCTTAAAACCTAATGAGGAAAGATTTGGAGGACTAGAAATCGTTGAGTCTTGAGGAAAGAATGACGAGTGATTTTGAACGCTTTTGCTCCTAAGTCCGGAACCATCTTCAACGTGGAATCGAGAACGACGTGGTGAATGAGTTGTGATTTGCGCTAAGGTTTCACTAGGCTTCTGTCGATGACGAACGATGAGGGATTGGGGAGAAATTTGTCGGCTAGAATTTGTGATTTGCGAGATAGAGTTTCACTAAACCGATGCTTTAATCGACACAACGAAGTGAGTGAGGCAAACAATCTTGGTCGCGGAAGTGGGGAATCGAGAATGCATGGGAGAGGAAAAGATGAAAAGCACGTGAAAGGGGAATATTCATTCAGAACCAACAACGAACAAAAAATTGTTCCAGGTAAGCATTAGGACCCATAAACATTTGCTTTGTTTGTTTTCTTTCGGATACAGTGAAATGGCATAGAGGCCCCTAACTTAATTTATATTTTCTTTTGTGTAGTAGTAATGGTAGCAAAGGGAAAGGAGAAAGAGGTAATCAACGATGGAGACAATAGGGAATAGTTTCGTGAAAGGTCAGTAGAACAAGCTCCTGAAAAATATGAAATGATAATGAAGGGGTGAAAAGATACTAAGGCTCGATTGAGAGGGAGGGCATAAGTCAGTTGTAGATAGTATATTACATGCTGATGTGCATGGAAAAAGTGAAAATAGAGTCAGTGGAAATGGTGAAAAGACAGTCCAAGGAATGGAAACTATCACTGAGGAAAACAATGTAAGAGGAAATGTGGAAGGTGTGATTAAGGAAATGGGATGGGCTGATGACTATAATGATATTGAGTTTCTTGGTTTTGAGGAGGAAGTTGTGAGGGATGAGGAAGAAAGTGATGTTAGTCATAAAGAGTGTGATAGGTCTGATGATGATAGTGATGATGGCAGTTATATGGGGAAAAGTTGTAGTTCAGATACAGAAGAAAGTGTGGATGATGACTTTAAAGTCGGGGAGCTGGATGTGGAGGAGGGGAGTGATATTGATGGTGATGGCCTAGGCCGTGATATTGAAGATAGCCTCTGCAATAGCTGATAGTCCTGTAAGAGGCTGAGGCCATGGCTAGTAGGCCTTTTGTTATTGGCATGACTTTTAAAGACAAAAAAGAGCTTAAGAGGGCTATAGATAAGTACACGATCACCCGTGGAGTTAACCTAAAAATTGTCAGAAGTGATAAGAAGACTTTCATATACATCTACATTTGGGTTAAGCGTGGGGTAGCAAGGGAAGTCACTAGGTTATGAACATATGTGTGAACATGTGTATGAAAATCCTAGAGTTTCTACAACTTGGGTAGAAGAGTATTTCAAGGAAAAGGCCCAAGAAGACCCTCAATTTAAGACAAAAGAGATGAAGAAAGAGGTGCAAAGGGATCTTAAGGTAAGTGTGAGTATCCATAAATGCAAGAGAGCGAAGAAGAAGATAATGGAAGAAATGGAAGGCAGTTTCAAGGATGAATTTGGAAAGTTAGAGGCATATTGCAATGAGTTGAAACTTTCAAACCCTGGTTCAGATGTGTGTGCCGAGGTTAGCACAGAGGCATTGGAACACATAATATGAATATTCAAGAGGATGTACATGAGCTTTAATGCTTCAAAGGTATAATTAGTTTCGTTATTTCTCATGCCTTACTACCTCCAATTGATTAAATTAAAGCGTTTATTAGTTTCTTGAATGCCCTGTGGTTTGTTAATTCATTCATCTGGCCTGTAAATGTACTGTGCTGTTGAATTTTTATTTTTTGGTTTAATTTATTTTCTTCTGCCTTCAATTATTTGCTTTGAGTTGCTTTTTTAGTCATTTACTTTTGAGTTGGTTAATATACATGTTCAATTACTTTACTTTTATTTTTAGGGTTCAATAGCAATTTTACCCTAGAAGTACACACCTAGGAGCAATTTTTCCCTGGAAGTTTTTTTGAAAAAATGTTGTCCCTCCGTTAATAGCCCTAAGGGTTAAACGTTTGTTGATCACATTATGCTGATGTGGATTGTTTACATGGCATCTATGGTCACTTTTTTAAGTAGCAATTTTGCCTCGGAAGTACACGCTCAAGAGCAATTTTGCCCTGGAATTTTTTTTATCTCAATGTTGCCCGGAAGTTGAAAAACGTAGCAATGTTACCCCTCAATTAATAGCCCCAACAGTCAAACGTTAGTTGACCTCATTATGCTTGACGTACCGCCTACGTGGCATCTTTGTCACTTTTTTTTAAAAAAAAAATCTAATTTACAAGTCTGATTTATAAAAAAAACTAGTATGTTTAAGTAACTTATTTAGTTTTCTTAATTTATTTAAAAAAGGTTAACCCGGTCTTATAATTATAATCATGACAAGAGGGAGTAGGGATGTCAATTAATATTTTTATAGCCTACTCCTTCTTCCCCTATAGCGTCCTCCATCGCAGGCATTCCCCAATCAAACAATAATCGCTCGCCTGCGGAATTTGTTCAGAAAAAATGTTTCAAACAAACCAAACAAAAAATTAAGAACGAATTTGTCCGAACAAGATCAAACGAGTACGTCGCAGACAGTTCAAACGAATTTTTCCAAATAATAATCACTCGCCTCGGAAGTATCTACGGGAACGATTAACAAACCTCTAGTGCATTGTAAGCATAGATGACTCGAGAGAATAAAACTTACAAAAAGTGTCAAATACAATTAATTACGGCTGTTAACGGAGGGGTAACATTGCTACATTTACAGACTTCCGGGGCAACATTGAGACAAAAAAACTTCTAGGGCAAAATTCTTCTTGGGCGTGTAGTTTCCGAGGCAAAATTGCTACTTAACCCAAAAAAAAAAGTGACAAAGATTCCACGTAGACCATCCATGTCAACCTAATGCGATCAACAAACGTTTGACCGTTAGGGCTGTTAACGGAGGGGCAACATTGTTACGTTTTTAGACTTTCGGGGCAACATTACTACACACACACAAAAACTTCAAAGGCAAAATTGCTCCTGAGCGTATACTTCCGAGAGAAAATGCTGCTTAACCCTTCATTTTTATATGGTTTATGGATTCGATTGGTTTAATTAGTTTCTCCAATTGCTTTTTATATGTTTACTGTGTTGTTCAATTTTTATCGTTAATTCAATTTCAATTGATTTATTTGTGAGGTTCCATATTACTATCACATGTATACTGTGCTTTTTAAATGTACGCCTACTGTGATTGTTCACTGCATATTGGTTTTTATATGAAAATCCAGGCCTATCAAAGTAGATCCAACCACCTTCTGTGGACTTGCACTTCCCTCAAACAGGGGTGGAGAATTCTGTGTTAATTTCCCATATTCCTTTTCATTTTTCTTGACTTACTATTCATCCAAAAATATAGGATTTACTCCCTATGAATTTCATAATCTTTGGTAACCAAATTAGGGACCATTACAATGTTCTTTACATCACTCAACTTATTACACAAACACATTGGAAACATGGTACCGAATTTAATGCCTGTTAAACCTCTCAGCGCATTAGCATGCTTGTCAATGGGTGGTTGGAAAAAGAAAATCCGACTACAGTTAGAATACACACAGATATCAAGCATTGCAATTTTAGGAAAATGGTATAGTACTAGTAGGAGAGCATAGCTTTGTTTCACACCATGGAAGTGATATTCATATTGAAACCTGTAGCTAATTCAAATTTTAAAGCAACCTACAACCTAACACCAACATGATTCCTCCAAATTTCATCGGCATTTTCTATTTGCCCCAAGTGTAGAGAAACATTAGGTGATGCCCAAACTGTGACATATATTGTTTCAACAGAAGCTTCATTAAGATCAAGTCTCATCAAGCCCCAACATAAACAACCTGCCTTACCTGTAGGTTTAAACTGACATATAAGATTCTGACAGCATCTGCAATATTCAAATATATGTACTTAAAATGAACACAATAATAAGCCAGCTTGATCCATTCCTAGGTTCACCTGATATACCTTGTCTTTCTCTATATATCAAATATTTATTACATGCACTATATGTGTATGTATGTGAATTGAATGAATATTCAACAAAACATAAGAATAAAAACGAATTTTGTCAAGACTGTGAATAGCAATGACAGGGATGTATGTACCTAATATTGAATGTACATAAAGAGTGTAATGATGCAACAATCCATATTCGGAGACAGATTGACATTCAGTTTTACTGCTATCTACAATTTTATTTGGGGGAAAAATAGTTTTACACTCACTAAGGAAAACATTACATAAAGTGGATGGCTTAATTATTATGTATTAGTATGTGCTAACCACAAGTTTTCCGTGAACATGGCAACTGCATACTGATTTTTATGCATACTAGTTTCCTTGTGTTTACTGTGCTCACATGTTGCATTATACTGGTTTTAATATGTTGCTTTTTATAGGTTGGGTGGAAAGAGGGATGTAAGCTATTGATTGGAGTCGATGGCACATTCTTGAAAGGTAAATCAAGAGGAATATTGCTGACAGCAGTGGATGTTAATGCTAATGACTCATTGTTTCCTTGGGAACTTGCATTGGTTAAGAAGGAAACTGCACATAACTGGACATGGTTCATACAATGGCTCCGTAACTCTCTAGACTTAGGCAATGGCGAGAGACCATTACAATAATTTTTTATATGCAAAAGGTAAAGTTATATGCTTGACATGTGCGTAATCAATGTAATTGCATTTGAGGTTGATTATTTACTTGTTTATTGCTGGGCAAGAAAGTTGGTAATTGTTTAATTGTTTACTTGTTTACTAGTTTAAATTAATATTATTCCTTTTGAAGGGTTTGGCTATAGCTGTTGTTGAGGTGCTTCCTCGGGCTAAGCACAGATTTTGTGCCTTCCACATTTATGCAAACTGGAGCAAGAAGTAGAGAGGGAATGAGTTCAAAAAGAAATTCTTCACTTGTCCATGGAGTTCATTTGTAGAAGAATTCAAAGACAATCTCACGTGTCTAGGTTCACTCAACCAAGAGGCAGAAAGGATGCCGTGGCTTACAATGTAAACTCGTGGTTAAGAGCTTATTTTACTACAAGATGTAAGTCTTGGGCAGTGGATAATAATATGAGTGAGTCATTTACGAGTATAGGTTCTTACCAGTTATTAGAATGATAGATGGAATTAGACTTAAAATGATGGTTAAATGGGCTGAAAGTGAATCAAATGTGTGTGGCTGGAATAGTGATTTCAGCCCTAAATGTATGGATCTATTTGAGTCTAATAGGTTCTTGGTTGTTGATTGTAGAGTATTCTTTAATAGGGATGACGCATGTGAGGTTGTAGAGGGACAAGATAGGCACATAGTTTATCTATGTGGACAAATGTATACATGTAGAGCTTGGGATTTAACGGGAATACCTTGCCAACATGCCATTTGCGCAATGTATCATGCTAAGATAGATCCTAAGTCTCAAATATCACACTACTATCACAAGGTGATAAGTATATATTTTATGGTTAAATAGGTGTATATTTTATGAGAATTAGCTGGATTTATTAATATTATATGCTTATTTAATTATCTTTTATGAACTTTTCTATCATTGAATCAAACTTAGGATCAAAGAATAAATTGACATAAAATCTACTCATATCCTATTTGTATTGTGCAGAGATATTGTATAAAAGAGAAGAGACAAAAAGCATATGGAGCTTGCGGTATATAAATTAAATAAAAGGAATAAAGACGTGGACCCCACATGCTAAAAGAAAACTTGGATCCTAAGTTTGGTGATTAAACTTGGATCCTAAGCTTGGTGATTAATTAAGAAGAGGAGACCTAAATTATAAATAGGGAGGCAGAGACACGCACGAAGGATGGAAGAGCAGATCGAGAGACGTAGAACGAGAAGGAACGAAGAAGCAGAGGAGTAGCGGCTGAACGTTTTGGTTCTCCTCATCATCTCCACAGAAGGATGGAAGGACTGTGGAGGCGACGGAGGAGCTTGCTTTCTTTCCTCTCTCTCTGTTTCTTTAAATCTGAATTCATATCCTTTTGTTAGAGATTTTATTATAGTCATGTGTGGCTAAATTTTCTTTTTAACCTAGAGAACCTAGGAACTTGTTTGGGTTTTAGAGATTATTCCAACTAGTTAGTTTTGCTTAATTTTATTTCAGTTTATCCAATCCTGTGTTTATTGCTATTGCTTATTGAGTGATCACCATTGAGCATGTTTTGGGGATTTAGGGTTGAACTTGGAAGAGGAAATCCTAAATTGACCTTGAGATTAAATAATGTGGAATTAGGTTTAAATTTAATGGGGAATTGGGTTTTAATCTAATTTGCGTGTAGGATAGATTAGCTGATTAAGTTAAGTCAAAGTTAATAGATTAGCCGATTAAGTTAAGTCAAAGTTAATTTAGTGGGGATAAAATCTAAGAATCAAACAAGGAATTAGTGGCTCTAGGTTGCTCGCTCGATTATTTTTTGTAGTTAGTTTATTTTGATTTTAGTTTTCTCTTAATTAAATTTAATTTGGTTTGCTCAACTTAAACAAAAGTGTAAAATTAATGTTTAACTGAAGTTGTGGGTACTAAGTCCTCGTGGGAACGATATCTTACTTACTCTTTATTACTTGATACGGCCCGTATACTTGTAGAGTTTTTAGACTGTATAAAGTTTTGCCCTATCACAAGGACACATATCTTAGAGCCTATAGGACAAAACTACAACCAGTTAAGGGGAAGAAATTTTGGGACACTGATAATTTCCTCCCAATGCACCCTCCCCCTATTTGTAAATTGCATGGGCGTCCTCAAAAGAAAAGAACCAGAACTAATGAAGCAGGGAGAAGGAGGAAAAAGTCTGCCTCCGCGCTTGAACCCACTGATTTATCTGCTTCTCAAAGTGAAGGACAAGTTACCCTTGAAAGATCAACCAGGCATGAAAAGACCCACAAGTTAAACCAGGACACAAGAAAAAGTCATGTAAGGAGGTAAGTTTTGGGTAATGAATAAATCCCACATGAAAACATGTGGTTGTTTAGCTATCTTTGTATTTCACTACTGCTTAATTGTTTCATATCATCATCTGTTGCTGCCCCCGCACAGTACTGTATTAATATTTCATCACTCCTTAGCTGTTTCATTTCATCACAGATTAACCTCTGTGTATATTTTGCTCTGATTGGTGCAATTCCTTCATATCTGTAATATATTAATATTCTTTCATATGTGTACTATATTAAAATTTTGTTGGTCTTTCATATATGTACTTTTTGATCTTATTGGTGCAATGCCTCTGATTGTTTAACCTTAGGATTCCTTCATAGTTGTATCTGTATATTTTGCGCTGATTGGTGCAATGTGTCTGATTGTTTAACCTTAATATCCCTTCATATCTGTATATTTTGCTTTGATTGGTGCAATGCCTCTAATAGTTTAACATTAATATTCCTTCATATCTGTACTATATTAGCAGCTACCTGAACCAACCTAACCCACACCAGAAGCACATACCCAAACACAAAGTTCACAACCAAGACCCTCAAGTACCCAAGCCTCAAGTACATCAAACAAGAGGTCAACAAGATCCTCTACCAGACGGCCAAGAGGTGCATGTGGTTTTGGGATAAGATTTGATGAGACCACAAGATCTAGTGTTTATAATGTTAGTAGTGTTTACCCTGAAATAATATTCCTCGTTCGTTTATGCTTATGGTTAATCACAAATTTGTCTCACTTTTTCATATTCTGCTTATGTTGTAGCCTGGACTGACTTCTGAGATGGTCATTGAAGAGGGCACAGGACATAGGTATATGGACAATGATGCTGATCCACAAACCAAGTTTCCCATTCCAAATGAAAGGGAGTTGAGATTGTCCCGGGGCGGTACCTCAAGCGATCCAACTGGTTCACGGTGCATTCAGTTTCATCCCAACCCTATCAATGTTGCTCCACCTTTTGACCTTCCATTTCAACCTCAAGGTCTGCAATGGAGAGGACAACCATGTGTTACAACATCACAGCTCTTAGCACAGAGTCGGAGAAAAATCCAGAGGAAAAAGGCAAAGCAAAGAAGCATACTTATTAGTTTAATAGTTTAATTATATGTATATGGCCTGGGGTTGTCTACTTATTTTGGTTCAAAGAATGTATAGGCCTAACTCATATCAATCAACCCTCTTTTTGGCAACATCCTTGTAACTATAAAAATGCTTGGTAGATAGTTTTTGGTTAGTTATTTCCCTGTAAAAAGGCATGGTAGCCTGCTGATCTACGCTTGTAATTATTTTGGCAACATCCTTGTCGCTGTAAAAATCCTTCGTAGCGTACATGAATCTTTAAGGGAATTGATACATATATGTAAATTTGTCTACCCTGAACGATTTTTTTGGGTATATAATGCAGGCTTTTTGGTTTATGGTAATCCTTTGTCATCTCAACTATGGTTTATCACTGTAATAATGCAGGATTTTTCGTTTTATGGTAATCCTTTATGGAATTGACACACACTTGGTAATACTTTCCGAGTATCTTAATCCTTTATGGTAATCCTTTGTTAATGCTTGTATAGTTGTAAAAATCCTCTGGTTTTCTTGTTCATAGCGTCTTAAATGCTTTTAAATCTTTTGAGGATCATTGCTATTACAAATCTTATAACTTGTCATTTAAAAAATTATATATCTTACTCATACTAAGTAAACTATTCCTATCCTAAATACCTAATGCATCAATGTTGCATGCCTTCAATGAAGTGAACTTGTATCTAATATGGTTACTCGTGTATTCAGCCACATTAGAAATCTAAAATTTAGGAAGCATGGCAGGATCACTAGTGGCCATACTCATGCTCAGGAATTTTAGACGTTTGATTATGCTTTATGCTTCTTCATAAATATATTGTTCTCTTTTGTTTGTTGAATTATGTCAGTTTGGTGACAACAGGTAGAGGGCATGCAAGTTCATGTAAATGAGGAATTTAACCATTACATAAGGACACATATTTATGTTCTATGGTGTAAAGACCACAAAAATTGAGTATAATGCACAAACCATCAGTAACATGAACACTAATTCACCATTTTCACAAAACACAAATAACCTACATGATTTACCATTGTCTAATCCCTCAAAATAACAACAAAAGTACACCAACACATTAACAATATATTACCACCAACAAATACATTACAGCTCATAAGAACAACAAAAATACACATCAGCCCTTCTTCACTTCACTTTGTCTAATCTCTTACAAATACTTTGCCAATAACAATGTTGCTAATGCAAGTTTCAGCTTTAATTCCCCCTTCTTCACTACACTTTGTTTCACTATATGTTCAGATTTCAGCTTCATCACCTTACCTTCAAGTGCAACAAGGTCTTCGTATAACTTCCCGCACACATTCCCTCTCTGAAGTTCCTTGTTCTCCTCATATAACTTGTCTATATCATTTAGTAAATCTTTGATGATTGCATTTTCCCTTTGTCCAAACCCACCATCGCGCCATTGGAAATAGCCACAGCGACCATCCTCACAAGTTTCATCAACAACCATTAAAAATCAAGAACCCAGCACTTTGCAAATCTCATTCCACATCTCATTACCTGGTAGTAATTCTGGGTGCCGTAAAACCTCCTACCTGGGTTTCCGACTAACCACGATGTCTATCGGGGAGCCAACAAATTGTGATAGCAATACCGTGTCTGACCTTCATATTGTTCCTCACGACTGGGCCATCTCACAAACACCACCTTCTTTCTTCGTTTCTCGTTTCCCCCTTGGTTGACATTGATGACGATTCCATGGACCTCCCTCTAGATTTCTTGTTCCTTACCACGTGGTTCTCGATTACACGTTGAAGATGACTCAGAACTCACGAACAAAAGCGTTCCAGAACTCGTTCCTCAGCGCACGCATCTTCCCTAAGTCAATGATTTCTCATCCTTCAATCGCTTGTCGTTCACCGTCAAGAGAACAAGAGCTCACCAATTCTTTCAATACTGAGTGATTTGTGGTCCTCCAAATCTTTCCTCATTAGGTTTTAAGCTTTTTGTTTTGTCCCAATTTCCATTTCGTGGTTCCTTAAATTTTTTTTTTTTTTTTTTTTGCGATCTATCCTGGTCAAAGTAAGCATTTTATCCTAATCATCCATTGACCTTCCAGGTGGCCACTTACCACTCCACTTCAGCGTCCACGTCAACGATACTGTTCACTCCTTCCAACTTCACGTTGACCCTCTCACTACAAAAAAACAGGTCATTAGTAGCGGTTAAAATCGCTCATTTGTAGCGGTTTTTGCCGCGACAAACAACATTTGTCACGGTTACACAAAAACCGCTACAAAATCGACGAAACAAAGACATTTGTAGCGGTAAAAAAAAAAAAAAACCGCTACTACAACCACATAAACCGCTATTATAACTGTAGCGGTTTTAGTTGACCGCCACTATATAAGGCTAAACTGAAAGCTTATTTGCACAATAGTCGCGGTACAAAAACCGCGACAAAATGAATAAATTTTGTTGCGGTTATATATTCGTTACTAAATAGTCCAAAATATCTGGGAAAAAATTTTACCGCCAAAATATTTGTAGCGGTCAGAAACCGCTATAAATAATTCCGGCCATTATTTTTTAAAAAAAGTTTTGCCGCTATTTTTTATTTTTATATTTGTAGCGGTTAAAGAACCGCTACAAAAATTGACGTTATTTGTTTGAAAACTTGTTTTGGCGCCTTGGTATTTTGTTATTTGTAGCGGTTATGTAACCGCTACAAATGAATGAAATTGAAAAAAAAAATATTTTTAACCATTTTTATTAATCATTTATATTTTTATTAAAAATAAATGATATTAAAATATGATATTCGATTGTATAAGATTACTATAGATATGTAAAACAAAAAGAATATATGAGTATAATAAGAAAATTTTATGAGTTCATTAATATAAAACGAATTATAGAAAGAAAAAAAAAAGTGGGAAAGTAGATCGAAGAATAAGTATGTGAAAGTAGGAAAAAAAGTTAAAAATCTGACAAAATCCACCCGTAAAATAAGAGAAGTTAATGTCAACAGGATAGAACAAAAAACAAATATTTCGATAATCACTAGATTTTATCAAGTCGAGTGACACTTACCTCATTCAAACACCTCTCATTGAGAAAACGCAAAAATATGAGAGAAGACGGGAGAAAACGCGTGAAGAAAAGAGAACTCAAGCATATTGAATGTGGTTTGGTGGGGTATTTATTTTGATCTCGCCGCATCAATTTGTAGTGGTTAAGGTGTCGGTTTTTTGTAGCGGTTTATTTTAGTAGCGGTGTCTTTTATTTTTTGTAGCGGTTGCATTTTGCAGCGGTTATTTTTTTTATTAGTGGCGGTTATTGACCGCTACAAATGTTTTTTTTGGGGTTTTTTTAAAAAACAAAAGGAAAATGAAGAGTAGTGATAATTTTTCTTCTCAATCTTCGTCAAGATCCCTACAAAGAAAGTTTTTATAAAAAGTTACGTGTGAGTTGGATATGGAATAAGACATATATAAAACTTTTGTGAAATGCTATTTTTAAATTTCATATTGCGTATATTAAAAAACATACTGAACTATAGGTAAAGTGTCATCGCCGTCTGGGAAAAAGTTTTCGAAACTGGTAGGCTGGAGCGGCTCACAATCGTACGCGACGATCTCACCATCGCCCATGTCGTAAAGGTCCCGAGGCTTTAAATGAACCACCATATTCCAATCCCTGTGCCTCTCATCGGCGACATAATAAACCTGATGGGCCTCTGAGGCAAGAATATACGGCTCATCATCTTCAGACTGACCAGTGTGAATAGGCCGGGAGAAATTCACTGATGTGATGCCTAAGTCGTCAGTCGTGAGTCCCCGGGACGTTGTCGTATTCGCCCACAAACACTTGAACAACGTCACAGAGAAAAGGCCTTGGTAAGTTATCCTGACCACATCAACCAAGTTTTCCATAATACGGGACGTCACCGAACCGCATGTTCCCCATCACTGCTCACATAACTCCTCGTCCAAAACGCGCCATATACACCCAAGTTTTGGGTCAGCAATCCCTGATCTCGTGAAACCGTGCAAAACTTGAAGCCATTAACATTGTATGCCGTAAATACAAGACCTCATCCCCAAGATAACCTTCTGCTATTGAACCTTCAGGCCACGCCTTATTCCTCACGTAAGATTTTAGTTTCCCAAGAAACCTATAAAGTAATGAGGAAAGATGTCGATACATCAATGGTTAAACATGCGACTAGGAAGTAATATAATGCTGAAGTAATTAATTTTAAAAGAGTACCTCTCAATAGGATACATCCATCGGTAGTGAATCGGGCCGAAAGCTTTGTTTCATGAACAAGGTGTACTTGTCGGGTGAACCATGACCATGAAAAATGAAGGAGGAAAGATCATCTCCAAATGGCACAACGTAAGAATGATTTGTTGCAAAATGGTCAAGCTCCTCCACGGTCAACACCTTGGAACACAACTTCCGAAAGAAAGTATAAAGCTCGACCAAAACGATCGACACATCGAGAGGCGAGTGTATTTTTTATGGCCACGGCGGTAATCACGCATAAGCACATGTGAGTCATGACTCTTCAGCCCGGAACCTTTCGAGCCCGTACGTCCACACATCGTGAAATGTTGCTTGAATACCCGTCGGGAACTTTTATTTTCTTCAAAGTGGCGAGGAAGATTTCCTTATTCGGTTTTGTCGGGGTGAATTTTACGGTTGAAATCGCCATGCTCATCCGGCCACGCGTGCTGCCGCACGAACCCCCATCTCCCGTAAATCTTTCCTCACTTGAAGATGGTCTTTTGACTTGCCTGGTTTGTTCATAATCGTGTGCAACACATTGTCGCACACATTCTTTTCAATGTGCATGACATCCAGACTGTGTCGGAGCAAATTATCTTTCCATTACAGAAAAGTGAAGAATACACTTATCTTCCACCATTGTTGGGTCGCGGAACCAGTAGCCCTGACCGTCTTTGTCCCTGCCTTTCTTTGGATCGTCTTTTTTCCCATACTCAAAATCAACATCCACAAGCTGCTCTATGATCTCTCGCACCGGATAATATGCGAGGAGGTCCTCTTTTTTCCCGTTGCAACCTAAACCTCGTGCGTACGATCGAGAAACCTCCGATGACCCATGAAGCACCACTTACGACGGGAAGGCGCACCGAGTCGAGTCAAAATTGTAAGCCGGACACGCAAGGCCGGTATGCACATTCCGCCGGATAATGTTCCCACCCGGGGAAGTCACGATAGTCCACATCAACACCGCACGCAAGTTGAACAGTGTCTTCTCGTGCGCGTCATACGTCTCCACGCCTACATTCCACAACTCCACCAACTCATTGATCAGCGGTTGTAGATACACATCGATGTCATTTCCTGGTGCCTTTTTGCCTGGAATGATCATTGACATAATGAAGGAGCTTTGTTTCATACACATCCAAGGGGGCAAGTTGTAAGCTATCAAAACAACTGGCCATATACTATAACTTATGCTAAGATTCCCAAACGGATTGAAACCATCGGTCGCCAAAGCAAGACGAACATTTCTAGGGTCCGCCGTGAAATCAGGAAAGTCTGAGTCGAACGCTTTCCACGCTTCACCATCTCGTGGATGTCTGAGTTTACCATCTTTGTTCTTGTCGGCTTCATGCCACCTCATATGCTCAGCTGTCTTAGACGACATAAACAATCTTTGTAAGCGAGGTTTTAAAGGAAAGTACCTTAGAATCTTTGCGGGTTTCTTCTTCTACTTTTTTCCCTTCTGAACAATCCTGAACCTCGAAGTGTGACACTTCTTACAAGTCTCCCTCCGAGCATCCTCCCCCCAATAAAGCATGCAGTCGTTGGGGCAGACATCGATTTTTTCGTAGTCCAATCCTAATGCTGTGATTATCTTCTTGGCCTTGTAGAAGGTTGTGGGAATGTCCGCGTCGGGGAAAGCATCTCGTAGTAATTCCAAAGAACATCGACATCGCCTTATCGGTAATCCCACACATGCACTTGATATGGTACAATTTGATCAGAAAGGATAATTTTGAGTATTTCTGACAACCTTGATATAAAGGATGATCGCTCTCATGCATGAGGCTGAAAAATTCCCGAGCTGCTTCATTCCTATAGAAAACTGGTTCAGGACCCTGCACTTCTGCTGTGAAGTTGTCATCTTGAACACCAAAAGTGTCGCGAACAGCATCATTAACCGGATCATCTTGAGGTAGCAGTTGATTTCCTACTTGTGAGGTTTGAGGAAGATGATCCCCATATCTCATACCACGTTCCTCACCATGAACACCCCAAAATGTATATGCTTCTAGGAAAGGCTTAATAAGAAGATGTTCCATAGCACCTTCTCGTGTTTGCCACTTCTTAAACTTACATCTACAACAAGGACACACGATCTTGCCATTAACGCTAGCGTGAGAGAAGGCGAAATCTAAGAACTTATTTAATCCCGCTACATATATTGGAGAACTGCGCGGCATCTTGATCCATGATTTATCCATCTGTAGTAAACAAAGCAAAGAAAGTATATTGATGTAGAGACAATGTTTAATTACTTTCATCCCATAACTTGAGATCTTTAAATGCAACGGGGGAACATTTGTAGCGGTTAACAACCGCGACAACAACCACGACAATTTTTCAGCTTAAATTTGTCGCGGTTAATGAACCGCTACAAATTTGAATTGAAAAATCGCGCCATAAACTAGTTGCGGTTTACGAACCGCTACAAAATGATGATGACCGCTTGAAAGTTTTAGCGCTTATTTTTTAATTTGAAGTTCAAATTTGTAGCGGTTAACTAGATGAACCGGGACAAATATATTTTGTAGCGGTTTGAAGGTTTAACCGCTACAAAATTTATTAACATTTGTTTTTTTTAGTGTAATATTAACATATCTTTTTTATTACAAATTATAAACTCCGTTTATTCTTTAATAAAATTTAAATTTAAAAAACCTTTTGAATTAAAAAAAAAAAGATAACAAATATTTAAATTTAAAAAAATTGTCAACAAACATCCGACAACAAAACCGAATTATCGAACAAAATAAAAACTAATAACTATCGAGCCCAATGATCGTCCCGTCTCGGTGGAGTCTCTCTCGGGGCGGTGTGGGCTCGACCCGAGCTAACAACCCCCTCATCTTGATCGGCGGCAACATCCGGACGGGAGCGGGGAGGCGGTGGAGGCGAGGGGAATCCTCGAAGATGAACGGAGGGGGAGGCTCGGGAGATGGAAACCGTCTCGTTCGGTAGCAACTCGACAAGGCCCCTAAGCAAGTGACTTCCGCTAGTCCTCGATTAGAGAACCAACCGTTGAGACCCTCCCGCATGCGCCTAGTCCCGGCCTCATTTCGGGCCCCTCTCGCAAAGCAACCGCTCGGCAACCTTCCCGTCAAGGCCGCTCAAAGAACCCGCGCAGCAACTCGCTCGGCAATCATCGCATCAACCGCCTCCTTACGGTACACCATGCTAGGCCTGGCGCCTAGCCCAAAGCCCGACACGGCCGATGCTCGACCGGGCCCACAAAGCTTTCAATGTGGCCGTAGGATCAACGTAACCCCGTGACTCGGGGTCTCGCGGCGACGTATCTCTTGGCCGCTCGCTCAATCCGCTCCGACGCATATATTTCATAAAACATTAATCAATCAATTTAATTAAATTTTAATATACAACATTAACTATTTAATTAGTTTTTTGTAACTTGCTATTATCTCCTCTCGCGCCTCGAGATCGGCGTCCCATCACGGTGTCTATGTGTGCGTGTCCACAACCGCCCATAGTCCGTCTGACCACCCTCCTGTCGAGCCTTCTCTTGCTGAAAGAGTTAAAAGAGTATAAACTTTGTTATTTCCAAAACAAAACAATAATCAATTTAACATAAAATTAATTTAACATACCATCTCACTTGTAGGTCACAAAGAAACGTCTTGGATCCACCCGTGTGATTGATCCTTTGAGCTGCCTTGGATCCGGTGTTCCTGCGGGATAGAGCCCGCAAAATAAATGAGTAATTATACAATACCCTCATAGAAAAAAACAGAACTATGATTAATTAAAAAGCGTACACGTGCCTCTCGCACTCCTCCTATATTGGACAAAGGCTGCCCAGATGATTTGGGTCCACGCCGTCCGGGACGTTCTTCATCGATTCTGCAGAGGCATAGTCGAATCTCCATTCTGCTGGGTGTAGAGACGACCCCTCCGATTCTTCCACACTTCTCCCATTTTCAACTTTATATACCTCTTTGTGTTGGCTCGCAGTTTAAACTTATTCTATATCATAAAATAATTAGTAATTAAGTAATAATTAATTAAGAAACAGATAACTAAATTAACCACAATTTACTCGCACAACGTCCTCAAACGCCTTGTCCTTGGTCTCCTTCGGGATCTTTTTCCAATTCTAGAAAAAGATCGGGAACCATACCCAATTCCCGCCAAATTGTGACAAGTATCGATTCAACAGTGACCACCACCGCCGACGGCCGGGTCCGTGTCTCGTGTTCCGAGGGGACTATCACGCGGTAGCCGTTCTCCTGACTGAGGGTGTGAACATCCAGCGTCCTCCTACTGATGTTCCTATATTCATCTGCACAATTATAAAAAAAATTGTTGTATTGTACTTACATAAATTTTCACACGTCAGGAATTTAAATTTTTATTTTTTTGCCAATAAACTACTTATACTTACCTTCGATATCCACCGTAAATTCGGTGGAACGAGAAGACGACGGTTGGGGGTACCCTTGTTCCCGCTCGTTGTCCTCGTCGAGAAACCGCTCCGCCTCCGCTATGGGAATCTCAATCTCAATCTCGTCATCATCACCATTGAGGATGTCCTCAAGCGACAGACTTGCACCTCGCTCTCCACCTGCGGTCTCTTGTAGGGTCTCAGGGTTTGGGATTGGGTCATTTTCAAAGAGCCCATCAAACTCATTCCCAACCTGAGGGGGCCATGGGGGGACATTTATCTGAGAGGGCTGAAGGGGGACATTTATCTGAGGGGGCTGAAGGGAGACATTTATCTGAGGGGGCTGAACGGAGACATTTATCTGAGGGGGCTGAACGGAGACATTTAAAGGCCCATGCCCTCTCTTACGGCCTCCTCTACTACTACTACCCCGATAGGCCTTTTCGGGGTTCAACTACTTTCTCTTTTCCCTTGTCGTGAGAAACCATGATGTGAAAAGTAAAAGTACAAAGGTGAAAAGGTGAACAAAAGAGCGCGTGAATTTCAAAAGTGAATATAAAAACCGCGCGTTTCGTAAAGTTAAACCAAGTAACCGTTACAAAATTAATCATTTTGTAGCGGTTCAATATAGACCGCCACCCCAACCACGACAATTCTTCACATTTGTCACGCTTACATAACCGCTACAAAATGAACGACCATTCAAATTCGTAGCGGTTCTTGAGGTAGACCGCTACAAAATAATTAATCTGTAGTGGTGATTTGTGTAACCGCTACTAATTTAATAATTTTTTAAAAAAAAATCCAAACTAATTAGTTTAGCGATAAACTAATTAGATTGGAATTTTTCCTTATTCCAAAAAATATTCTCAATTATTTTCTTTAAATCGAATAACAGTTTATTAAAATTTCCCTAAAAGAGTCGATCTTAATAAATTTAGGAATAATAAAATTTAGGAATAATAATTTTATCGAAGCTTAATTCATTATAGCCACCGATCTTCCAAAAAAAACTCACCGATTCATTTTGATCGAGATATTTTAACGAAAGAACGGTGGCTATAATGGATCCAATCTCCAGTGGCATGTTAGACATATTTAGAGGAGTAGAAGTCTTCGTGTCAATAGAATATCGAATCTGGATTGTCACTAAAGGAACCTTCTCGGCTTGAACGATGAGAAGACAGGACAAATATCTCCGGACTCATCTCCCGAGATCGGTGCTACGATATATGCCCGCTCTTCTTTTTGAGAACAAAGCCAATAATGCTCTTTCAGTGACAAAGCCAGATTTAGAATATTTTTGAACATTATAATTGTTGTACGGATGGAATTGTCTATTTATAGAATAAATTTTTTAGCGGTTATTGTGAGAACCGCTACCAATTTTGCGCTTTTGACGCGGTCCAACGTGTCGCTTTCTTCTCACCGTGACAAAAGTGTGTCGTTTCGTGATTTGGTAGAGGTTATTTTGACATAACCGGTATGAAAAAAAAAACCGCGACGGACTTCGCTACTATAACGCGCTTGGCCGGCGCCATATTTGTAGCGGTTGGGTTTTGTGAACCGTGACAAAAAGCGAAGCAAAATGGTCAGCATTTTGGCGGCAATGCTTCCGTTACTAATTTGTGGCAGTTTGGGTTTAAATCGCTACTAATTTGTTCATTTGTAGCGGTTTTGATTGACCATTACAAGTACACCGCGACAAACGTTACGTTTTTTTGTAGTGTCTGGTCAATTAATGTCCAAGTGACTTTTGCACCCATTTGGTAACCACATAGTCACTGTTGGACCTAAAAAAAGCACTTGGTGTTGGGTGCTCCTTGGGGTAAAATACATGTGCATTTTTTCTCCTTAATCCAATATTAAATTGGTTCTATGATTACTAATTTGATTTTGAATTTCATTAATTCTCGGTGACTTTATATGAGATTTTTCCTTTTTAGTATGACCACTCACTTTTATGAGTTATAATTTCTTCTTGACTTAAAACTTAATTCACTTTTATTTATTTTCTATCCCTAATTAATTACATATCTCATAGATGTATTTTTACTATCCACTCTATCTCGTACATTATTATCGAACTCGCGAGTCAACTCACCGAGTTTGACAAATCAACTTTTTTAGCTAATGAAATCGAGTTAACACGCTTATAGAATCATTCTATAAATACACTCGGTCAAACTCGGTGAACTCGCTATTTCTAAACTGAGTTGAGTGAGTCAGAGATATGGGTAGGAGAAGCCGAGATCTAAATAGTAAAAGACTAAAAATCTTCACACAAAAAATATTAAAAACAAAAGCTAGTATAAATTTAAAAAAGAAAAATACATAATTTATAGAGCTTGCCCTATTTTAAGTTAGTAGACCTTGTGCCACCGCCCCATCGTCCTTCTTTCCCAAGTTTGCAGCTTTTGTTTTTCATTCTTCACTTAACGTTGTTCCTTTACTTATTCTTGTTGGTTTTTGAGAAGTTAGTAGAAAGAAGATGAAGAACGAGAAGACACAGTAGGTAGAAGAGAGAGTGTGTTTCAATTTTGAAATATGATAGATGAAGGTGTGATTTGTTTCTCGTGATATGTGAGGAGTGTGGTGTATGCCTTTTGTCTCGTGATATGTGAGTGTGTACAGTACTACAATGTGCCTTTTTGTCATGATATGTGAAGATGTTCCTTCACAGACTGTAGACTTGTAGTACTTGCTCCTTAGTCTATAAGCTCCCTTCTTTCCATTTTTTTTTATTAAACATTGTTCTTGATTTGGGTAAAGGTTTGCTGCTAGATTGAGAAGGATGGCTCACGTGGATCCCTATTCTCCTAGTTCTACATTCTTCAATAGAATAAAAAAAAGTAGCTGCCAATCACTTAGTTCCGAGTTCAGATTTTGATTCATTTTAGTTTAATAATATAGAATAATAAAGGTTTAGTGCAAGTGGGAATTATGCCTTTTCAGATCAATAAGAAGAGGAGTTACTCAGAACTGTAGTTAGGGCCTTGCTTGTCTTGTGAGACTAAAGAAGACTCTTTCAATATTGTGAAGCAAAGGACCAAATCAGATGCTGCATATTAGGAAGGTATTTCCACCTTTCCTTCACCTTTTCATTAATTTTAATTAATGGACATTTCAAATCAGAAGCTCCTTTTTTAACCTTGAGATATTATATATCTTCTTTGTTGCCTCTTCTTTTTCAATTTCAGAATTCTTCTTATTGCTTATTAATTAGGTAGTATATTAAATTGAAGATGTCTTCAAGCACAAAGGAAACTATTGGGAAAAATGTTATTGCTGCAAGAAAAAACTATTCGGTTAATTCATCGATATAGGATGGAAACATCGGATGGATGTTGATGGGAATGGCAAAAAAGTGAAGTGTAATTATTGTGAAAAAATTGTTAGGAGGGTATTTATACATTCAAAAATCATCTAACATACACTAAAATAGATGTTGAAGCTTGTGGCAATGTTCCTGAAGAAGTAAAGACCACAATATTGCAGCTTGCTTATGATGCAAAATGTGCTTCATCTAAAAGGAAAAAACAATGGGTTGATATTGGTGATGAAGATGATCAAGGTGCACATGCACAAGTTGAATCTCAAAATTCAAAGAAAAGGCTAATGAATTTCATGAGAAATACAAAAAACAATAGCAAAGGGGTAGGCAACACACAATCAACCATTAATCATATGTTTAAGATAGATTTTAGGGAAAAGGCTTGTCAGCAAGTAGCTTGATTTTTTTTATACAAGTGCTATGCCTTTTAATTGTATCAAAAAAATCCTGAATTTACAAAGATGTGTGAAGTTATAGGAAGATTTGGTCAAAGATTTTATCCTCATTCTTATAATAAGATCAAAGAAAAATATTTAAACTTAGAATTAAAAAACACACAGGCCTTGTTTGAGAACTTTAAGAGTGAATAGACAACAACACGTTGTTCGTAATGTCCGATGGGTGGACCGATAGAAAAAGGCGTTCAATTTGCAATTTTCTAGTGAATAGTCCTAAAGGAATAATATTTTTATATCCATTAGATACTTCTGAAATTTCTAAGAAGGTTGATAAAGTATTTGAGATGGTTGATGAGGCTGTGGAAAAAGTGGGTGAAAAAATGTGATGCAAATAGTAACTAACAATGCTTCAAATTATAAAGCAATAGGCACAAATTAATAGGAAAAGAAAATATTTGTATTGGACTCAATGTGCAGCCCATTGTATGGACTTAATGTTGAAGGGCTTTGAAAAAAAAATTATGTTGCATAAAGGAATCATTAGCATGTGTAGAAAAATCACAATATATATTTATACAAGATCAATGCTCATTAGCCTATTGAGAAAATACACAAACAAAAAAGATTTAATAGGCTCAAAAGAACTCGATTTTCCACTACATATTTGACTCTCATGTCTTAATGAGCATGGAGTACCACTGGTAAAATTGTTTAATTCTCAAGATGAGAATGATAGCAAATTTTCATCTACTAAAGATGGAAAAGAAGTAGAAAAAAGTGTCATGGACAATAAATTGTGGAAGAATATTGTGATATGCCTTAAAGTTGCAGCTCCTCTTGTTAAAATTCTTCGCTTAGTAGATTCAAGAGAAGCCAAGCTATGAGATTTATATATGAAACAATGGAAAGTGCGAAGGAAAAGATCAAACAAAATTTTAATAGTTTTTTTTAAACAAAAAAAAGAAGCCAAGTACTTAATTAATTTTTGTACTTTTTTATGCGAGTTTTATGTTTTTTATAATTTGATTTTTTTATGGAATGATTGTTTTTTTTATTGACTCGTGATTTGTAATAGTTATGGGCTTATATGGAATATAATTGATGAAAGGTGGGAAGCTCAACTACATAAGCCTTTACATGCAATGCAAGATACTACCTCAATCCTCATTTCCATTATGACACTAATTTTAAGCCTCATTATATGATTAAACAAGGGTTATATGATTGTTTGTTAAGGATGGTTGGGGATCAAGATGAGCTTAACAAAATTGAGTTTCAATTGGCTAACTTTCATAATGCAAGAGATATGTTTGGGCGTGAAACTGCATAAAGCATTAAGAAAAAAAGCTGTCTCCAAAAGAATGGTGGGATTCTTATGGAGATGGATGTGCAAAACTTAAAAGAATTGCAATTCGTATTCTTAGCTTGTGTTACGCTTCTTTTGGTTGTCAACCTAATTGTAATGCTTTTGAGATGGTAAGATTTTTACTATAAAAAAAAAAAATCAACATAACTTTGCTTGAATGTTAGAATACGAATGAAGTTTTTTTTCCTTCGTTTTTTTAGATTCATAAAATAAAATAATAATAATTTTTTTTTAAAAAAAAAAAAAAAAGCTTGCATCAAAAGAAGATGAATGATTTGGCATTTTTCATGTGCAATTTGAAACTCACAAGGAACCAAAAGAGTAGTTCAATTATGATTTTGATGATATATGTTCGATGATGAGTGGATTATTGAAGGAAGGATAGATGCGGACGATGTAGAGGAAGAGGATGATGAAGTTCTTCAACCTCATGAAATTAATTAGAATATGGCTAATCCATTATTTGGTATTGACCTTAATATTGAATTTAACATTGATGATGTTAGGGCAAATTATAATGAAAATGATGACGAGGGTGATGCAAATGGAGGTTATAATGATGAAGGTGAAGAATTTGAAGACAATGGAGACAATGATAATCCAACATTTAATGATCTTTGTTGAATTTATAATTATTTTTATTTAATTATGTTTAGTAAATTTATATTTATACATGAATTTCTTATAAATTTTTATGTTAAGTACGATAAATTATGAAATGAATTTAATTTCAGTTATTTTGATTGAAAATATATTTAAATACATTGTTGCCATTTTTAATATTTTCATTATTTTATCATTTTATTTTTATTTTTATTTATTAACATAAATACACTCTTATGGGTTTACGTTTCCGAGTTTATGTCCTTCTCATGAGTTTGTTTAGGAGTTTGACAATATTTATCTCATATATTCCTAGTCATTCTTTCCTACACCCTCCCTCATCATAAATAAGGATAATTTGGTAAAATAAAAAAGTTACATTCCCTACCCATTTATGGGTTTGAACAAAATTTAAACAACTTTTTTTATCTATGTAATTTAAATTTGATTAGTTGCGCCCATATATCTATATGTAGAAAGAGGATCAGATGGGGTACTAATTAGCGTTCTTCAAAGGCGTTGGCTTTATGTCAATATACGGATATATATAAAAGTCAAGAGTTTTGTTTAAAAAAGTTAATTTTAACATTGATTCAATATACTTTAAAATATCTTGTATTATATGTCTTAAATTCAATATCATGAAGATCAAAATTAGAACTAATTGGAGTAAATATAAAGAAAGCATTAAAAACTTACTAGCTAGAACCAAAGCAACCTGACACAATTGGCTCGTAGCTAGTTATCGTTAAGCATCTAGTCAAGGGTTTAATCCCTGACAGTTGTATGAAGAAGGTTATTTGGCCAGCACCAATACCTCTTTGGGACGACTACAATGCGAAGGAGGATTAGTCTTTGCTATTAGCGGAGGGTACCCCTAGTTTCTATATTAAAAAAAAAAAAAAAAAAAAAAAAAAAAACTTAGGGTAAATGTGCAAAAATGCACATGTGCTTTACCTTCAGGAGCGCCCAATACCAAATACTTTTTTTGGGTGTAAATATGTACACGAACTTTTTCAAATTGAGCAAAAATACCATCTCCATTAACCACCTAAACATCCGTTACTTTTTGGTTTGTAGACCCCACAATTTTTTATCCACTTGTCATCTTCTCCTTTCCATTATATTCCTTCGTTCGTTTCCTTTTTCTCTCCAAAACCACTCCCTCTAGCGCCCCAACACAAAAAAAAAAAAAAAACACACACGCACTCTCTCTCACGCCATCTCTCTCGTTTCTTCATTCCTCACTCCAAAACACAACATCCACTCTCCCTCTTTCTCTCAATCCCGGTATCTTCTTCTTCCTCTTCTTTTTTTATCTTTCCTCTCTTCTCCTTATTCTCAACTTGGGAGAGGAGAGAAACTAGTCTCCATTAATTAGACTATATATCACCGGTATCTCGCATTCGTCAAAAAAGAAAAGAAAAGTAGATTCACTAGTTTTTGAAATATGCAGGGGATGATGATACACAGTGAAGACGAATTTAGAGACGAGGCGGTGGCAGAAGATGCGGCGGCGAGGCGGAGTAGACATGAAGAAGGGGTCGTGGATGGTGGCGGAGGACACGACATTGACAGAGTACATGAACAAGTATGGGGAGGGGGATTGGAATTCGGTGTAGAAGAATTGTGGGTTGAGGAGGTGTGGCAAAAGTTGCAAACTCAGATGGGCTAATCATCTCAGGCCTAATCTCGAGAAAGGTGCTTTCTCTAAGGAAGAACACATTCACACCAAGCTTCGCAACAAATGGGCTCTCATGACCTCCTTAGTAATTTAATTAAACCACTACTTCATCACTTTCATGCGCTTGGCTTTTTGTCGGCCAGTTCATTCATGATTGGCTCATTGTAGGATGCTCATGTTTTATCATTCTAAACTTTTTCCCAAGCTTTGGTTTTTCTTCAGCTATGAAGGAACGGGTGGGTACGAAAAGGTTTTTGAAGAAGACATATAAAGAATGGCGATGAGATAGAGGAAGAGAGAGAAAAATTTTGAAAGAAGAAGGCCTAAGGAAGGAGGGATTAAAAGGAGTCCAGGCGGATGACACGTGGATAATTGTGGGGTCCACAAACCAAAAAGTAACAAATGTTTAAGGTGGTTAACGGAGATGGTATTTTTACTTCACTTGAGAAAGTTCGTGTGCATTTTTGTACACAAAAAAAAAAATATTTGGTGTCGTCCCCTCTTGAAGATAAACTATATGTGCATTTTGGCTCATTTACCCAAAAATTTAATAGCTAGAGAAAGTCAAAATTAGATATAATTTTTAATTAGGTGTTTTTCCAGTTTTTTTACTTCAATTTTTACCGTTTCCATGTGTTATAGATATTATTAGCCTCCACGCTTAAGTTAGGGAAAATTAAAATAACAAATCTGGAGAGAATCATATTTATTAGACTAAAATATACATTTGGTCTTTTATGTTTGTATCGAGGTTTATTTCATTAACAATTATTAACAAATGGGCTCATGGGTTATAGGTTCCATGCTCATCATCCCTACATTATTTCATTAACAATTATTAAACTCATTTTTTAATGTTTGTTCACCAAATTCCATATATATTTAATAAATGTATCATTTAATTATTTAGATATAATAAATTATTTAGATTTTTTAAAATTTTATTATTAAATGAATTTTCTTAACATACATAAATTTTCTTCTAAAATGAAAATAAATTGTATAAACTTTCTTGGTATAACATATATAATAAATTATAAAATGCCTTGAGTTTTGCTAAAATTATATAATTTTATTTTTAATTAAAATTTTGTTGACTTTTAAGAAATTATAATTTTTTACAAAATTAAATACTGTGTAATTTTTTCCATAGATATCTTTGCAAATTATCAAAAATGAAAATTGTGAAAACTTTTGTTTAGTTCAGTAAAATTAAGAATTTAGGCCCATTTGGTTCAACTGCATTGCATGTATGCAATGATAATCATGATTGGATAATTTCTAAAGTAAGAGTGTTTGGTTGCTCTTTAGTATGATAATAGGGTTTACCATGGTAATGATGATTACTAAAAAATTATTAATCCTCATCTATACATTCCCCCTTGAATACTCATTACCACCCCATTGCACTATTAAAAAAGTCTAATTTACCCTTTAGTTTTATTTATTTTTGTTTCATTTGTCTCATTCACATGTCACACCATACCATGATCACCGCCACCACAACTTCCTCCTCCTCCTTCACCATCACCAATACCCCCCGACCATCACCATCGCTACCTCCACCATTGTGGCCACTGCCACTACCTCCTCCTCTACTACTGTCATCGCCACCCCACTTCACCGCTGCCATCCCACGCCACCGCCATCACTACCTCCTCCTCCTTCACCGTCGTCGTCGCCACTACTTTTCCTCCGCCACCCCTGTCATCGCCACTTAAACCATTGCCACCATCACCACCATTATCTCCTCCTCCTTCTCCTCCGACGTTACCTCCTTTATGTAACGGCCCACTTGCTGTGCCTACCAACTTGCCGAAACACGACTGCGGAGTCGCCTGCCAGCCTGCCGAAGTGCGACTGTGGGAGAGCAAGGTCCAGTCGCTACTTGGGCAGGTATTGTCCCTTGGAACTCCAAGAGCACCTCCCTAGTCTCGAAGCCACTACCTTGAGGATAAATAGGTACTAGATAAATAAAAATTGTTAAAACTTATTGAAATGTTGTGAATTTCTTAACAAATTTTTTTATAATATTCAAACCCATTTTTTACCTTTTAGGATTTTTAAAATTTTTTATTAGGGATTTTCCCAGTATATAAATTTATTCAGTGAAAAAATACACATACATAATTTTATAATTTTTTTGACATCAAACATATTTTTGTAATTGAAAAAAGAGGAATATCACAAATGTAAGGGAAAATGACAGTCAGGTTAAGGACCATAAAAAATTACAAAAAAGTCCCAACAGAAATTCACATATCAAAAAAGTCCACAAAATCCAGGTTTTTAAATTTTGTTGTGAATATAGCACTTCTGTTGTGAAAATAGCTTTTTCTCATTGTGAATGGCCAGGTTTTAAATTTTGTTATGAATATAGCACTTCCTGTTATAAATCTAGCTTTTTTCTGTTGTAAATGACATCTGTAACTTAGAGACTTGAGTTTGAAATAAAATCCAGGTGTTTGAATTTTGTTGTAAATATAGCACTTCATGTTGTGAATATATCTTTTTTTGTGAATGACCAGGTTTTTAAATTTTGTTATGAATATAGCTCTTTCTCGTTATCAATACAAATAATTTTTAAAAAGTCCTTAGAGACTCCTAGAGACTTTTTGGGGACTTTTTTTATATAAATTTCTCGTTAGAACGTTTTTATAATTTTCTATGACGTCCGACCATTTTCCTTAAATATAATGTATAAACTCTCAACTAATATCCATTGGTCAAATAAAACAAAAGGTGCGAGTACATGCTAGATCTTTAGTGTCATTATTGGAAGTAGGAAAAAGTGAGATGTGTATAAAACGGAGCGTGTGTCTTTGGGATTATGGGGAAGAGTGAAAAGCTGGATAGTGGAAAGAGATGGGGGAACATGTGAAAAGCAATCTGAACCCTGAGACGTAGGTTCTTGACACTTTCTTTGGCCATACATTTTTTTTAAAAAAAAATGACTGAGACACCAGAGAATGCTCTCATCCTTGCTGATACTGGGCAACGAAAACTTCCTCCTGATCGGCCTCCGGCTAAAGGGCAGGATGAAAGAAAGAAAAAGAAGAAGTTAGAAGAAGCACCTCAGGTTATCATGGATGAGGTGATGTTAGATAAAGAAACAGAGCAGATCACTGAAAGATTGATGACACAAAAAGTAAAAATGGAGATAATGCTCAAAAATTCCACTCCTATCGTGCCTCCCTTCTTGGATTCAATGGAATCGCCCATTGTGACCATGTAATGGAGGAAGATGATTTATTTACAGATGATAAAGACATCTGTTGGAAAATCCCTGAACCAACTGAGGAGATGAAAAAACTAATGGAAATGTACCATGTGGCACCATGCACTGAGGAAGAGTATAATGAATGGTGTGAGCCATGGAATTATTCTCTTATACTCACAGTGCTAGGCAGGAGGTTTAATCTCTATGTGCTAAAAGATCTTCTATCAAAGTTATGGGGGTTTTCTAGTTTTGAGCTCATTGATATTCCTAATAACTACTTCGTTGTTCGCTTCCAAGATCAAGAATTATGGAGATCCCACTACAATAAAGTCCTCTATGAAGGTCCTTGGGTGGTTAGACAACACTGTGTTATTCTCCAAAGGTAGACACCCTATTTCAACCCCTATCACAATGCTTTGGGCAGAGTTGCTACATGGATTAGAATCCCAGATGTCCCAATGCATATGTATAACAAACATTGCATCTCCAGGCTAGGGGATAGGATTGGAAGAACATTAAGGGTGGACATGAACACTCTACAGGAGTGTCAAAATGCTTCACCAATAATTCAGCAGGGAAAATTTGTGCGAATTTGTGTTGAGCTGAACCTACAAAAAAAGCTAGTGCCTAAAGTGATAGCGGCAGGATCCATTTTCAATGTTGAGTATGAGGGTCTTACTCTCATATGCTTTGGTTGTGGCAGATTCGGGCATAGGCGTGAAAGATGTCCCCTCAAATGTGCTGGATCAAATCACCAAGAAATGCATCAACAATCTCCAACGCAACCACCACAGAGGCTGTCGGTGAACACGCCGGCGACGGGTGAGGAGGACGCGTTTGGGCCGTGGATGCTGGTTCATCGGAGGAACCGCCGTCCACCGCAGTGGCAAGACCCCAAGAATCGCCAGCAGCAACCCTCGGGGACCAGCGGCAAGACACCGTCGGGAGGAAGTGGCAAGACGATGAAGACTCAGGCAACGGTCGGACAGCAATCGGCCTTCGCGCCGATTGGAGATTTGCAGGATCTCCAGGATTCAGGCGCGGACCACTCCTCTGGTCAGATCGTACCTCGGATTGAGCAAGGTGAGGTCAGCAAGGACACTCCCTCTCCCTCAGTGAGCACGATGAATCAGGGAAAAAAGAAAGGGACAGCTGGAAATAAGGGAAATAAAAGTGGGGATTTAATTATTAAACCAGTTGGGCCAAATCTTGTGCAATCCATGCAATACAGCCAAAATCATCCAAGCCGTGGGGCCTATTTCTCGCTGCCGGGCCGAGCAACGCCTTGGAGGGGAAAAAGGCTTCGAGTGTAACTCGTCCGGGCCATCTTTTTTGGCTGAAGAAAAAAGACCTTTAAATTTAATTGATGCTAAAAATGGGCCTGCGATGGGCCTACAGGAAACCCCTATTGCGCTGGATCAGTCTAATGAACACACCAACAACGATTTATCCCTTCATGTGAACCACAAAAAATCATCTACAACGAAGTCAAAGGGTCAACACATACATAACATTGTCCAAGGTAGCATGGATAATGTGGATATCCAGAAAAGTGAGGCAATTCAAACGACCCTGGAGCAAAATAATATTTCAGCATCACTCAACACCACAAGGCCACCTGAGCATTGGGATCCCAATGAAGATGTAGCACCAAATTTCCTCGAAGCCAAGGGAACCTATGTGGCTGAAACGCAGTTTGACAAGCGGCGTGAAGATGAGGCATAATGCCCAAGGTAAGTATTGCTAACCTTTTTCACTTTAATTATATTTTAATTATGTTTATAGTTTCTTGGAATTGTAGGGGAGCCGGTAGCCGGACCTTTCCCTTAACCATTAAAGATATTGTTAATAAATATTGTATTGATATTCTTTGTCTTATGGAGCCGCGTATTAGTGGTAATAAAGCTGATAAGGTTTGTCGTAAGCTTCGTTTCACCAATTGGATTCGGGTGGAAGCAGCTGGGTTTTCTGGGGGAATTTGGCTTCTTTGGAACAACGACAGATTCGATGTTACCTACATATCCTCCACCACCCAATTACTTCATTGTCAGGTCACTGAGCTTAACACTAATAATATCACTCTTGTTACTGCTGTGTATGGGAAAACTAATCCCGTTGGTAGAGTCTCCCTTTGGAATTCTCTCCGTTCTCTTGCGGCCACTACTAGTCTCCCTTGGCTTGTTTTGGGTGATTTTAATGCTTTCTTGTCCCTTGATGATAAACTTGATGGAGCTGACCCCCCCGGGCCTCTATGCACCAATTCAGAGATTGTATTGAGGACACTGATCTTATTGAAGCCTGGGTTCAAGGGGAAAAATTTACATGGGAATGGCATGGTCTGAAAGAGCGGCTTGATTGGGTTTTCACAAACTTCACTTGGCTTAACCATTATCCTAATTTCGTTGTTCGTCATGAGCTCAATTTTAAATCGGATCATCGAATTGTTGTGGTGAATACTAACCCCTCAGTCCAGAGAAGGAAATCGCAGAATTCTTTTTCCTATCAAATTGCTTGGTCTTTGGAAAGTGATTTCACGAATATTACAAAAGAAGCTTGGCATGAGAAGAATTGGATCCAAGGACTCCAAAATTTTCAAAACACTGCTCGTAATTGGCATGATAACCAGGTTGGTAATTTCGCTAAGAAGAAGCGTGAGTTGATTCGTCGGCTGGAAGGAATTGATAGAAGTAGAAGAGCGAATTTGCATACTGGGCTTTATAAGCTTGAGAAGAAACTTTGGAATGAATACCATAAAGTGGCTACTCAGGAAGAGCTCTTCTGGTTTCAAAAGTCCCGACGTGATTGGCTCCAGGGGGTGACAGAAACACTAGGTTTTTCCATGCCTCCACCGTGATCAAAAGGAAAAAGCAGAAAATCGCTGCCATTCAAAATGATTTGGGGGAATGGATTGAAGATCATGACACTGCAAAAATGATGGCTCATGACTTCTTCCTAAACCTATATACTCGTGATGACTCGGTTAAAGATCCGAATGGATGGTGCTCCAATTTTCCAACAATTGACCCTCAAGAGTTGAATGATCTCTCAAGACCTCTTACGAGGCTTGAAATTAAGAATGCTGCGTTTGCAATGGGAGCTTTTAAGGCCCCCGGTCCTGACGGTCTCCAGGCTCATTTCTTCTAAACTTAGTGGGAGGCCGTTGGTCCCAAAATATTCGAGTTTATTGAAAATTGCTTTCATAATCCCTCTAACATGGCCGCCATTAACAAGTCCAGGGTTGTCCTCATTCCCAAAGTTGACAACCCCTCCTCTCTAAGGACTTCCGACCTATATCCCTGTGTAACGTCAGTTTCAAAATCATTACGAAGGTCTTGGCGACTAGATTTAGAGGATTCATGGATGTTCTCGTTGGCCCTGAGCAACGCAGCTTTATTCCTGGCAGATCGAGTTGTGACAATATCCTTATTGCACAAGAAGTTATCCACTCTATGAGAATAAAGAGCAGGAAGAAGGGTTTTGTGGCCATCAAGATCGACATGGAGAAAGCCTTCGACAGACTTGATTGGGGTTTCATTAAAAGTACTCTGGGCTGTTTGAATTTAGCGGACAACCTTATCAATCTCATTATGGCCTGCATCTCGACTACATCCATGTCTATTCTTTGGAATGGTGAGGAAAATCCGTCCTTTACCCCTTCCAGAGGAGTCAGACAGGGTGATCCCCTCAGCCCTTATATTTTCGTATTGTGTATGGAGCGTCTGGGGACATCTTATAAAGGCTGAATGTGATGCCCGGCTCTAGAAACCTTTTTCCTTTAAAAGAGGAGGTCCGCACATCTCTCACCTCTTCTTTGCCGATGATCTCATTCTCTTTACGGAGGCCTCCCAACATCAAATGTCCGAAGTCCGCAAGGTGATGAGGAGCTTTTGTGAAGTCTCGGGCCACAGAATCAATCTTGATAAATCTCGTATGTTTTGTTCTTCAAATGTGAACTTCAACAGAGCTCTTGAATTAAGCCAGTTTCTTGGGATAGGTCTCACCCCTGACCTTGGTAAGTATTTAGGGGTGCCGATCATTCATAGCAGAGTTACCAAAGCCACCTACTATCCTATTGTGCAAAAGGCAAGAAAGAAGCTGTCGGTATGGAAAGGCAAATTGTTATCTATTGCTGGTCGCTCGGTGTTGATTAAATATGTGCTAGCTGCTCTTCCTACCTATTGCATGCAATCAACCTTCCTCCCTATTTGTACTATCAATGAGTTAGATAAGATCTCGAGGAGGTTCCTTTGGTACCAAGAGGAGAATATGAATAAAATGCACCTCGTTGCTTGGGATAAAGTTACTCAAGCAAGGAATTAAGGGGGCCTTAGCTTCAAAAATCTTCACCGCCAAAACAAGGCTTTTATTATGAAGCTCTGTTGGAGCCTCCTGACAAAAAAGCATGATCTGTGGGTTCAATGTCTTCTGACTAAATATAATTGTGGTCACCTTCCCCTCCCTAATGTTAACAAGAAAAGAAACTCATCCCCTGCGTGGAAAGCAATTGTTCAAGTTTGGGATAAATTTCTTTTAGAGTTGGGAGAAAGGTTAATAATGGAAGTGGAACCAAGTTTTGGCACGATCGTTGGCTCCCTATCGATCGTCCCCTTGTTGCCTTTGTTTCTGACCCTTCCTTTATTAATGAGGATGAAACTGTTCGAGACCAATTGCTAGATAATGGAACTTGGGATATTGACAGATGGCGGGGCATTTTACCTACCTCAATCATATATAGTATATCTAAAATGCATCCCCCCACTACCAACCTTCCTGATTGCTTCTTCTGGAGAGCTGTGAAAGATGGTTGTTTCTCCGTTAAATCCGCTTATAACTATCTTTCATATCAGCGAGACACGAGACATAACAACTTTTGGACTTTGATGTGGAAATGGCACCTTCCTGAGAAAGTGAAATTCTTTATGTGGCAGGTTGCTCATGAAAGGATTGTTACTAACTCTCTTCGGGCTAAAAGAGGTCTCACAAATGATAACCTTTGCCCCTTCCATTGTAACAACGTCGAGAGCGTGATTCACATAATCAGGGATTGTGCAAGGGCAAAAAATTTCTGGAAACATATTTTACGACCTAACTATTTTCCTCAATTTTTTACAGGTAATTTGCAGACTTGGCTTAATTGGAATATTCACCACAATCCTGGAGCTGGGACATTTCAGAATTTCTCTTGGTCAAGAGTTTTCAGCTTCGGTTGTTGGATACTCTGGACAACAAGATGCAAATTCCTGTTCCAAGGTGACACAACAGATATCAGGGACATGCTACACTTGTGCAATTACCTTTTAATGGAAAATATCTCAAACCAGGTTCTTAATCACAAAGTTTTCCAACTTTGCAGGTGCACGGAAGAGTCTTGGTCTCCTCCTCCTGTGGACGTTGTTCGCATTGATGTTGATGGTTCAGT
Organism: Acacia acuminata; assembly: GCA_019022655.1. Taxonomy (NCBI): domain Eukaryota; kingdom Viridiplantae; phylum Streptophyta; class Magnoliopsida; order Fabales; family Fabaceae; genus Acacia; species Acacia acuminata. Next base: position 266,159 of record JAFJYI010000398.1, on the reverse strand, counting down.
GCGATATCAACATCAAGCAGCTTGCGGAGGTGTCATAAGGAATTTGCAAGGTCATTGGCTGATGGGTTTCCACAAACCTCTTGGACATCATACAGTCATTGAGGCGGAGCTCTACGCTATCATGACAGGCCTAAAAGTGGGGCGCCAAATGGGTTTCCAGACAATTCTCCTATACTCCGACTCTCTGGAGGCTGTTAATATCCTCATGAGAGATTGCTGTACTGATCATCCTCTCAGGGACATCATTGCAGAAACTCGGGACCTTATCTACCAGGACTGGAGTGTTCAGATCTACCATACTCCTAGAGAAAATATCTCCTGTGCAGACTATATGGCTAAATATGGCCAAGACAATCAGCATGAAGCGGAGGTGGCTCTTATACCAACCGTTCCAAGTGGTTGCCTTCAAATGTATTTACATGACCAGTTGGTCTGTAATCAGTTGAATTGTAACCCCTAGTTTTTTGGCTTTCTTTATGTATTAAGGGCTAGACTTTCATAGTCTTTTCCCTTCTATTCTCAAGCTTCTGCTTGCCTTTACTTCTTAAAAAAAGTCGTCTTTCCCTTTCGTTTAATGGGAAAAATTATCATTTGGTTTGTTAAACTGCTTTCTTGACAAATTACCCCGACTTGCAAGGTAATAGAAAAGTCCACAAGTACCGGTTGGTTGATTGAAATTTGAAAGCACGATCCATAATGTACGATAAAAAAGTTGAGTTTAAATTGCAGTCATGTCAAATCCTCCCGGACGGCCGGACCCACCCCCTAAACATAAGTTATGTATATTTTTAAATGGGGTTAATATTTCTCCTATCACTGAAGATAAAGTTACCTCCAGTGACCCCAAAACTACACCGTTTCACACTTAAAAAATAAAACATCTCCTTTCTCAACTTCATCCTCTGATAGCCTCTAACACTCATCGCCATCGTCATCTCTACTCGCCAAACCAAGAGTGGTAGGATCACCCATTCCCACAGTTCCCACCTGAACACCACTCAGCGGCAACCACCTACCGTCAGGGAACCAGCGTGCCTGACTGGCGCCACCGTAATCATTTTGGTCTGAATATATCACCGCCCCAATAGCTCCTTCCTCACGCGCATTTTTCACAATATCCCCTCTGAATATTTTCCCATATCTCGCCAATACCACAGTACCTGAAACATTCACTCCAATTTCCTTCAATTTCAAATAGTCCACCACGCGCCCATAGTTGCCGTAAACCCCAAGACCAATTACAGTGTCAGACTTAGCATAAGCATGGAATGTTGGGTAATTGTATTTGGTTCTTTTTATAAAACATTTACTTATTTCCAAAACGCATTAATTATTATTTTTTCATTTATGCTCATAATTAATAAGGGTAGTGGGTGAGAGTATGAGTTAATATAATATTAGAGTTTAGTGCAATTAATAGGAATAATATTGGAAGTTACTTAAATTGTAGGACAACTTTATTGACGTTAACTATTTTTATTAGTTTGTGAGAATTGTTAATTGGTATTTTATAATAAAGATTAGAAGGAGTATTTGTTTATACAATATTTATCAAAAACCAATGTTTTCAGCCAACCAAGTGTTGGGTTTTTTTTTGTTCGAAAGTGTTGGGGGTTCAAATCCAACCCTTAGCACTTTGGAATGGAATATTTCTCCCTAACCACAATATTTCCGCATGAGCTCCAGTGACGGTGGCAATGGGAAAAAAAAAATATTTAAGTGTAATTTAGTCATTTCTTTATAATTTCAAGAAAAAAAATTGGATCTAATTTCTCTTTGAGATTATAAATATTTGAAACTTTTTTGTGTTTTAGAATTTTTAAAGTTCTTTATTACAATTTATTATATAAAAATTGATTCAGTAAGGAAAAACACATACATATTGATGAGTTGAACATATTTTTGTAATTTTTTTGCCATCAAACATATTTTTATAATTGGAAAACGAGCAATATAATAATGTAATGTATATGCTCGTAACTTGATACTGGAATTATCCTGAAGTTTTCAACTACTCCTTCGGATCTTTATTATAGCCACCAACAACAATTCTACAAATCAATAAAAACAGTTAAAATCAATAAAGTTGACATACTATTTAAGTAATTTACAATATTATCCCTATTAATTGCATTAAACTCTAATATTACTCCCTCTCGGTCTTTATTATAAGGCACCAACTAGTAATTATATTTAATCCTTTTTATAAGGCATTTTCTTGTTCTCAAAACGTATTAATTATTTGTTCTATGTATGCCCATAGTTAATAAGGTAGTAGGTAAGAATAATAATTAATATAATATTTAAGTTTAGTATAATTAGTAGGGCAATATTGGAGGTTACTTAAATTTTATGACAAATTTATTGACTTTAACTATTTTTATTAGTTTGTGTGAATTATTGGTCTTGCCTTATAACAAAGACCCGAAAGAGTATATTATTATTACTCTCACTCACTACCTTTATAATTATAGATATATATGAAAAAATAATTAATACTTGTTAAAATAAGTAAGTATCTTATAATAAAACTTAAATATACTTATTAATTAGTGTTTTATAATAAAGATAAAAAAGAATAATATCATGGGTCAAGTAAAACAAAATCTACGGGTCAAGTAAAACAAAAACTACGAATATATGCTGTATCTTTAGTGGTGTCATTATTGGAACTTGGAAGTAGGAAAAAGTAAGATGTGGGTGCTGGACTGCTGGGCTCATGGGAAAGAGTGAAAAGTTGGATAGTGGAAAGAGATGTGGCAAAATGTGAAAAACAATCTGAACAAGAGCCGTCGGTTCTTGACACTTTCTTTTGGCCATGCATTTTCTCACCAACGGGAAGAGATTCTCTCCCCATTTTTTTCTTTTTATTTTTTCTCATTAACCTATTTAGATCATTGATTGAAAAGATGAGGAAAATGTTAAAGTATTGTTACTATTGAGTGAATGTATATGATCTAGAGATAATAAAGAATAATAAAAAAAAGATTATGAGAAAAAATCAACCCTCACTGACATCAACAGCAGATGAAAGTTAAGGCATCTGCTTATATATTTCTCAACATCTATCCTTCATAGCCATGGTATTTTCCGAGAAGCTAACATTCTGGTGGGTACTCTTAAGATTTTGTTGGGATTACGTTTGAAATCTCAAAAGTGTGTATTCACTTGAATTAAAATAAAAATTCTTCCACCTATTTATCTAGTATACTATAAATCATATTTCAAAAATTTCTTTTAAAAGCTGCAATCATTTCCAACAAACACTGAATAGGCTATTTAATGCTTAAAAATGAGATGAGGCAGCTACTGTGAAAAAAGAAAAGAAACATAAAAATGTTCAAAACAAGAGGCATTAACAAATGCATCGGCCTATCAGTGTAGGATAGACTATTTCGTCATTTTTCTTAGTTTTTGCTGGCAGTCATTTTATTGGAAAAATTCCAACTAGGTCCAAAAAACCATAAAAAATAGTAAAAAAATCTCAATAGAAATTCACATATTGAGATTATTTGTATGGAAACAAAATCTAGATTTTAAAATTTTATTGTAAATATGACCCTTCCCGTTGTAAATATGATTTTTTTCCCTATAAATAGCCGATTTTAAATTTTGTTATAAATATAGCACTTCTTATTGTAACTCTAGCCATTTTCTATTGTAAATGACATCTTATGTTTAGGGACTTGAGTTTGAAACAAAATCCAGGTGTTTAAATGTTGTTGTAAATATGACACTTTATGTTGTAAATATGACTTTTTCTGTTGTAAATGGTCGATGTTTAAATATTGTTGTAAATATGGCATTTTCTCGTTGTAAATATGACACTTCCTGTTGTTAATACAAATAATATCAAAAAAATCCCTAAAAACCTCTGTATAATTTGGTGATTTTAAGGGACCTAATTGTATTTATTTTTGGTCTTTAGGACCAGAACGTAATTTTGGGATTTGGCTTTCCTCCAATGCACATATTCATCTGCTGCGTCCGCTGCATCCACACGGCGCCGTTTTGGTGCCAACCACACACTAGTCTCCTCTTCTTTAAAAAAAAAAAAAAAAAAAAAAAAAAAAAAAAAAAAAAAAAAAAAATAATTCAAGCTACTAATTCAAGAATCGAATCGTACTGAAAAATCCTTGATGATCTTGAAAAATTATTTTAGGATCTTAAAAAAATATTTTAGAATAGCATGACTCTGGTACTAAAATGATACTTCAATATTGAAAGGTACTAAAAGGATGCTTCGTAATACTAATTGGTACGTAAAAAATTATTTTAGGATCTTAAAAAAAAATTCAGATACTTTTATCGCTACTAAAAATATACTTTAAGATATTTTTTATGGATCTTAAAATAATTTTTTAAGTACCTTTTATTATTCTCAAGATCATTTTAGTACCAATTCACCATAAAATAATTTTTTAATATCCTAAAATAATTTTTCAAGATCATCAAGGATTTTTCAGTAGTTTGAATTATCTTTTTTACTACCCAGCAATGCTTGAAATTTTTTTTCTAAAAAAAAAAAGAGGAGACCAGTGTGTGGTTGGCACCAAAACGACGCCGTGTGGATGCAGCGGATGAATATGTGCATTCCAAATCCGTAATTTTGCCCATTTTATTTCCGTATCCCTATGCAAAGCCATCAATCTAAACTCAAAACTCGTGATTGAGGGAAGGCTGGACCACACGACTTTGACCTAAGACTAAAATTTGAATTTCAAATAAATTAGTTACAACAAGTTAATTAATGATAAATGTTCGGTGGTGATTGAGAGCTGAGAGAGATTTGTTCAATAGGGTAAAAATGAATATAAAAAAGATTAAGACTAGTTCAATGACTTTTTGAAAAAACATGAAAGAAAAAAATCGTCACAATAATTTAATCATGACCGGTTGGATTGTGGTGAATTATGAAATCAGATTATTTAAGCTTTTTTTTTTTAAAAAAAAAAAAAGTATTAAACAATTTGATGATTCCTTTCCTATTGATATAATATATATATATATATATATATATATATATGCTTATATATATCTCCTAACATCCATTGAGGATACTACATCATTCTCAATTTGTTTTAGATTTCCTTCATGGCCATTCTCTTCAGGAAACCTCAATTTTTGGAGAAGCTTACACTTTGGTGGGTACTGTTAGTTGGCTATTTAATCTTGTTCCCATATCATATTTCCTCTTTCATTACTTCACCAAATAGTGAAGCGAACAATTTGCTAAAGTGGAAGGCCACCTTGACAACCAAACAGGGGCGGAGCCACGTTGGGGCAAGTGGGGGTAAGTGCACCCACAAAAATTTTGATAATATATATATTTTCAACGGATCTCATATCAACCTATACGAGATGGTGTGGTTGGTTGGTTTGGTTGTACTCGACACGTAACTACGGTCCACGGCTCGATACTTGCTCTCCTCCTCCCTTTCTTTTTTTTTCATTGTTCTCTCCCTTTTTTCCCCTAAATCCCTAATCCCGTCGCCTTCCCTTTCATTCGTCTTCCTTTTCCCTAAATCCCTAATCCCGTCGCCTTCCCTTTCATTCGTCTTCCCCGTCGCCAGCTTCTTCTCATCTTCCTCTCCACCTCTATCAGCGAGTCGCCAGCTTCTTCGTCCTCAGAAACCTTAGACCCCAACCTCACTCTGGCGCTCTACTCGCCATCTCTTCTTCTTGCCGAAGCGAAGTTCTGTGAGTCCGTCTTCTCGCTTTCCCTCTTTTTGTTTCTTCTACTTCAATCCTTAGCTGCTTAGAAATTGCTTTTGTTTTCCATGATTTTCTTCGTCTTCTGGGGTTTAGTTGATTTAATTGCTGATCTACCTTTGTAATTCAAGATACCCGATGTAGATATCTGGGATTTGGGGTTTTGACTTCCTTAACCTGAGGGAGAGAAATCCTTGGAAAGATTTATCACAATAGTGTTAAGTGACTAATTTATTTTCCATTTTTAGTGCTTGAACTATGAAAAAGCTTTATCAAGGAGCGTGATTCTTGCTTGATCAAAAGGAATTTATTTACTCATATATATAATTGATTTATCATTACCCTTATACTAGAAGACGATAATAATTTCTCGTCACCTTATATATTATTTTCCATTTATATGTTTTAATGATTATTAAGTACTTGTATTCAAGTGAGCCTTTTGCCTTTGACTACCTTGATCTATAGTTGGCACTCTTATTTTACCTACAATGATATTTTTTCATTTGATACTTTACATTTTAGGTCCTTGAGAGAGCACTTCAAGAATGTGGCAATGATATAGATGCTTCTTAGTTATGTGCCCGCATGAACTTTGGTTGGGATCTCCAAATGAGAATTCGCTGTCGAAGAATCAAGTAAATGTGGAGACAGTATTGTTGATATCTGCATATTAATGTTAAATAAGAAGTTAGTAGTCTTCAGTCTTAAATGGATCTTAGGATGAAATGAACTGAGTTAAATTGTACAGTAGTAGAAACTTTTATTTTCCATTTCTTTTACTTGCTATTTACTATATGATGTACAAACTAATGTTCTTCAATTGTTTCCTGAATGAGGGCTCACAAATATGGAACTGAGTTGAATAAGTTGTCTTTGAGAAGTTTTCTCATAATATGAATTATGAAGCAATCTGAAACCATCCTTTGTTAGTTTTCAAGTATTCTCTGCTGCAAGCATGGTTTTTAACATTTGTTCCTACTTAAGTTGGATCCACTTTTAGATTGGTGTCCACCATTCAACATGATATTCTATCTTTGGCGAGTGTGCATTTATTTGAATAATTTTATGCTTGAAAAGAAGATTGTTGTAGGAAGTGTTCAATTTTTCTGTTCTATATTTCTAAAATGAAAATTAGGAACGGCAAATGGTTTAGTACTTTAATATCCTTCCCTGGAAATCTTCTTGGTTGCTTAATGGATGAAACTGTGTGTATGTTTATGATCGAGCACTTATGTTATGGTGCTGTTTTTATTTTAATTTTAGGACAACTAGGATGAAATAATTATTTGGTTAACAAACTTGTGGATACAACTAATAATGCTTACGACCACCTATCCACCTAAAGATTCATGCCGATAATCATGCTCGATCTCTTGATTGTGGTTAAATTATGAAGGGACTAAAGCAAGTAAATGCCAAAGAAGTGCATTTTATAAGTGGTTTTTTTTTTAATGTGTAAAAAAAAAATTGGAATGATGAAGAAACTTGAGAAACTTGACATGTCAAACAACAATCTCTCCGGTAGCATCCCTAGAAATATCGGAAACATGTCTAGTTTAGAACAACTTTATCTTGATACCAATCAAATCTCAGGGTCCATTCCACAAGAAATAGGGAAACTCTATTCTTTGGAAGTATTGGAATTGCTAAGAAATAACCTTTATAGATCTATTCCTTCTAGTATTGAAAACTTGACTGAGCTCTTCGAACTAAGATTGTTTGAAAACAATCTTTATGGACCCATTCCTTCAAGTATTGGAAAGTTGACAAAGCTCTCCATATTACTTTTGCATGCAAACAACCTTTCTGGATCTATTTCTTCTAGTATTGGAAACTTGACTGAGCTCTCTCGACTAAATTTGTGTCAAAACAATCTTTGTGGACCCATTCCTTCAAGTATTGGAAAATTGACAAAGCTCTCCATATTAGATTGGAGTACAAACAACCTTTCTGGATCTATCCATTCAAGCATTGGAAACTTGATTGAGCTCTCCAAACTATTTTTGCGTCAAAACAAACTTAGTGGCAATCTTCCATCAGAAATTAATAACCTTACAAAATGGGAATCCATGCAAATTTCAGACAATAATTTCAAAGGTCATTTTCCTCAAAACATTTGTCTTGGAGGATTACTTACTAAATTCTCTACAGAAAATAATCAATTCACTGGTCCCATTCCTAGAAGTTTGAAGAATTGCTCTAGCCTTCGTAGAGTTAGGCTTGAAAATAATCAATTGACAGGAAATATAACAGAAGCTTTTGGTGTACATCCAAGCTTGTACTACATTGATTTGAGTAAAAATGCATTTTATGGCCACTTGTCAACTACATGGGGGCAATGCCATAACCTTACAAGCCTCAAGATCTCTCATAATAACTTATCAGGGGGCATACCACTGAAACTAAGCGAGGCAACAAAGTTAGAGAGACTAGATTTTTCATCAAATCACTTGATAGGAAATATTCCCAAGGAATTGTGTAGCTTGTCATTGTTGAGTGAACTTAGGCTGAGCAACAATCAACTTTCAGGCAACATTCCTATTGATATAGGCTTATTAAAAAACCTTGAACAATTGAGTGTAGCTAACAATAATTTAAGTGGCTCAATTACGTAACAATTTGGAGGATTGATCAAGTTATGGAATTTGAGCTTAAGTGGAAATAAGTTCTTCAAACTTCCATCTAGTTTCAGCCAATTACAACATCTCCAATTTCTAGATCTGAGTGCAAATTCCTTTTCCGGTGGAATCCCAACAATGGTTGGACAACTTCAACAATTAGAAACGTTGAACCTCTCGCACAATAATTTCTCTGGCACTATTACTTCATTTTTTGATGATTTGAAAAGCTTGACTATGATTGACATATCACACAATAAATTAGAAGGTCCAATTCCAAATAGCTTGGCCTTTAGTAATTCTTCATTTGAGACATTGAAAGACAATAAAGGTTTGTGTGGAAATGTATCAGGTTTGCCAATTTGCCCACCAAAAATATATGGTTCAAGGCATCAAAAGAGAAATAAAGTGGTTATCTTTGCTATATCCCTTGGTTTGGGATCTGTGTTTCTAGCAATAGTTTTGATAGGAATTTTATATATAGTTTGCCATCATAATGCACAGAAAGAGAAAAGTCAAGAAAGAGAATCGGAAACTCAAAATTTGTTTGTTATATGGAGTTATGATGGGAAATTAGTATATGAAAATATTATTGAAACCACAGAGGAGTTCGAAGAAAAATATCTCATTGGGGTTGGAGGGTTCTAAGCGTTTATAAAGCTGAATTGTCAACAAGTCAAGTTGTGGCCGTGAAGAAGCTTCATTTGCTACCATATAGGGAGCAATGTCATCAAAAGCATTTATGAGTGAGATTCAAGCCTTAACGAAACTAGGCATCGCAATATCATCAAGCTATATGGGTTTTGGTCTTTGGCATTCAAAGTTCTCCTTTTTGGTTTATGAATTCTTGGAAGGGGAAGCTTGGATAAGATACTATGTGATGAGACACAAGCAATTGCATTGGATTGGAATAAGAGAATCAAAGTTGTTGAAGGTGTGGCTACGCTTCATACTATCTTCATCATGGATGCTCACCTCCGATAGTTCATCGTGACATATCAAGCAAAAATGTTATTTTAGACTCGGATTATGAGGCTCATATCTCTGACTTCGGGGTGGCCAAGCTTTTGTATCGAGATTCTAACAATTGGACTTCGTTTGTTGGTACCTTTGGCTATGCTGCTCCAGGTTAAAAATATTTTATTGTATATGCAATGATTTATTTATTTATGAATTGCATGGTGCTATATTTCATGTTTAACTTATTTGGAAATTAAAATGTTTTTTATGATAATCATTTTTATTTTGTTTTAGAACTTGCTTATACATTGGAAGTGACCGAGAAATGTGACGTTTATAGCTTTGGAGTGTTGGCTTTAGAAATAATTATGGGAAAGCATCCAAGAGATCTCATAATGTCTTCTAGTGATGCACCGACAATAGTTACTGATGATTTTGATTTGAAGGAAGTGTTAGACCAGAGGCTACCTTATCCTCAAGGTTTGGTAGCTGAGAAAGTGATGTTGATTGTAAGAATAGCTTTTACTTGCTTGAATGAAATTTCTCGTACTCGCCCATCCATGGAGCAAGTATGCAAGGAGCTTGTGATGCCAAGATCACATGTTTTTGGTTCCATTCCATAGGGTCATATGAGCCGTAGATCTCAACCAAAGTTAATATTATATCACTATTTGTATGTGATGTATCATCTTAATACTTAATGTGTTCCTCTCCTATTTTCCTTGTTTTGTATTGAAAAGATGCTTTAGCTTTTGAATGAGGACCCATCAAGCCTAATTAAATATTGTGTAATTAAGGATCGCTTAAGGAAGTTTGTAAGTTAAAGGAGTGTTATTTATGGAAGGAATAAGTACAAATGCTCGAACCGGAAGCACCGTGATGATGATGACGATAGAATCGATGGTGGTGAACGAGGGACAAAGGAGAGACGACGGGGAGTAAACAACTCACGATGGAAAAACTTATTTATGTCTAATAAATATGACATTTGAAGATTTAAAATTTGAAATTGGAAGCAAAATGTTAGGCAAAGATTTAACCTATACCTATTTCCTAACAACCACGTCGCCTCTCTTTCTTCTTTTTTCACTTCGTCTCGCACGCGAGCCATAAATAATGCATTGGCTTGAAAATAAAACCGAAACCGTTTGTAAAGAACAAGAAATTGATACAAGGGCTACAATGAACGGCTTAAAATGCTATTCCTATTTAGTATATATTGATTTGATTTTAGTATTTATAGTTTAAAGGTTAAGGTATACTTTTGATTCTTTAAATTTATATGGCATATCATTTTAATCCTTTAAGTTTATAAAGTTTATTTTTAGTCCTTAAAAGTTAATACCGTATTATTATTATACGAGGGAGATTAAATCTTGTATTCCCTTCCGTCCTTTTTATTTTTATACGGGATATTCTCGCTTATATGTCTTTTTATTTTTACCCCTGTTAAATGAAAGCCACTCATCATCTCTCTCTAAAATATTTTCAATCATTATCAATGGTATGATGGAAAAGAAAAGTAGTGTGATAAAGTGGCGGAACTTGAAGGAAAAGTTTGGGGGGGCCAAATAGTGGTGGGGAAATTTTTTTTTAAGGTAAGTTTTAAATTCATTAAAAATGAAAAGAATGAAAAAAATATTCATGAAATCACATTAATTAACTTCACCTACAAGTGTAGTGTAAAATGGGTAAAAACATAGTAAGGGATACACCATAAAAGTAAATTTCACTGATAAGCTAAAAATTTCAGGTAATTAGAATGAAACATAGAAAAGAATGACAAAATTAACGTAAATCATACAAAACCCCACATGGAACAAAGATTGAATTATAAGCCTAAAATATAAAAAGAGGGAAAAATGTTATTAAAAAAAAAAAAAAAAAAAAAGAAGAAGAAGTTGGGGGGCCAAAGTTATATTCATTACTTTGGGGGCCAAAGTTGTATTTTACACTAAAAAAGAAAAAGTTTCATTAAAAATTTTTAAATAAATTTTTTTTTTTTTTGGGCTATGGCCCCCCTTATCTAAGCAAATATTCTCGCATCACTCCCCCCTCATCCCTCGCATCTTGATCTGGGCCGTCCAAAAGTTGATCCAACGTCTAGAAATGAGTTTTTAAAAAATTTTATATTTACCGCATGCGGTGTCGGAGAGGATCCGGAACCCCCCTCTCATAGAGAAGACCCGCCATTGGCGTGATTTTAAAAACTGTTCAGTATAAAAAGAAGTGGTCAGAGTATTTTGGTGTTTAATTTGCAATGAATTCCAGTATTTAAAAAAATAAAAAAGACTCTGGTCTTCGTACATAATGCCCTCTGGAAGGCGCTTGTCGTTGGCACTGGCGATGTCGGACATGAGTTTCATGGCGTCGTTGATTCTGCCCCTGACGAGGTGCCATATTGGGGATTCAGATATGAATGGGATGACGAGGATGAGGAAGATGAAGGAGGGGATGGAGGAGGCGAAGTAGTGAGCACGCCATTTGCGGAAGATGTAGGCGATGATGGACAGCAGGGCGATGCCGGTGGAGAAGAAGTAGAAGGTGGACATGCTCGGGACCATGGTAGTGAAAGCGTAGTTTTTACGTAAAAACGGAAGGAGAATGAAAAATCGTAAAACGTAAAATCGTAAAATAAAACGGAGTTTTTACCTGCATATGTATATAAGGTACTGTCTTTATACACACATATACTTGATCAATGCAATATCAATCAAAATGTCTAACATTGTCATTGATCAAACCATATTTTTTATATGATTTTACATGATTAAATTGAGATTTTTAATGCATTTTACGGGACATTATTGTATGATTAAGTACTAAGTTGAGTTAGGAACATTTTTATTGAATTAAGTGTAATTAGGGGTAAAATGATCTTTATTTATTAATTACGAGAAAAGGACCAAGATGTTTTTGAAATTTCAGTTCTGCCCCAAAATAGTTTGAAAATTCTCACTTTAGTCCCTCTCCAGAACTTTTAAAACTTTCACTTAAGTCCCTTAGTAAACTCGGCGCTTTTTGTAAAAACGTTGCGTTTTTACGCTTTTACGCTTTAAAGCGGCGCTTTTTACGCTTTTACCCCTTATGCTTTTTTTTCCACCACGTAACACGTTTTGCCCAAAAAAAAGCATAAAAGCGGCGTTTTTGCGCTTTAAACGTGATTTTGACTACCATGCTCGGGACGCCACGCTTGGTGGGGTCGACGGTCTCGGTGGCGGGACGAAAGCGCAGAGGCCGACCTCGCGGTGCTGATGTCGGTGAGGAAGTGGAGGACGACGAAAAGAATATCATAAAATATATTTTTAATAACAATCAAGATCCGTGTTGAGGAGGCAGACCACAGTGAGAGCTTAGTGGGCACAAAATTAAGGATTTGAAGCTAAATAAAGAGTTAGATGGACGCTAGTGTCAAAATAAAACGGCGTCGGAGGGAGGTAGCGTTCCGTTGCAGGCACATCCCAGTGCACCCATTCATAATAAATGGCGGGCAATTTTCACTCATAAGCTGGTAATCAATTGGATCATAAATAAAAGTTATGTTTAACCGCGTCTTGTAAATCGAATCAGTGGGTAAACCAAATTTTGGCACAGCTTTTTTCGGATTCAGAATGTTAAACAACGCGACCATTGTGGGCAGTGGCGGAGTCACATGCCTACTCAGCTACTCTGTCTCAACTCTAAAATACCCTAGGTACACTGCCTGATTGCAGCACTTGTTTCGGCACTTTTCCTGTCAGTGTCCCTATGGGCGGTATACTTCTGTGTCAATCTTGAAATTAATAAGTTTTTGTTAAAATAAATAGTCGTATAATAATAAAATGTATAGTCAGTTAATCACATTACAAAAACAGATTGAGCGGGAGGGATGAGTGGAAGGAATAAAAGGAAATAGACAAGAGATGGGAAAGGAAGATGACGTGGCGAAGGGAGGAGTGGGGAGGCAAGGCAAAGTGAGTGAGTTGGCGGATTCCTGGGAAATTGAAATGCCTGAGAGAAGCTAAAGTCTTGTTATGTTGCATAATTGAACTTTTGTACGTGTCAGCGTAAGCGTAACGTTGTGGCGTTTATCGACTTATCGAGAGAAAACTTCAAGGTATACTTGTATATTGACTTTAAGGGAAATCTTGCGGACATATACTTGAGAAAGCGGTGACAAAAGTGATATTTTTTAAAAAAGTTTTTTTAGATGAGTTTTTTTTTTTTTTTTTTTTTTATATATGATTTGTATTTAGAATAACGGTGTGTAGTGACTTTTTTCGAGATGGGCTCTTATTTAGTTGAGATAGAAAATGAGTGAAAATGACATGAATCTTTTTGAATAATCTATATATGTTGTTTCTAATACATTGAGTACGTAGAAATTGAATATAAAGTACACGAAATATCAAAACAAGAATCGTATTTATTAAATAGAGCATACGGGGAACATTCACTTAGTCGTATAAAATGAAAAGTCAGTAAAACGAACTCACAAGACTAGATATGGAATGGAAAAAATGCAAATCCAGGCCCAACTTTCGTTGTGTCCTTAAGACAATTTTGCTCCCTCAATACGGATCTTAGAAGGTTTTCGAGCAATTGCCTCCCGGGATAGAGCGGATTATTCGTCTCCAGAAAGATGGCTCTGTCTGTCTAAAGCCCAAGCGAAGCCAATGAGTCTGCTTTCGGAACGCACGAGTGTTTATGCGAATGCGAGAGAGAGAGTGTGCGAAAAAAATTGTGTGTCTAAAACCGTGACTAGGGCGCCCTATTTATAGATTCTGAAAGAACACGATCAGATGGACAAGTCTGCTGCTGCGAACTGGTGCATTGTGCAAACAGACGCACCAGAACGGAACGAACAGAGGTGACCCGCGTCTGTTCATAGCGAATTGGTGCGTCTTGACGGACGTCACACCCGAACGAAGCGAATGGAGGCGACCCGCATCTGCTTCCGTGGCCGGTGCGTCTTCACGAACAGACGCACGAGAATAAAGCGAACGGATCGCAAAACGCGGCCCGGTTGGAAAAGTCGGAGAGGCACAACGGGAATATCTAAACGTTCGGAAATTCAAAAAGTAATTTAATAAAAAATTATTTTTTAATCCGAAAAATAATTTAATAAAAAATTAATATTTTATTTCACACGCGGGACCGGACTGGGGCGCGCGCTGACCGAGCCGGACGGCGGCGTGTGTGGTGGACCAAGGGTCACCTAAGTCCTCACCCTCCACAAAGTGGGTTGGCCCAAGGGCCCAATTAGTAGGAGCCAAGTTGGAGCTTATATACCCTCCAACTTCTCTCCAACTAAGCAATGTGGGACTATTCTCTCACACACATTCCTTCTTCCTTTTTTCCTCTTCTTTTCCATCCTTCTTCTTATTCATAACCCATGGGATTTTATCCTAAAATTCCAACAATATATATATAGTGATAATTTAGGATAAAAAAATAAATTTAAATGTAAATTTGCTAAAAAATTATTAAAAAAAGGGTCAAGGATTTTTCGGTCATTGGAGATAACTTATCTCCAAAAAACGACGTAGTTTTATGGGTCACGGGAGATTATCTCCGGTGACTTTGGAGAAATACTTTTCCCTTAAAAAAATTACAAAACTATAAAATGCTTAATTAAACCTTTCCCCTACAAGTCGGTCTTTGATTTTATCACGTACACGATTCATTCATCTTGAAGATAACATATGAATATTTCATCAGGATGTTACATTTAGTTGATTATTATTATCTTCATCACTCATATTTCCTTGTTCATTTAGAAAAAAATTCACGTCAATTTGGGAATATCTCCAAATAAGAGTATATATAGCAACTTTCAATATCTTGCAAGATTTGAAAGGAAAGTGAATTTAATAATTTATCACTACCAAGCCGTTGTGCAATTGCCTCTACCTTCTAATCTCTTTAAGCTCGGCAATGAAAAAGAAAAACCCTAACCCCATCAATTTGAGGTTATTTAGTTTAGAAGAACTTCTTAGAAATTAAAGTATCACAGGGACTGTGAGGGATTTTTACATGGGATTTTTACATAGGGACATCGGTCTGAGGGTCATTTTTACAAGGTATTTACTTGAATATTAGAATCTGAGACTGCCAAGTTTCCTCCTTGTCTTCGATCTGTCACATGCGCCTTCTTCCATGTCGCCTTCCCATGGCCTCCCACGCTTGTGTCATCTGATCCCTCTCCAAAAAACACCCATAGAACAGAACCAATTGAAGAAGAAAGCCGACCAAATGAACACAGAACAAAAACAAATAAGGAACAAAGCGTTTCAACGATTTGGGCCAGAACGGAGATGCCGATGGTCAAACTAACGGACGGCGGCGAACGGATGACCTACGATGGGCGCAAGCGGACTAGAAGGATGAAGGAACACAATCAAACGATGAGGCTGAGGTACAGTGTTAACAAATGTACTTGAAGAAATAATATAGAGAAAGAAGATGAAGAATCTTATTGTATTAACCACTAAGAGTAACATGCTTATTCAATGACTAACCCACTTAAGTTATCTTTAAAACCTTGCCACAAATATTCATGTTGATACACATGCAGTCTTAGACCTAACTTTCTACATGCATGAAAAAACCTTTTTATTGTAGCTTGATCCTTGTTGAAATGCTCAAAATCATTAGAGATTGGGCTCTACCTACCATCTTATCTAAGTTAAAGACAATCCAAGAGAAAGATGAAGAACGCCCCGCTTGGGTAAGGGTGGCCCAACCCCTTTCCTAAAATTTTCATATCAAAAAAAAAAAAAAAAAAAAAGAGAAAGATGAAGAAATAATTTTTGAGTGTTGATTTTCCTTTCTAAATATAAAGAGGCATCATAATCTTTAACAATATTAAAAAAATACATCTAATTAGGCCTCTTAACCTAATTATGAATTTATTAAAATTTTAATCCTAAATTTAAATTTCGGTATTTTGGTTAAATTTAATTGATATACTTTTTCCCTAAAGTTTATTCCCTCTGCCTCCAAATATAAGTTTCAAATATGAAAATAGGTTCATCTCAAATATAAGCTTTGTTTTAGTTTTGTCTCAACATTTTATATATATATATATATATATATAACTTTACCCTTTGATTGTGTTTATTGCATTTATTACTTTCTCACTTATCTTCTTTATAAATAAGAGTATTGTTGAAAAAAATACATATTTATTTCTTTTAATTAATTTAACTGCTATCTTAATAAATGCAAATTAGTTATTTGAAGCTTATATTTAGGGATAGATGATATTTTTTGATTTAATTAAGGGCTTCGTTTTCAAAGCTTAGATGTAGCACGTTTCTAATAAAGATTTTTCCCTAAATTTATCACCAACAAAAACAATGACAAGACATGTAAGGGTTAAAAAAAAACTAATTGAGTGTATTATATTATTATAAGATAATTATATATTTAGTATTTGCTGTAATTAGATGTTAAGATGAAGTTTGTAATTTAATGGTATTAAGGATGGTCAAGGGTCTGTTAGTTCTGGATTCGATTCCTCATTAAGCCAAGATTTGATTTTTATTTTTGCCTTGGCCTCAACAGATTGTTTTTATCGCACGATTTCATTTTTTTCCATACCCATCTGACAAAATAATAATAATTCCGTACCCGCATGTAAAGCCATCCATCTAAATTCAAAACACGTGATTCAGGGAAGGCTGGACCACACGGCTTTGATTTAAGGGAAAATGTATTTAAGGGCCCTTTGTAGAGAAAAAAAATTTCAGAAAGGGTCCTTGATTTTTAGAATCTGTATGAGTTGTAAATATAGCTGATATAATTGTTAACCGGGGCCGATATTATTGTTAATGTGGCTGATTTAGTTGTTAAAATATTGTTGTTAATGCGATGATTTAGTTGTAAACGGGTATTGATTTTATTGTAAATGTATCGATTTAGTTGTCAACGCCTTGATTCGAATCTTGAGGCCCTTTTTGAGATTTTTTTTCTCTAAAACGGGCCCCATATGAATTTTCCCTTGATTTAAAACTCTAATTTGAATTTCAAATAAATTATATAACAAGTTAATTAATGATAAATATGTTCAGTGGTGATTGGGAGCTGAAAGAGATTTTGTTCAATAAGGTAAAAATGAACATTAAAAAGATTAAAACTAGTTCAATGAATTTTTTTTAAAAAAGCAAAAATTAATTACAATAATTTAATTATGAAAAATAGTATTTAGAGGATATTGCGTTTAAGTAATTAATGAATGACAGAAACAATAATAGTAAATCAGCTTGTACTAGCTGCCATCACTTGCTCTTTATCAGGCAAAGAATCTTCTTATTCCTTGTTTTGTTAGCTACAGAAAAGGAGTTTGAGAGAGTTTAATTATGTGATTGTTTGGAGCTATTTACCATAAACACGTTAACACAAGTGGAAGGTTGACACGAGAGAAAAAAATGCATGTGCATACTTTCAGCTATCTTTGACAGAGTTGACTTCTCTCCTTTTCCCTTCATCTTCTTTTCTCTCCTTGTCTCATTCTTTACTCTCCTTTTCACATCTCCACCATTGAATAAAAATTTCAATGGCCCAAATTTTACATCTTATAAAAATATTATTATAATTTTAGTTAAAAATACATAAATAAATTTTAATTGTTAAAATTTATTCTGAACAGTTGTGAAAAAATGAAAATAAAATTTACTCCATGATAATAATTAACTTATTTTCTGAATAAATTTTAACAATTAAAAAATTTATTTATGTATTTTAACTAAAATTATAATAATATTTTTATAAGATGTAAAATCTAGGCCATTGAAATTTTCATTTAATGGTGTAGATGTGAAAAAAGAGAGCAAAAGAATGAGAAAAAGAGTAAGAGAAAAGAAGAGAAGCCAACTCCATCTTTAACAAGTTAGAAAAGTTTTTCACAATACTAGTCTCATCAATAGAATACGGTAAATCTTCCACACACAGAAATATACGTGAACCTAGATGTTAATATAAGCAGGGTACATGATGCAGAAATTAAGTTAGGAAAATAATAGTAATAACATAGCATGACAATGAAAGGATAATTAGATTTGAAGGGCTACATACTAGTTCTTTTTATGAGGAACAATTACCAACATTACGTGGTTTAAAATGTTAGTAAAAAGTAATAAATGTGTATCTTTTACCTTTCTTTTCAATTATGCCCTTGTTTGAAAAGATTGTTCATGAGTGATATTGTGTGGAAAGTAATTGCAGGGATAAAGAGTTATATATATTTAATAAGAGTAAAAATGTAAAGACAGGCTAAATTTTCAGACAAGAAGTTTTTCCTTATTTAAGGACCACTCATATGATAGAGAATGTTCAAATGACTAAAAGGTTTATTATAATTAATGAGAATTGTAAACGCACAAGGAATTATATTAAGAATTTAGAATCTAAAAGGCAAAAGGAAAAAAGAAAGAAAGAAAACTCAGCATATTACGCAAAAGAAACCCAAAAAAGAGAGGCTAAACGAACATTGTCATGGATCCTTTCATTTCTATTGCTCTAGGCCTTAGACCTGTAGTGAATATGTCTCTTCCATTGTTTTTTAAATTTATGTTAACACAAATTCGCACATGAAACAAATAGCAATGAGTATTTACTATTTACGACAAGGTTGACCCCTATTTTCGTACTTTTTTGAAGGGGGAAAAAAGGAATTTTCCTTTAGATAAGTGATTTTTGTGTAAATGTCTTTAGAACAATATTTTTGTACAAGTTTTACTGAAAAACACAGTACCACAAAACTGTTTTGACTTTGAGAACATAATCGCACAAAACAAAATCAAACAAGCCTGTAATTTCCGATCAACATTTCGTCGCTAAATTTACGGACACTAATCTTTTGTCGCTAAATTGGCAAAGGATTTTTTTTTTTTGGGTCTCTAAATTAGTGGCACTATTTTTCGTTGCTAACACATGTTGATTTTTCTATGTGTTAGAAATCTTCCACATTTCTCTAATGGGAAAATGATCACCAACCCATTTGTTGATATTGCAATCCAACATTTTCCTTGTCCCAATCTGCTTGTTCAAATAAATTGCTAAGCCACATTGATTTACGTTTCTTATTTTTGCGTTCTTCACGCACAAAAAAGGACTAAGAGAAGATAAAAAAAAAATAGAAAATAAACCAATAGTCAGCATATGTGAGATAATTTGTTTAAATAACCATCATACAATGCATGTCTCTTGTAAATATTTATTTATTTCCTTGTAATTAAGTCTCAGCGATTATATCCTTGAAATGTATCTATCATTAATTAATGAAATGGTCCCTTGTCGTCTCTAACATGAGTTGATTTTTCCATTTTTGAAAACTCTTCCACATTTGTCTATTGGGAAAATGTTCATGAGGTCATTCGTGGATATTACCATCTATCACATTCATTAAAATGTCTCTTGCACTTCCACTATTCGAAGTAACAGTAATGAAAATGATCACCACTTAAGTTGGACTCTTGCTAAGTTGCCCCATCTTGTAAGTAATCTAACATGAAATGTCCAAAACTTGTTAGACCACATGCATAGTCACACACGTTGTTGATTATTATTTATTGTGGTTGCTTTCTCTTATCAGATAGGTTCACACAACACTATCACATAATGTAATGTATATACTCGAAACTTCATGGGAGAGGATTTTCTCCCCAGCAGGCTCTCTCCCCATCCCTCATCGGCGCAATCCTGGCCGTCCAAAACTGGATCCAACAGTCCAAATTGTTTTTTTTTTTAAAAAAAAAAATTTGTCTTTTAGCAAATTTTTTATTTTTTAGAAAACCAACCGAACCGTTGGATTTAGATTTGGACGGTGAATTACTATGATGAGGGATGAGGAGAGAGCCCACCAAAAAGAGAAACTGGATCCAAACTTCATCCTGGAATTATCCCAAAGTTTTTAACTAATATCCATTGGTCAAGTAAAACAAAAGCTGCGAATACATGCTGGATCTTTAATGGTGTCATTATTGGAAGCAGGAAAAAGTAAGATGTGTGGGAAAGGTAACATGTGTGCTGGCGTTATGGGAAAGATTGAAAAGTTGGATAGTGAAAAGAGGTGGGAAATTCGAGAAAAAAAAAAAAAAAGAGGTGGGATAATGTGAAAAACAATATGAACCGTTGATATTTGAATATGAAAAATATTGACCGTTGATGTTTGAATATTATAATTCAAAATATTTGAATGGAAGAAGATAAGACTAATGGCAATAATACCATTACTTTACTTTTCATATCTATTCCTTGTTACCTTTCCTCTCGTCTCCTCATTTTGATTTCTTCTTCATTTTAATCGGTATATTAAAATTTGGATTGACCAGGTTAGGCTGAAAACCGGTGACTCATCCACCTGACTGGTTTTTTTTTTTTGGTCAAAATAGATATTTATATTAATAATAACAATATCTGGATACTAGATCCAGTACAATAGAATACAACCAAGCCAAAAACAACAACAAAAACAGCCAAATCACCATACATAAAATATTTAGAAGTAGAAGTAGAATTATGGACAAAGCAGCCTCCACAAAATCTGAGGTTATAAGTGACAAGGAAGAAGGTAAGAGTTGTAAAACCCACCCAAATAGGCACACCTCCTTATAAGCATTAGCTGCAACAAGAGCAGCCGTATAGATACCCCATATTGGGGTTAAAAACACAAAAAACCCAACCTCAGACATAAGAAGACCCATGATGTCTAGAAGAAAACTTTTGCCCCTTTGATGAATCAGATCTGGTGACCTTGACTGCACACAAAGTAACGCCTCTTTAGATCTACCCCCATGAATGCAGATCCGAACTACCAAGTGATAATCGGCTCTAATAACGTTCAAACAGTCATCCAACCAAGAGGATTTGTACGTAGATCTTACAGATCTGCTTATTTCTTGAGACAAAAACACAACCACGAAACCCAATACCACAGAAAAGAAATAAAAAAGCAGATAAAACTCACCTCCACAGATCAGATCTGAAAGAGGAAAGGAAAAGACTCGCCCCAAAGACGAGAGAAGGCCACGTCTGACCGAACTCTGAGGGAGAGGTCCATAGATCTAAGATCTAGACTCCAAAACACCAGGACCACAGATCGGGGATATGAACTCACAACAACCACTCCGGACTCCTCTGTGGCCCAAAGAAAGGGACTCTCTGGCGACATGTGATGAAATCACAAGCAACCGGCGAGCTGGGGCGGACCAGTACATCACTTGGGGGCACGTGCCCACCCTTAAAAAACCTTTATTTATTTATTTATTTATTTAATAATAAAAAATTTAAGGTTAAATCTAAATACCAAATAATTCTTTTGCATCGCAGAATCAAACTTCTTCTTCCTAGAGTCAAATAGCCAGCTTCTCTGAATCAAACTTCCGCCAATTATTTAATGCTTTATATTGAGAAGGATGTATTTAATAGCATTGATAATAAGGTAATTATGATGAAATTCTAAAAAATAAGGTCTAGAAGGATGACATTGTAATTATTTTTATTGTAATATCTTTTGTTATTAAAATATATGTTTTTCAACTTATTTAGTCTTTCACTTTGCTATTTCTAACAAAGACTTAGCGCTTATTTTTTCTTATATATTCTTTTGATCACCCCACAAATTGTGCCCCCCTTCCGCAAATTTCTGGTCCGCCCCTGCTGGCGAGTGGAGTTGATGTTGGGAGCGGAAGATGTAGAGAGGAGGAGGAGAATTGTCGGCAGGAGAGAGAAAGCGATCCACCTAACTGGTTTGGTCAACCTCCGTACTCAAACATTTTTTACTTTGGATGACCCGAACGGCGCGAACGGGGCATAGCTCAGGCTAACCCGTGCGAGTTGGAGGGTTGCCTGGTTCTAATTTTTTTTTAACTGAATCTTAAAAAAAAAAAAAAAAAAAATTAAGCCTTCTTCCCCTCCGTTACTAATTTCTGACAATGCTTATATTTCATCACTAAATTTGTGAAGGAATTTTTTGGTCATTAAATTAGCAACGCTAATTTTGTCACTAACCTAACACAAAAATTTTAGCGGAAGAAAATATTTAATTCCTATTTTTGGTGACAAAATTTTTATCGACAGAAAATTTCATCGGTTATAAGCCTTTTTTTTTTTTTTTGTTTTGGTAGTGCCCCTCCAGTACTCCAACCCATTTGTTGATATTGCAATCCATCGTCTTCCTGGTCCTAACCTACATGTTCAAATAAAATGCTTAAGCCACATTGTCGTACGTTTCTTATTTTTGTGCTCTTCTCACACAAGGACTAAGAGAGATTAAAAACACTAGAAAATAAAACAATACTTAGCAAAAATGAAATACGTGGTTCTGATTTGAGATACGGTCTAAATCACCATTATACAAGCCTCTCTCATAGGTATTTATTTCCGTGAAATTATATCCTTGAAATTAAGCCTCAGCGATTATATCTTTGAAATGTATCTATCATTAATGAAATGGTCCCTTGTTGTCTCCAACACGAGTTGATTTTTCCATCTTTGAAAACTCTTCCCCTATGTCTACTGGAAAAATGTTCATCAGGTCGTTTGTGGATATTACCATCTATCACATTCATTAAAATGTGTCTTGCACTCGCACTATTCAAAGTCTGTTACTTTTGTTTCTTGGGAATGAAAATGATCACCACTTAAGCTAGATCTTTGCAAAGTTGCCCCAACTTGCAAGTAACCTAACATGAAAAGTCCAGAACTTGTTAGACTGCAATGCACAGTCACACACGTTGTTGCTTGTTATTTATTGTGGTTGCTTTCTTTGATCGGATAGGTTCACACAATACTATCGCCTTTTCTTATTCAAACCATTATAATTTGTCTTGTATCCAATCCATTGACTAGCTCCTATACAATGATCAGTCATGAGTTTGAGTTAATTATTTGGATTAAAATATATTATTGCTGATTAATTATTAATAAAATAAGGTTTACGAATTGTAAGCACAAATCAACATCGAAATGCAACTGCCAATACTCATACCTGGCTATGACCATTTGCGTATTTATACTCCCTTTGGTCTTTATTATAAAACACTAACTAATAAGTGTATTTGGTCCTTTTTATAAGGCACTTGCTTTTCCCAATGAACATTAATTATCTTTTTCCATGTATGCCCCTAATTAATAAGGGTGGTGGATGAGGATAATAAGTAATATAATATTAGAGTTTAGTGCAATTAGTAGGGGTAATATTAGAAATACTTAAATTATAGGATAACTTTATTAACTTTAACTTTTTTTTTTTTTTTTTTTTTGTTTATGAGAATTGTTAGTTGGTACCTTATAATAAGGACCCAGGAAGGAGTAACACTTAATATATAACAGTTATAGCTAATAAACGTTACATATGTCTAGACGGAGAGCGCGTAAAAATATATAATGTTTAAAAATAACAGTTAATTATGTGCATCATCCTATATTACAAGATGGAATATTCCCGCTGAAGCTAAACATATTGATGGGTTATATAAATTTTCCTTATATAAAAATTGATTCAGTTAAAAAAATACACATACATATTGATGAGTTAAACATATTTTTATAATTGAAAAAAGAGCAATATAATAATGTAATGGATATGTTGTAACTTGATCCTGGAATTATCCCAAAGTTTTTAATTACTCCCTCCGGCCCTAATTATAAGGCATAGTTGACTTTTTTAGAGAGATTAAGGAAGTTAATTAAATTACTTTAGAATATTTTTATTTGTATTTTTTTCTTCGAATTATTTAGTTTGACTAATAAACTAATATATAATCTAATGATAAATAACATATTAAATGATTAACTAACCTATTTAACTTCTTTAATCTTTTCAAAAAAGTCAATTATATTTTATAATTAGGACCGGAGATATCCATTGGTCATGTAAAACAAAAGCGGCAAATACATGCTGGATCTTTAATAGTGGCGTTATTTATTTATTTATTTATTTTTGCTCCAAAAAAAAAATTTGGGAAAGAGTGAAAAGGTAATGTTTATGTTGGGGTTATAGGAAAGAGTGAAGAACTGGATAGTGAAAAGAGATGTGCGAAAATGTGAAAAGCAATATGAACCATTGATATTTAAATATGAAAAATATTGGCCGTTGATGTTCGAATATTATAATTCAAAATATTTGAATAGCAGAAGATAAGAATAAAGGCATTATTACCATCACTTTACTTTTCATATTTGTTCCTTGTTATCTTTCCTCTCGTCTTCTCATTTTAAGCAAGTCCTCACTTTCCTTTCTTCTTCATCTTAATTAGGCCGTTTGTTACAAAGAAAGTTTGGAGGAGGAAAGGAAAGGAAAGGAATGGAAAGGAAAGAAAAGGAAGATTTGAAAGATGAGGGAAGATGGTTTGAGTTATTTGGTAGGAAGAAAATGAAGAGGTGATAGTTGGTAAGGAATTAGGAAATGTCTATTTTACCTCAAAAAGAAATTAATTCAAAATAAAAAAGGAAACTATTTTTTTGCTAAAATATTTTTTTTAAAAATATATTCTTGTTAAGTTTGAACTCGTGAAGAAAAAAAAATTCGCCAAATTCAAACTTCCCGCTAATATTTAAACTTTCCCGAATATTTGAATTTCGAGGGTAAATGGCCAAAAAGACACTTTCCAGGAAGATTATAGCTTTCCTTCCATTTTCGGATGGAAAGCATCTTCCTCAAATAGGGAAGATTGAACCTCACCGGAAGATCTTGACTTGACTTTCTCTGTACCAAACACCCCAAATTCATGGGAAGATTGAGATCTTCCCTTTCCCTCCCCATACTTTCTTTGTAACAAACGGGTCCTTAGTGTATTAAAATTTGGACCGGATTGAATGGGTTAGGCCCAAAATCAACGACCCATCCACCTAGCTGGTCTGGTCAACCTCTGAGACATTTTTGACTCGGGACGGCCCAACATAACTCAGCATGAATCGAGCATAACTTGCCTAACCTGTGCAAGTTGTATGGTTGCCCGATTATAATTTTTTATACCTGAATCTTCAAAAAAATCTCAAGAAGAAAGGAAAACTTAAGCCTTCTTCCTCACTGTCACTAATTTCTGACGAACGTTCCATCGCTAAATTTAAGGATGTTTATGTTTCATCATGAAATTAGCGAAGGAATTTTTTCGTCACTAAACTAGTCACGCTAGTTTTTGTCACTAACTTGACACAATTTTTGGTGACAGAAAAAATTTAATTGCTAATTTTGGTCACAAAATTTTTAGCGACAGAATTTCATTGGTTATAAGCTACTTTTTTCCCCTCCAGTACTCCAACCCATTTGTTGATATCGCAGTCCATCGTTTCCCTAGTCCCAACCTGCATGTTCAAAGAAAATGCTTAATCCACATTGTTGTACGTTCCTTATTTTTTGTTCTTTATGTACAAGGACTAAGAGAAGATTAAAAAAAGCGGGAAAATAAAACTATACTCAGCAAAAATGAGATACTTGGTTTGAATTTGATGTACTGTTTAAATAACCATTATACCAACGTCTCTCGTAGATATTTGTTCCCTTGTAATTAAGACTCAACGATTATATCCTTGAAACGTATTTATCATTAATGAAAATGGTCCCTCTCCAACACAAGTTGATTTTTCTATCTTTGAAAAATCTTCCCCATTTATCTACTGGAAAAATGTTCATCAGGCCGTTTGTGGAAATTACCATCTATATCACATTTATTAAAATGTCTCTTGCACTTCCACTATTCAAAGTCTGTTACTTTTGTTTCCTGGGAATGAAAATTATCGCCACCTAATTAGTTGGTTTGTTGCCAACTTGCCCCAGCTTGCAAGTAACCTAACATGAAAAGTCCAGAACTTGTTAGACCACATGCACAGTCACACACGTTGTTGATTACTCATTATTTATTGTGGCTACTTTCTTTGATTTGATAGGTTCATGTAACACTATCGCCTTTTTGTTGTTCGAACCATTATAGTTTGTCCTGTATCCAATCCATTGACTAGCTCTTATTTATTGTGGTCAAGAGTTTATACGTTAATTATTTGGATTAAAATATATAATTGTTGATAATTATTAATAAGATAAGGTTTAGGGAGTGTATGTAAGCACAAATCAACATATAAATGCAACTAACAATTCTCATACATTATTTGCACATTTATAACATTTAATACATAAAGGTTACATCTAATAAACATTATATATATCGAGGCAGAGGGTGCGCAAAAAAAACTATAATGCTTGAAAGTAATGGTTAATTATGCGCACACAAGATATATTGCAAGGCAAAATTCGCAAAAAAGCAAAAATAACATTTATATTTAATAACTCTCATTTATTTAAAAACAAGACGATTCTTTCAAAACAATTGTCGTATAACATTTACAAACAATTCATCTTCCAACCTTATATCATTTAAAACAAAAACATAACGGTTATATCTATTGACTATAAAGTGTAAAAGACAAAAATGACATTTTATAATAAACAATCGTCATATAATTAACAAAAACCACTTTTTTAAAATCTTGTTTGATCCGACACCAAGTACTAGTTCTTCTAAGTTAAATTTACTTTAGAGCGAAGTATTAATCTCTATTTATACTGACATATTTCTTTTGTTTTAGTACCTTTCTAAAGGCACTTTTTAATAACCACGTCCTTCTCTCTCCATCATGGTCAGATCTAGAGAACTCTTTACATTCACCCTCCTCCTCCTCCACATGCTTGCCCTCCTACTCCTTCTCCTCCTCACCCTCCTCCTTCACAAGCCCTTCCACCACCACCAACACCACCTCTACAATGGGTCTGTTTGGCTTGAGCATTTGGACATCGTTTGGACGAAAAAGCCCAATGGAAAAATGCACTGAAAAAAGCTCAATTTGTGGTGTTTGGATCGGCTTATAGTCAACTGGGCTTCTACGAAAAAAGCTCCATCTTATCCGACGCTCATAGGGGTAGCTTTTGGAAGCGTTCAGTGGAGGATGATGTTCACTCACGTAGGGCCCATGCTTCTTGCCTATTATCTCAGTACATCAGTACATCAATGCATCCACGCGTCACCTGTCTACAGGTTTGGGACGTCTTCTTGCTGTCCTTTCACTCATGTAGGGCCCATACTTCTTGCCTATTATCTATTTGTTTTTTTTTTTTTAATTATTATTATTTGTTTTTTTTCAATTACAAATTCTATTTTTCCTTACAAATAAATTTGGGGAGAAAAATATGTAAAATCAGTTAAATTGGTATAATTTAGGGAGATTAATTATTATTATTATTATTATTTTAACACATTCTAATTTATATGCAATTTTTTATTCCTTGTTTTGTTAGCCACAGATAAGGAGTTTGGCAGAGTTTAATTATATACTTTGCTTGGAGCTACTTATCATAAACAAGTTAACACAAGCCGAAGGTTGACAACGAGTGAGAAAAATGCATGTGCATGCCTCCAGCTATCTTTGACAATAGTCAGAATAGCTATTCACAATGCTAGTCTCATCAATAGAATACGGTAAATCTTCCACACACAAAAATATATGTGAACGGCCTAGATGTTAATATAAGCAGGGTACATGATGCAGAAATTAAGTTAGGAAAATAATAGTAATAACATAGCATGACAATGAAAGGATAATTACATTTGAAGGGCTATATACTCATTCTTTTTATGAGGAACAATTACCAAAATCATGTGATTTAAAATGTTAGTGAAAAGTAATAAATGTGTATCTCTTATATCTTTCTTTTCAATTATGCCCTTGTTTGAAAAGATTATACATGGGTGATAATGTGTGAAAATTAATTGCAGAGATAATGAATTATATATATTTAACAAGGGTAAAAATGTAAAGATTAGGCTAAATTTTCAGACAAGAAGTTTTTCCTTATTAAAGGACCACTCATATGATAGAGAATATTTCTTATAAAAATGACTAAAAGAATTATTATAATTCATGAGAATTGTAAACGCACAAGGAATTATATTAAGAATTTAGAATCTAAAAGGCAAAAGGAAAAAAGAAAGAAAGAAAACTCAGCATACTAAGCAAAAGAAGCCCAAAAAGAAGCCCAAAAAAGAGAGGATAAATGAACATTGTCATGGATCCTTTCATTTCTATTTCTCTAGGCCTTAGACCTGTAGCGAATATGTCTCTTCCATTTTTTTTAAAATTTATGTTAACACATATTCGCACATGAAACAAATAACAATGAGTATTTACTATTTACTACAAGGTTGACCCCTATTTTCGTACTTTTTGAAGGGGAAAAAAGGAATTTTCCTTTAGATAAGTGATTTTTATGTAAATGTCTTTAGAACGATATTTTTGTACAAGTTTTACTGAAAAACACAGTACCACAAAACTGTTTTGACTTTGAGAACATAATCGCACAAAACAAAATCAAACAGGCCTGTAATTTCCGATGAACGTTTTGTCGCTAAATTTACAGACACTAATTTTTTGTCACTAAATTGGCAAAGGATTTTTTTTTTTTTTTTTGTCTCTAAATTAGTGGCACTATTTTTCGTTCAAAAATTCCAGTGTCGCTAAAGTAATTAGTCAAAAAAGAATTATCGACAAAAATTCTGTCAATGATCTGATATTAATTTAATCACTAAATTGATTAGCCACAAAAAATTATGTCGGTCATAAATTATTTTTTGTAGTAGCTTTCCACTCTAACACCGGTTGATTTTTCTATGTGTTAGAAATCTTCCACATTTCTCTAATGGGAAAATGATCACCAACCCATTTGTTGATATTGCAATCCAACATTTTCCTTGTCCCAATCTGCTTGTTCAAATAAAATCCTAAGCCACATTGATTTACGTTTCTTATTGTTGTGTTCTTCACGCACAAAAAAGGACTAAGAGAAGATAAAAAATAGAAAACAAACCAATATTCAGCATATGTGGGATAATTTGTTTAAATAACCATCATACAATGAATGCACGTCTCTCGTAGATATTTATTTGTTTCCTTGTAATTAAGTCTCAGCAATTATATCCTTGAAATGTATATATCATTAATGAAATGGTCCCTTGTCGTCTCCAACACGAGTTGATTTTTCCATCTTTGAAAACTCTTCCACATTTATCTGTTGGGAAAATGTTCATCAAGCCGTTTGTGGATATTACCATTTATCACATTCATTAAAATGTCTCTTGCACTCCCACTGTTCAAAGTCTGTTACTTTTGTTTCCTGGCAATGAAAATGATCACCATTTAAGTTGGATTCTTGCTAAGTTGCCCTATCTTGTAAGTAATCTAACATGAAAAGTCCAGAACTTATTAGACTGCATGCACAATCACACACGTTGTTGATTGTTATTTATTGTGGTTG
Organism: Acacia acuminata; assembly: GCA_019022655.1. NCBI lineage: Eukaryota > Viridiplantae > Streptophyta > Magnoliopsida > Fabales > Fabaceae > Acacia > Acacia acuminata. The sequence goes on along the minus strand of JAFJYI010000398.1, from coordinate 236,579 downwards.
CTTTCTTCGATCAGATAGGTTCACACAACACTATCGCCTTTTCTTATTCAAACCATTATAATTTGCCTTGTATCCAATCCATTGACTAGCTCCTATATATGATGAGGTCATGAGTTGGTGTTGGTTATTTGAATTAAAATATATTATTGTCGATAATCATCAATAGATATTTAAGAGGAGCAGCATTTTAAGCTATTCACTGTTTCTTTACTTTTTGTGTGAGTGTGTTACTATTCATAACATCAGTGTCGGAAAAATACACATACATATTGATGAGTTAAACATATTTTTATAATTTTTTTCCCATCAAACATATTTTTATAATCGAAAAAAGAGCAATATAATAATGTAATGTATGTACTCGTGACTTCATCCTGGTATTACCCATTGGTCAAGTAAAACAAAAGCCGCGAATACATGCTGGATCTTTAAGTAAGATGTGTGTGAAAGGTAACATGTGTGCTGGACTGCTGGCGCTATGCGAAAGATTGAAAAGATGGATGGTGAAAAGAGATGTGTAAAAATGGAGATAAGGAGCAATTTTACACATGTGCTTTTTCCCAGGAGTGCCTAGCACCACGTATTTTTTTCTGGACCAAAAATACACATGTGGTTATGTTTTGGGAGCGTTTAGCATCACGGCCGTCAGTCAACCGTTAGTTTACCGTTAACTCTGACGGAATGCTGATGTGGCGCTTATATGGACTGACACACTGACGTGTCGCTGGCGTGGACGATGACGGGGACGATGACGTGGAAAAAAAAATCAAAAGTTAGGAGAAAAAAGTCAGAAATTAGGAAAAAATTTGAAAAATTTAAAATAATTATTAAAAAAATTAGAAATTTTTTTAAATAATTAGAAATAAATTAAAAAAAATATAAAATTATTAGAAACAAATTAGGAAAAATTAAAATAATTAGAAACAAATTCAAAAAATTAGGAAAAAACATTAAAATAATTATAAAAAATTCAAAAAATTAGAAAAAAGAATTCAAAAAATTAGGAAAAAAATTCAAAAAATTAGAAAAAAATTTAAAATAATTAGCAATAAATTCTAAAAAATAGAAAATAATTAAAATAATTAGAAATAAATTGAAAAAATTAGGAAAAAATTAAAATAATGATAAAAAAAATTAAATACCCCCACTAGTGGGCCCCACCACCGGCCACCCTACTCGACCATACCACCCATGATTGTGGGTGGGCGGTTATGGGGGCCGCCACTCGCAGAGGCATCGATTATATTCGAAACAGGAAAAAAAATGTATTTTTAGTCTTTTACGGAATTAAATTTTTATATGAATATTTGTACTCTTCATTTATTTTATGTAGATAATTATTTTTTTGAAAAAAATGTATAGTTAAATAGGTTTAAAGTTAAAAAACTTGTTAAATTTTGTGATAGAATTAATAAAGTTTAAAATTTTATAGGTCGATCCCACCACAATGAATCGAACCGACTGCACACCTACCGGTGGCAAATGACGGTAGGGTGGCCGGTTGTGGGGCCCACTAGCGGGAATATTTAATTTTTTTATAATTATTTCAATTATTTCCTAATTTTTTGAATTTTTTTCTAATTATTTTAATTGTTTCCTAATTTTTTTTATATTTTTTGAATTTATTGCTAATTATTTAATTTTATTTCTAATTTTTTTCTAATTTTTTGAATTTTTTAAATAATTATTTTAATTATTTCTAATTTTTCAAATTTTTTTCCTAATTTCTGAATTTTTTCCCCTAATTTTTGAATTTTTTTCCACTTCGGCGTCCGTCATCGTCCACGTCACGCCGTCACGTCAGTGCCCACGTCAATGTGTCGGTCTAAATGAGCGCCACGTCAGCATTCCGTCGAGTTAACGGTCAACTAACGGTTGATCGACGCCATGTGTCTTCGAGCGCTCCCAAAACGTAACCACATGTGTATTTTTGGTCCAGAAAAAAGCACATAGTGCTAGGCGCTCCTAGGGGAAAAGCACATGTGTAAAATTGCTCCTTATCCTGTAAAAATGTGAAACACAATATGAACCGACAATATTTGAATATGAAAAATATTGGCCGTTGATGCTTGAATATTATATTCAAAATATTTGAATGGAAGAAGAAAAGACTAAAGGCAATAGTACCATCACTTTACTTTTCATATCTGTTCCTTGTCATCTTTCCTCTCGTCTTCTCATTTTGAGCATGTCCTCACTTTTCTTTCTTCTTCATTTTATTCAGTATAATAAACTGACCAGGTTAGGCTAAAAACCGGTGACCCGTCCACCTGGCCGTTTGGTCAACCTCCGTACTGAGGTATTTTTTACTTTGGGTGGCCCGACATAACTCAGCGCGAACCGGATATAACTTGGCTAACCCGTGCGAGTTGGAGGGTTGCCTGGTTATAATTTTTTATAACTGAATCTTAAGAAAGAAACAAACAAAACAAGAAAAAGAAAAGAAAACTTAAGCCTGCTTCTTCTCCGTTACTAATTTCTGACAAACATTCCATCGCTAAATTTACCGATGCTTATATTTCATCACTAAATTTGTGAAGGAATTTTTTGGTCACTAAATTAGCGACGCTAATTTTTGTCACTAACCTAACACAATTTTTAGCGGCAAAAAATATTTAATTCCTAATTTTGGTCACAAAATTTTTATCGCCAGAAAATTTCATCGGTTATAAGCTCTTTTTTTTTTTTTTGGGTAGTGCCCCCCTCCAGTACTCCAATCCAATTGTTGATATTGCAATCCATTGTTTTCCTGGTCCCAACCTGCATGTTCAAAGAAAATGCTTAAGCCACGTTGTTGTATGTTTCTTATTTTTGTGCTCTTCCCATACAAGGACAAAGAGAAGATTAAAAACACTAGAAAATAAAAACAATACTCAGCAAAAATGAAATACTTGGTTCTGAATTGATATACTGTTTAAATCACCGTTTTACAAGCTTCGATCGCATACATATTTATTCCCTTGTAATTAAGATTCAGCGATTATATCCTTGAAATGTATCTATCATTAATGAAATGGTCTCTTGTTGTCTCCAACATGAGTTGATTTTTCCATCTTTGAAAACTCTTCCCCAATTTGCCCTAGCTTGCAAGTAACCTAACACATGACAAGTCCAGAACTTGTTAGACTGCATTCACAGTCACACACGTTGTTGATTGTTATTTATTGTGGTCATTTTCTTCGATTGGATAGGTTCACACAACACTACCACTTTTTCTTATTCAAACCATTATAATTTGTCTTGTATCCAATCCATTGACTAACTCCTATATAATGATCGGTCATGAGTTTGAGTTAATTATTTGGATTCAAATATATTATTGTTGATTAATTATTAATAAAATAAGGTTTAGGTATTGTAAGCACAAATCAAAATCTAAATGTAACTGCCAATTCTCATACACGGCTATGACCATGTAATTTGCATATTTATAACACTTAATATATAACGATTATAGCTAATAAATGTTATGTATGTCTAGACGGAGGGTGCGTAAAAATATATAATGCTTAAGAATAACGGTTAATTTATGCACGGTCATATATTACAAGGTGAAATATTCCCGCTGAAGCTAAACACATTGATGGGTTAAACAAATATTCCTTATATAAAAATTGATTCAGTTAAAAAAGTACACATACATATTGATGAGTTAAACATATTTTTATAATTGAAAAAAGAGCAATATAATAATGTAATGTATATGCTCGTAACCGATCCCGAATTTGTTAGTTCTCAATATGTTTTGATGATTAACAACAAATGTAAAACATGTTTTGAAGTTTGCAAAGTTGTTTTAAAAACACTCGAAAGTTGCAAAAAACTGCAGCTTTGCATCTCGCAAACTTCGAGTATTGGACGCCAATCTTGCGGTTGCATTTGCAAACTCGAGTATTGGACGGCCAATACTTTGCAGTTTTCTTAGCAAACTCGAGTATAGGCCATACGAGAAAGAAACCAAGTTTTCGGCCAAAGTCGATCTTCGGTTGCATAGGCAAACTCGAGTATTGAATGGTCAATACCGCGGTTGCATGGGTAAACTCGAGTATCGAACTTCTTGTGAATCAAAGGATTTTTCCAACTTAGTCAATACTGCGGTTTGCATTTGCAAACTCGAGTATTGGACGCCAATCTGCGGTTTGCTTGGCAAACTCGAGTATTGACTTCCGAAGCAAAACAAGTTTTTCAAACAAAGTCAAAACTGCGGTTTCCAAAACCAAACTCGAGTATTGACCTTCCGAGAGAGCAAAGGATTTTTCAAGATAAAACAATACTTGCAGTTGCATTGGCAAACTCGAGTATCGAATGGTCAATACTTTGCGGTTTGCGTTGCTAAACTCGAGTATTGGACTTCCGAGAGAGCAAATGGATTTTTCAAGTTAAACCCATACTTTTGCGCTTTGCATAGGCAAACTCGAGTATAGGTCTTGTCTTTCAAATACAAGACACGATGGCTTGCCTCGAAAAGTAGAAACTCGAGTATCCAATTGGATCTTTTACAGGTTTAGTCACTTGTGAACAGTGCCATACTCGAGTTTACAAGAACAAACCGCGATATGCAACGTAAAAACTAAGTTTTGAATTATACGAATTCGTGAATCACTCTTGTTTGTTCCAAATGCTTTCATGAATCATTCACTTATGATCCCGGATATGTTTAACAAGTTTATTTAGTGGATTTCAACTAGCACGAGATGAAAATTAATGAAGATCAAGGAAAAAGCATAAAGTGGTCGAGCATTTATTGCACTTCGATAAATTAACATCCTTTTGGTTAATCCATCTCGAGCACGAACTCTCAACGTTCAAAAACACTTTCTTCATCAAGCAAATTCTTCTCCAACGGGCAAATCCTCGAGTTCCACATCGGACCATATCGGATCGATTAGTTGGAGCTTAGAGAGAGAAGATGACCGGACTTAATGCTAATCACCTACAACGGTTGGATTCATCATTCAACGGTCATTTAATGTTCTCTACCTATAAATAGAGTTCATTAACTTCTTCTCAAGCTGATACACCTACGAGAGCGAAAATTTACTAAGTGTCATTTATTGTGTTCAGGCTTTCACTTGTATTGTATCAATCGATACTTGCACTTCATGTTCATTTTATCTCGCTCGTAAGAGAGTTATATCTCAAATCATTTATTGATTGAGATAACCACAAGTCGGGGGACTTGGTGGTTGGGTGTATTGATTACAACTTGTAAGGGGGAGTGAGTTCTAGAGAGAGAACTACTCTTGAGTACGAGTGTGTAATCGGTTTGTGAGTATAGTGGATTGAAAATCCCAAGTGTGGCTTGGGACTGGATGTAGGTCAACGATAAGATCTGAACCAGGATAATTTCTATTGTGCAAGCTTTCCTTCCCTTCCTCCTCGTATATCTCTCGGTTTCATTACTTCAAAACGAGCATATTTCTAAAAGTTTTTAAAATACCCAATTCACCCCCCTCTTGGGTATATAGCTCCATTTACATTTGGTATCGAGCAAGGTCTTCTCTTAAGAGCTTAACAACTCGAGAAGGATCATTATGGAAGGTATCTTACCCGATGGAGCATCTATCAACAGGACCACCTGGTTTCAATGGAGAGCACTACTCCTTCCGGAAGGCCAAATTCAAAGTGTTTGTTATGGCAACCGAGTATGGTCTTTGGAGAGTATTTGAAAGAGGAGATTATGAGCCATCAACCGTGGAAGATGGAGTCGAGTTCCCAAGCTAGAAGAGGAATATGATGAGAACGACGGAAACGTCACCCTCAACAAAGACAAGGCGGTTCTCGCTTCTCCAAAGTGCACTTGAGTCAACAAGAATACTTTCGTATTTGCACCTTATCATCTGCTAAGGCCATGTGGGATGCTCGGAGATAGCTCATGAAGGAACAAATGGAGTAAAGCAAAACGAGTCAATACTCTTATGACCGAGTATGATCTTCTCGCGAATGAAGCATGGCGAATCCATTGGTGAGTTCCAGTGAGGTTCACTCATCTCATCAATCAACTTGCTGCCTTGGGAAAAGAATATGGCCAACCGGTCAAGTAAGGAAGATCTTGAATATCCTTAACAAGGAATGGGAAGCAAAGGTCACACTATTGAAGAGGCTCGAGGAGAGTCAATGACGCGTAGCTGCTCTATTCGGCGAGTCTCCGAGTATGAGGCTAAACTCAAATTCAAGAAGGGACTTGATGAAGTTCATGGCAAAAACAAGGGAATTGCCCTCAAGTCTACAAGAGAAGTTAAAGATTCGGATGAGGAAAATGAAAATGTAGACGAAGATGAGGAAATAGGCATGATGGTTCGTAGATTCAAGAAATTCTACAAGAAGGACCAAGGCTTCAAGAAATTTCACAAGGGTAGCTCCAGCTATGAGGCAAAGAAGCCGGTCATCTCGCTACGAATGTCAAAAGCCTGGTCACATCAAGTCCGAATGCCCACAACTGAACAACAAAGACAAAGAAAAGAAGAAGTTCAAGAAATACAAGAAGAAAGCTTATGTCTCCGGCATTTGGGGTGACAAATCATCGATGAAGATGATGAGGATGAGGAAGAAAAAGCAAATATATGCCTAGTTGCTTTGAAGAAGAAGAGCAACGTGCTAAACTTGAAGAGGTATATGATTGCAAACCTCCTTATGATGATCTGTTTGATGAATATATGACCGTGCAATTTGAATTTGAAAAACTTGCTGAAAAATATTTCAAACTGAAAAACCGAAATCTTACTCTTGAATCTCAAGTTGAAATGTTGTCTTCTTCGAAAATACTATTTGTAAAGATTGTCCCGATCTGAAGAAAAAGAATTCATATCTTACAAAGGCACTTGAGAAATTCACTAGAGGAAGTGAAATGCTCAATGTCATTTTGAAACAACAACATTTTATAAATGATAGATCGGCATTGGTTACGACCGGACTTTGATAAGAAGAAAGGCAAGAAGAAGAGTGGTCGAGAAAACATACATGAACTATTTTACAAAATCAGTTCACTCTTCAAATCCCTTTGCACATTGCAATTACGTAATAAGAAGGGTCATTCTACTTCATCTTGCTTTCATAAAAAGGAAAGAAAAATTAAACCAAAGTAGGAAATTATCAATGGGTACCGAAAGGAACTTATGTTCCTCGGTCAAAACTAACTCCAAAGGACCCAAGAAAAGATGGGTACCTAAGGCTTGATCCCTTGAAAATTGCAGGTTTGTCTTAGAGCATCAAGACCCAACAAGTGGTACATTGATAGTGGGTGCTCAAGACACATGACTGGAGATGAATCCAAATTTCTTTCAATCAAACCAAAGGATGGTGGTAGAGTCACATTTGGAGGAGACCAATCAGGAAAAATTGCTGGAATTGGTGAGATAGGAAACAATGAAGGTCCTCTCATCAAAGATGTCTACCTAGTAGAAGGATTGTGTCACAACCTCCTAAGTGTGAGCCAAAGCACCGACAAGGGTAACCTAGTTATCTTTGATTCAAATGAATGCTTGATTGTTAGAAAAGATTTAGTCCCCATTGATGATTTGAAAACTAAAGCCTTATTTAGAGCACCTAGAGATGGAAATTGTTATACTCTTAACCTCTCTAGCAATGCTTCGCTTCTGAAAATTGTTTTGTTAGTAACTTGAATGAGAGTTGGCTATGGCATAAGCGATTAGCTCATGTTAATATGTTTCAACTTGACAAGTTGCTGAAAAAGGATTTGGTCATTGGTATTCCTAAATTGAATTTCAAAAATGACATAGTCTCAGATGCTTGTCAAAAAGGAAAACAAACCAAATCTTCTTTTAAAGCAAAAAATGAGATTTCAACTAGTAGATCTCTTCAATTACTTCATATGGATCTAGTTGGACCAGCTAGAGTAAAAAGTCTTGGTGGAAATCTCTACACCTTGGTCATAGTTGATGATTACTCTAGATTTGCTTGGACAATATTTTTATCATCTAAAGATGAAACGTTTGATCAGTTTGTTACCTTTGCCAAAAAGGTCCAGAACGAGAAAGGCTTTGCAATTTCAGGTATAAGGACTGATCATGGTGGCGAATTTGAAAACAACGCCTTCGTCAGTTCTCGTGACAATGTGGGGATTGATCACAACTTCTCGCTCCAAGGACTCCTCAACAAAACGGTGTGGTTGAGAGGAAGAATAGAGTCCTCACCGAGATGGCAAGGGCAATGTTAAATGAAAACAACACTTCTCAAGTGTTTTGGGCTGATGCGATGAGTACGGCTTGCTACATCTCCAACCGAGCCTATTCGAGGAAGAAACTGAACAAGACCCCATATGAACTCTACAAGGAAAGGAAGCCAAATCTCAGCCACCTACATGTCTTTGGATGCAAGTGCTATGTGCACAACAATGGTAAAGAAAATCTTGGTAAATTCGATTCCAAAGCCGATATAGGTATCTTCATTGGTTATTCAAATAGGAGTAGAGCCTATAGAGTCTTTAATACTCGCACACGTATTGTTGAAGAGTCAATACATGTTGTTTTTCGTGAATCCAAATCGATAAAGCCTTGGACAATGAAGAAGAAAATGTTTTCAAGAATCAATTCTTTTCGAAAACTACTCCTACTTCTACGAAAATTCTGAAAATGTTTTTGAGGCCGATCCCCAAAATAATATTGAAAATCCCGATCGAGACTCAACCTAGAGCTTGGAAATTTATTAGAAATCATCCTTTAGACCAAGTTATAGGTGATATTAATCGGGAGTAAGAACCAGAAATAGTACTTTGAATGAAGTAACATTCTCTCGCATTTATATCTCATATAGAACCCTCTAAGATTGATGAAGCCCTTTCGGATAATGATTGGGTGTTAGCAATGCAAGAGGAGTTACATCAATTTGATAGAAATCAAGTTTGGGATTTGGTACCTAGGCCCAAAGACCATCCGGTCATTGGCACCAAATGGGTATTCAAGAACAAACGTGATGAGTCTGCAATCATTGTCCGCAACAAGGCAAGATTGGTTGCCAAAGGCTATAATCAAGAAGAAGGAATTGATTATGAAGAAACTTATGCTCCAGTGGCAAGATTGGAAGCCATAAGAGTACTTCTAGCCTTTGCATGTGTAAAAGGTTTTAAACTATATCAAATGGATGTGAAAAGTGCTTTTCTCGAATGGTTTTATACAAGAGGAAGTTTATGTAGAACAACCTCCTGGTTTTGAAAATGAACATTGTCCAGATCATGTGTATCGTCTCAAGAAGGCTCTATATGGCCTGAAACAAGCTCCTAGAGCTTGGTATGAGCGATTAAGCAAATTCCTTCTAAATCAAGGCTTTGTTAGAGGAAAAGCGAGACACAACTCTTTTCATAAAGAGTAATAAGCTAAATGAAATTTTAATGGTTCAAATATATGTGGATGATATTATATTTGGTGCTTCTAATGATGCTTTGTGTGAAGAGTTTTCAAAGACTATGCGGGGAGAGTTTGAGATGTCCATGATGGGAGAGCTCAACTACTTTCTTGGACTGCAAATCAAGTAAAGAAAAGATGGGATATTTATTTCCCAAACCAAATATCTCGAATGATTTGTCAAGAAATTTGGGATGGACCAAGGTGCAATGGTGCGACACTCCTATGAGCTCAACTGCTTCACTAGATGCTGATGAGGAGGGCAAAGATTTCAACATCACAAAGTATAGAGGAATGATTGGATCACTTCTCTATCTTACAACAGTCGCCGGACATCCAATTCGGTGTTGGGATGTGTGCTAGGTTCCAATCCGCTCCAAAAGAGTCCCATGCTGAACAAGTAAAGAGGATATTCGGATATCTCTCGGACACAAAGACTCTTGGACCGTGGTTTCCCAAAGGTCAACCGAACACTTGGTGGCATACTCGCATTCGGATCATGCCGGCTACAAGACAGATAGAAAGAGCACAAGTGGCCAATGCGAATTCTTTGGCAACTCACTTGTCTCTTGGTTCAGCAAGAAGCAAACATCAGTGGCCGTGTCCTCTACCGAAGCTGAATATGTAGCTGCTTCAAGCTGTTGTGCTCAAGTGCTATGGTTGAAGCAACAACTTGCTGACTTGGGAGTTCACTTGAAGGAAATCCCAATTTTGTGTGACAACACAAGCACAATAAGCTTGGCCAAGAATCCGGTGCAACATACAAGAACCAAGCATATTGATGTGAGGCATCACTTCATTCGGGATCATGTCCGGAAAAGAGATGTCAAAGTGATGTTCATCCCAACTCATCTTCAACTTGCGACATCTTCACAAAGCCTCTAGCCAAAGAACCTTTCAACTTCATAAGAAGAGAATTGGGAATGGTAAATCCCAATGAATTGTAAGAATTTCTCATTCAATCTAATGTTAGTTATGTTTTTGATGATTAATCTTTACTAACTTGAGCATCGGAGTGTTTAGATATGTCTCTTGCGGGATATCTCAATGCTTCAAGTTCCATACTGCGATAAGATGGCTTACTCGAGTTTAGGACCGCATTTGGCCAAACCCGACATTCATCAATAGCTTGACTCGAGTATGGGGAACCAAAACTGCAGTTTAGGACCGAAAACCGCAGTTTGTAAGTGCCGATATGCTAAACTCGAGTAAGGAAAAGCTAAACTCGAGTATGTTCATCGTGGGTTCAAAAATTCACGCTACATTTTTGAAGTCCAGGTTAGTATACTTTCACCTTTACCGCGGTATGTAAATGAAAGTTTGCTAAACTCGAGTAAGGAGAAGCTAAACTCGAGTATGTCACTTGTGAATTCCAAACGTTACACTATTTTAAATCAACGATGTGGCATACTTCCATTTGTACTCGAGTTTATTAGTGACGGTTACTAAACTTCCATTTGTACTCGAGTTTGTTAGTGACGATTTCCTAAACTTCCATTTGTACTCGAGTTTGTTAGTGACAGTTGCTAGACTCAAGTAAGAAATAGATAAACTCGAGTAAGGAGGTCTCGTCTATATATATATGTGAACAGTGGTGTTCTTCCAAACTCGCGTCTTCACTCCAGTAAACCCTAGAGTTTCAACTTTCTCTCTTCTTCTCCTTCTGAAAACATCACAATCCCTCATCACCCCCCCTCAAATCTTCACCAACCTTCATCTAATCCTTCCTATCTTCTCTCTTTCCGAAACCCTAAGCACTCAAATGTCTAAGGAAGTCTCTCAATCCTCTCGACCGATTCCTCCACGAGCTCCAAGGAGCAAATCGATCCCACAGAAGTTGCAGAGAGGCATTGATACAAGAATCCCCGGAGTGGGTATTGTGATTAAGGATAATCCATCCTCGAATCCCAAGAGAGGGGATTCGTCTTCAAAGGGTCCAGAACCTTCATCAGCCACAAAAAGGAAGAGGGCGGCTGAGTCGAGCAAAGCAAAGGGGAAAAGAACCGTCGTTCACCGAAAGACAAGGTCCAAGAATGCCACCCCTGCTTCTGGCTCTCGCTCCACTGTCGAGGTTACCGGTTCTTCGTCAGATTATGAGACGAAGAAGATGAGCACGAAGGAGCCTCCCATTTATCGACAATGCGGTAGAGGAGATTAAGCTTCACAAGACTCCGCCTCCGGATTCAAAGTCACCCCGGTTCCTCTTCCTCCCGGTCTCAATGCCAAGTTCAAGGACCAAGTATTCATCTCGTGGCTTCGTGTGGTTGTCTCGCTTGACTTGGAGCAACTTTATCGCGAATGCAATGTGGATCTCTCACCTTGGTTTGGGGCCTATCGGTCATTCATCTCCATCGAAGCCGCTTACTACCCGGAGTTGGTCAAGATGTTTTATTTCAATATGGCAACCAACAACCTATTGGACTCGAAGGCTATACGGTTGAGGAGAGGATCACCACATGTGTCGGGGGGTCCAATTCAACCTTGTCCGCCGCTATCATCAACCGATCCTAAAGGTTGCTCATCCTCCACCGGCGTCCACACCACAATACACCAATGCTTTGGTGTATAGGACCTTAATGCATACTCGGGACGTGCTTGGATGATCGCTTGCTCATTTGTCTATCAAGCCCTCGGACATGCCAAAGACCGCACCGAGTGATTTGGTACATCTACACTCGGAATTTTGTGCGAAAAGGAGGGAGCTATACTCATTTTGCTCGGAAGGATTATCGTTTCTTCACGGCCTTCATCCAGAAGAATCCTCTCAACATTGGGCAATGGATCTTCAAAGAAATCGCGCCTTCAAGTTTACATCCCGAAAGGGATCATACATGCCCTTTGCCTCACCGGTGTCCCTCATTATGTTCTACTACAAGATATGGTATGTGGGGCCACCTGAGCGAGATGAAGTTCATCCCATCCTTCGGCAAGACTCGGTTGAACTTTATGAAGATCTCATTCGAGCCGGAAGGATCGGGCCAGTCAAGGGCTCCTCCGAGGTCACAAGCCCGTGGATCACGGTCTTATGCGCACGAGGCTCGCCGCATCCTCCTCCATCATTGGACCTCGAAGAACGGTTGAGAGAGATGATCGATGCTGCCCTCTCATCTCATAGACGATTATGAAAGCTGAGTTGGACATGCTGTGCGAGCCGAGTTCAAGATGGGTCTCATGGATGTGAAGACTGACTTGGAGAAGCTGAAGGATGCCACTGACCAGAAGCAGAGCGAGATTTTTGATCAGGGGATTGATCTAGACTCCCGGATATCCATGACATATGAGCTTGCTTCAGAAGCCCGGAATAAGATTGATCGTCTGATTGACCATTTTGGTCTTGGTGCTTCTTCGTCCTCCACATTTGGGTTCACGACTGGTCCATCCTCATCCTCTCCTATACCTGAGACCCAGCCACCAGAGTCACACATATCCCCACCTTCCTCACCTCCCTTCTCATTTCCTAGTCCACCTCACACCACTTCCCCAGCCTCCACTTCCCCTCCTACCCCCGTGATTCCCTCATCTCCTATTACCCCTTCCACGAGATTCTACCCGATCGCCCTCCATCTCCATCTACCCCGTCTTCATCGAGAAATTCCCCACACCTTCTCCTCATCTTGACCCTACCTTTGATCCATCCACTTTGCCATGGTCCTCGGTCCCCTCCTTTTGTTATCCTTGATCCCGAGTATGTTGATGAAGACAAAGGGGGAGAAGGAGAGAAAGATGTAGATGTATAGGGTCTATTGGTTCTAGGTAGTTTGTTATTCTAGATGTTTTGTTTTTATCATCTGTACTTTGCTATTTCTGAACTTGTTATGATTATCAGAATGATATCAGTAGTTATCAGAATATCTATCTTGTCTGATATTGTTCATTGTTTGCTTAATTGACTATAGTTCAGCTTGTTTACGTTTTTGAATTCCACTTCGCTATCCTCGAACCTCAAATGTTGAAATGACAAATTAGATGGTTTTCGATAACTCAAACCTTGAACTTTGAAAACTTCATCTCAAATCAAACTACATCTTTCAAATTCTTTGCAAAATAATTTACAAGTGTTGTCATCATCAAAAAGGGGAGAATGTTAGTTCTCAATATGTTTTGATGATTAACAACAAATGTAAAACATGTTTTGAAGTTTGCAAAGTTGTTTTAAAAACACTCGAAAGTTGCAAACTGCAGTTTGCATCTGCAAACTCGAGTATTGGACAGCCAATACTGCAGTTTGCATTTGCAAACTCGAGTATTGGACAGCCAATACTGCAGTTTTCTTAGCAAACTCGAGTATAGGCCATACGAAAGAAACCAAGTTTTCGGCCAAAGTCGATCTTTGCGGTTTGCATAGGCAAACTCGAGTATTGAATGGTCAATACTTGCAGGTTTGCATGGGTAAACTCGAGTATCGAACTTCTTGTGAATCAAAGGATTTTTCCAACTTAGTCAATACTGCAGTTTGCATTTGCAAACTCGAGTATTGGACGACCAATATCTGCGGTTGCTTGGCAAACTCGAGTATTGGACTTCCGAAAGCAAAACAAGTTTTTCAAACAAAGTCAAAACTGCGGTTTCCAAAACCAAACTCGAGTATTGACCTTCCGAGAGCAAAGGATTTTTCAAGATAAAACAATACTACGGTTTGCATTGGCAAACTCGAGTATCGAATGGTCAATCTTGCGGTTTGCGTTGCTAAACTCGAGTATTGGACTTCCGAGAGCAAATGGATTTTTCAAGTTAAACCCATACCGCAGTTTGCATAGGCAAACTTCGAGTATAGGTCTTGTCTTTCAAATACAAGACACGATGGCTTGCCTCGAAAAGTGGAAACTCGAGTATCCAATTGGATACTTTGCAGTTTGGTCACTTGTGAACGAAGTGCCATACTCGAGTTTACAAGAACAAACCGCGGTATGCAACGTAAAAACTAAGTTTTGAATTATACGAATTCGTGAATCACTCTTGTTTGTTCCAAATGCTTTCATGAATCATTCACTTATGATCCCAGATATGTTTAACAAGTTTATTTAGTGGATTTCAACTAGCACAGATGAAAATTAATGAAGATCAAGGGAAAAAGCATAAAGTGGTCGAGCATTTATTGCACTTCGATGAAATTAACATCCTTTTGGTTAATCCATCTGAGCACGAACTCTCAACGTTCAAAAACACTTTCTTCATCAAGCAAATTCTTCTCCAACGGGCAAATCCTCGAGTTCCACATCGAGACCATATCGGATCGGATTAGTTGGAGCTTAGAGAGAGAAGATGACCGACTTAATGCTAATCACCTACAACGGTTGGATTCATCATTCAACGGTCATTTAATGTTCTCTACCTATAAATAGAGTCATTAACTTCTTCTCAAGTGATACACCTACCGAGAGCGAAAATTTACTAAGTGTCATTTATTGTGTTCAGCTTTCACTTGTATTGTATCAATCGATACTTGCACTTCGGTGTTCATTTTATCTCGCTCCGTAAGAGAGTTATATCTGTAAATCATTTATTGATTGAGATAACCACAAGTCGGGGGACTTGGTGGTTGGGTGTATTGATTACAACTTGTAAGGGGGAGTGAGTTCTAGAGAGAGAACTACTCTTGAGTACGAGTGTGTAATCGGTTTGTGAGTATAGTGGATTGAAAATCCCAAGTGTGGCTTGGGACTGGATGTAGGTCAACGATAAGACGAACCAGGATAATTTCTATTGTGCAAGCTTTCCTTCCCTTCCTCCTCTCGTATATCTCTGGTTTCATTACTTCAAAAACAGAGCATATTTCTAAAAGTTTTTAAAATACCCAATTCACCCCCTCTTGGGTATATAGCTCCATTTACAGAATTATCCCAAAGTTTTTAACTAATATCTATTGGTCAAGTAAAACAAAAACTGCAAATACATGCTGGATCTTTAATAGTGGCGTTATTGGAAGTAGGAAAAGGTAAGATGTGTGTGAAAGGTAACATTTGTGTTGGGGTTATGGGAAAGAGTGAAGAACTGGATAGCGAAAAGAGATGGGCGAAAATGTGAAAAGCAATATGAAGCGTTGATATTTAAATATGAAAAATATTGGCCGTTGATGTTCGAATATTATAATTCAAAATATTTGATTGGCGTAAGATAACAATAAAGGCATTATTTCCATGACTTTACTTTTCATAAGAATAAAGGCATTATTACCATGACTTTATTATTACCATCACTTTCCTTTCTTCTTCGTTTTAATCAATGTATTAATATTCGGACCGGACTGAACGGGTTAGGCCCAAAATCGACCCATCCAAATTGGGATCCGGTCCACCTCTCGAATGCGAGACATTTTTTGACTCGATGACCCGGATAACTCGGCGTGAACCGAGCATAACTTGGATAACCCGTGCAACTTGTATGGTTGCCCGGTTATAATTTTTTATAAATCTTCAAAAAAAAAAAAAAAAATCAAGAAGAAAGGAAAATTTAAGCCTTCTTCCTCACCGTCACTAATTTCTGACCAACGTTCCATCGCTCAATTTACGGATGTTTATGTTTCATCACTAAATTAGTGAAGGAATTTTTTCGTCTAATTTTTGTCAGTAACTTGACACAAAATTTTTGGTGACAGAAAAAATTTATTTGTTAATTTTGGTCACAAAATTTTTAGCGACGTAAAAATTTCATTGGTTATAGGCTACTTTTTTCCCCTCCAAGTACTCCAACCCATTTGTTGATATTGCGTCCATCGTTTCCCTAGTCCCAACCCGCATGTTCAAAGAAAATGCTTATTCTTATTTTTGTGTTCTTCATGTACAAGGACTAAGAGAAGATTAAAAAAAGCTAGAAAATAAAACTATACTCAAAGAAAAATGAGATACTTGGTTCGGATTTGATGTCTTGTTTAAATAACCATTATACCAGTGTCTCTCGTAGATATTTGTTCCCTTGTAATTAAGTCTCAGCGATTATGTAACATCCTTAAAAAAAAGAAAGATATAATAATAAAATTAAAAAAAAAAAAAAAAAAAATCAAACCGTATTGGAAAAATGTTCCCTTGTCGTCTCCAACACAAGTTGATTTTTCCATCTTTGACAAATCTTCCCCATTTGTCTATTGGAAAAATGTTCATCAAACCGTTTGTGGAAATTACCATCTATATCACATTTATTAAAATGTCTCTTGCACTTCCACTATTCAAAGTCTGTTACTTTTGTTTCTGGGAATGAAAATGATCGCCACTTAATTAGCTGGTTTGTTGCCAAGTTGCCCCACTTGCAAGTAACCTAACATGAAAAGTCAAGAACTTGTTAGACCGCATGCACAGTCACACACGTTGTTGATCACTCATTATTTATTGTGGTTGCTTTCTTTGATTTGATAGGGTCACGCAACACTATCGCCTTTTTTGTTATTCGAACCATTATAGTTTGTCTTGTATATATTGCGATAATTGAAGAAAAATATGTAAAATCAGTTAAATTGGTATAATTTAGGGAGATTTTTTTTTGCTTAATGCATTCTAATTTATATGCAATTTTTTACATTAAATATATTTACTTAATGGCTTTATTGTTTATTAATTTTTTAAATAAGAATTTAAATTTTTCTACTCAAATTTAAATTTTTCTTCAATTATCGCAATATATATAACTAATATTAATATATGTAGTATTCAATAAGATTCATGCCTTTTTTTGTCACTTTTTATCTCAACTGACTCTTGAACCATTACCCTAAATACGTCTTCGTTTGGAAAAAAGCTATTTCTTTTACTCACAATCCAAACACAAATTACATTTATAATCATATTTTTTTCCCTATCGGGCTTCGTAAAAGTCGATAGAAAATAAACCACCGCTAACCCAAACAGGCCCAATCTCCTCCCCTCCTCCTCCACCATTACCTCTTCGCTTCTTCCTCAAATGGAGGCTCACTGCAGACATTGGCTAGCCTTGACTGCTCCACAAGGCATCTTGCTAGACGCACTCACAGTTTGAACAGGAATTTGAACCTCATCCTTTACCCTAACGATTAATAATTTTTAATATTAAAAATTATTAATCGTTAGGGTAATGTATTTGAAAAATAATTTTTAAAAACAATTGTCTCTTAATGATTATTAATAAACAACCATTACTTATAAATTAGAATGCGTTAAAAAAAAAATCTCCCTAAATTATAAAGTAGTTTTAATTCAAAAATTTTTTAAAGAGGGTGTTATAGCAAAATTTTTGGAAGATTATGATCAAAATAGCGAAGCTCTCACGAAATCTTACCGGTTAGTGATTCCTGAAATCAGTGATAGAAACGTCATAATTTTATGTTGAAAATGAAGTTATAAAATTCTGGGAAAATTCATGGTTAAATTAGACATATAGGGCTTTCCAAATATGCCTAGAATGTATTAATTTGAGCTCTGTACAGTGAGATACAAATTCTCAAAGTTGGGCTACGAATTTCTGAAAAAATTCTGGGCAGAGGCTCAAAACTTTAAAACTGGGAATTACTCAAGGAATCTGAGAAAATAATAGTATTTTTACATAAAAATAGATATCCTAAGGATTCCGAGGAATTTTATGGATCCTCATTCCGATTTTTCTTGAATTAGTTATAATTTTTCAAATTTAGACGAAAAATCCGCCCAAAATGCTGTATCAGCGTTTTTTCTGAAAAATAAGGAAAATAAGTTGAAAAATAATCACACCAAGAGTAAAATGGTCATTAGTGACTAAGATATCTATTAGGATATTATTTGTGAATTAATAAATGCGATATTATCATTATAGGATATACGTGATCACATTCCGATTGACAAACGTACCGATATCACCAACGAAGGTAAGGACGCGTACTGTAACACTAACTCTGATGCTTATTGTATGCTTATATGTGATAGATACTTTCATAAAGACATGGACGGGACTCTGTCTCGGGTCATGCACCGTGACTAGGTTTATGGGGCTTAGATCACTACTTATACATTGAGTTTTATACACGGGTTATGGCTTTGATAACACCGTTACAGTTTTCCTAGCGCTAAGGACACGAATGTACATCGTGGCACTGGTGAATAGTGCAGAGCATAATAACATTCATAGGCAGTGGCTGTGTTCTCTTATTATCTTTTATATGTGATTATCGCTGTAATGTCATGAATATCTCTGTCATACATAAACTCGTTACATAAGCATGAGGTTAACCGTTACACGAGGTTCAATGGGCATTGAACCTCGGCTCTATAGCCTCAGGATCTGGAGGAATCAGGACCGAGGACAAGGGTAAGCAGCACCAGTGAGGACCCAGCCAGAGAATTTCTTTTGGATTTGTATTATCATATTATTAAATATTCGGATAATTGTACCGCTGTATAAGCAACCAGATACACTAATAGTGAATGTTTATCAGATAGTCACTCTTTTAAATTATTCCGATGCTCTACACTGATTAAAATGTTTTGAAAACACTTTAGAAAATTGAGGTGTTACATTTTGTTGTTATGCTCACCCTGTCCTTGCAAGAATAATCAATTTTATCCTTGGGAGTGTCACTTCCTATTAGTCAGTGGTAGCAGAATAGCTTGTAAGGACAGCACCCGTGGACGTGATTTGGATTACACACTTCATTTGCCAAAACCATGCCAACAGAGTCAAGCTTGTTGTTGGCGTCTTTGCCATCACAAATTCATTCTTCATCATCATCATCTTTACCATCCTCGATGTCCTTCATCCACTCATCATTATCATCCTTGTTGTTGTCGTCGTTGTTGTACCTCACAATTGCTGTAAGAGAGGAAGAGTGGGCCTATCAAGCCTGGGAGTGAAGAGAGATGAAGTAGGGTTATGAGGGCAATTCCCTCACAATTTCGTTTTCATGGAACCCATCTTGGTTTCATGAATCTACCCAAGAAACTCACTTCCACCATTGATAAATTCCATATTTTATCATATATTTTCATAGCTTACATAAGGATTTTATTGTGATTATAGTGCTTTAATTACATATATTTTGATTATTTAGGATTAAGAGTGATTAGATAGAATTATGGTTAAAAGGGCAAAACGTCATATTTTATTATTTTTCCTGAGCATTTGAACGTTAAGATAAATGATATTCACCATTATTATGATTTTCATTTGTAGGTTACTTGTGAGAAATTGGAATTCAAAGATGAAAATAACAAATGGCAACCAGGTACAAGAATTATTATCATTGAAGGACCAAAGGTACCAAAACGCGTGTTTTGATGGCTAGCTATGGCTGAGCACTCCAATCCTCTATAGCAGTTATTAGAGATTGAGCTTGGAGCTTCATATGGGAGTTTCAGTTCTTCCAATCTTCTTCCCATTCATTGTTTAGTTATTTCTAGGTTTTAAGTCGATTTTTGCAATGTTTATATGTAATAGGCACAAAATATAGAGACTAAGACTCGTAAGTGTATGAGCCGTATTAAGTAATAAAAAGTGAGTAAGATAGAGTTCCCACAAGGACTTAATACCCACAATGTAATTGAACAATCACTTTACACTTTTGCTTAAGTTGAGTTAATGCAATTCGGATAAAAGCTAATGAAACTAAAAAAGAAGAAAATCAAATCTAACTAAAGCTAACGATAATAGTAAGGAAGATTCTAAATCTTAAGTGGTGACTTAGATTATTTTAGTCTTGATTATTTCTTAGTGTCTAATTTATTCTTTTAATTTCATTGAAAGTTATATTTGTTAGTCTAGGATTCTTAATTACCAAAGAGTGTCTTTCGATCCACTAAAAAGCATTCAAACTATGTTACTCTCTAATGTCTCGTGTGATTACTACTTAATTGAATTAATTTAAGTGCAGGTCTATTGAGACTATGTGTGGCCGGTAGGTATATGTTTATCCTACAAGTATATTGAGTTCGAAACTTAATGCATCTCATCCCACTTTTCTAAGTCTTGGCCCAAATGTTTCTATCATTAATTAATGAAGCTAGTTTCTTGATAAGTTGCCCCAACTTGCAAGTTACTAAAATAGTCCACAATTAGCTTTTGACTGCATGTACAATGGCACAACGTTGTTGATCATTGTTTCTTGTGTGGTTGCAATTTAAAACGGATTTGATATTTGGGAATTAACGAGGATATATAAGAGAAGATAAAAAAAATAAAAATAAAACAAGATTCAATATGGGATACTTAGATCAGATTTGATGTACTGTTTGAATAACAATTATCCATTGCGTGCATTTCTTGTATATATCTGAATCATTCCCTGATACAGAAAAAAAAGGAAATTAACCACAGAATTTCATTACTAAACTTATTAATAATGAAATTTTACTGTGACGAAAACTTCTATTGCTAATTTCTTTTTCTTTTTCTTTTTTTTTGCTTTTAAATAATGAAATTTTTTTTTGCTTTTAAAATTTGTAATTCGAATGACTCATTTTTATCCCAAATGGACCTTTGGGGTTTATCAAAAGGAAGGAATTTTTTTTCTAAAAAAGAAATATGCTTATGTATTGAAATATATATATATATATATATATATATATAGGGTTTATTATTTGTCATATCACTTGACATAAGGTTATCTCAAGTCATTCCAAAACTACGTCATTTTGGAGTTAGAGGAATTAATGAACTCTCAAAACGACGTAGTTTTGAGGTTAGGGGAATTAATGAAGAGTAATAAATAAAAAAACAAAAATACTAGAACACCTTTCATTAATTCCTCTAACCCCAAAACGAGTTCATTAAAGTTACTAGTACGCGAACGTACCTTTCACCGCGTAATTTCCAAAATGCCCGACCTTTTGAATCTGACTCCGAATTTCCCGGATATCCTATACATTATCGTCGGATTATTATATGATATTGTGATGAATGTCATATTGATTAGAATAAAATCCTAAAGGTTTAATTTACTTTCCTACCCTTGGTAGGTTTCTTACTTCCATTTCTACCCTTACATTTCCTTAAAAACGCATTACTGGATTTTTTGGGCAGATTTTTCGGTAACTTTGAAAAATCATAATTAATTCTAGAAAAATAATTTTGAGGTGCTGAAAAATCCCTCATGACCCCTGACATGTATATTTTCAAGGATAAATAGTCCAAGAACCTAGAACATCAAGTATCATTCCCAGTTTAATATTTTCTCAACGCTGCCCAGATTTAATCCCAGAAAAATGGCTTAACTTCAAAAATTCATATCTCCTTGTCCAGAGATCAAAAATTCACACCACAGTCCCATGTCCTTTTGAGACCCACCAAGCATCCCCAAAGTTCTGCTTTGAAGTGGTCAATATCTAAACTATGGTAGAAAACAAAACTTATTTGGGAATTTAATATTTTGAAGGTATTTTTCCACAATTTTTCCTATATACTTTTTATATAAAAAGAGAGAGAGAGAGATATATATATATATATATATATATATATTTGAATCATTCCCTGATACAGAAAAAAAAGGAAATTAACCACAGAATTTCATTACTAAACTTATTAATAATGAAATTTTACTGTGACGAAAAATTCTATTGCTAATTTCTTCTTGTTTTTTTTTTCTTTTTGCTTTTAAATAAAATCTTAGCAATAATATTCTTCAAATGTCATTAATTACAATGTCCTCTCCACTCTCATTTTTCAAAGTCTTTCGCTTTTGTTTTCCAGATAAGTTGCCCCAACTTGCAGGTTGAGTACAAATAAAGTCACAATTAGCTCAGAATTTAGACTAGTGCATGCACAGCCAAAAATTAAGGCGCAATAAATAAAAGAAGTTAACTTTTACTATAGAAAAAAGTAGTTAATTTTAAATTGAAGTGATTGTCACATAGTATAAATAGTGTGCTTCAATGGTGTTGGCTTTGCATCAATACGTTTAAGAAAAAGTTCATTGTAATATTTTGTAAAAAAAAAAAAAAAAAAAAAAAAAAAAAAAAAAATTAGAATGGCTAAGATACATATTACTTCAGAAGTATGCACTCATAAGCAATGCTGTCCCAAAAGTTCTTTTAGGTTTAAGATTGCCCCAGAAGTATTATAATGAAGTAATGTTATCCTTTACTATTAAAATTGTTAATGGTCAACATCAATTTTCTAACCGACAACAAAGATTTAGTGGATAAAGATAAGATAGCATGTTAAGGGAAAAAAAAGATAAAATAAAGTGTTAAATTTTTTCAACAAAGAAATTGACAGGGAAAATCACAAATTTGAGAACAATTTTTAGATAAATTAATTTTTTGATAAATTTTCCCAATTAAAGAAATATTCTTAAAAAAATACCTTCAAAATTTCAAAATCACAAATTAGTTTTTTTTTCCTTACAATAACAGTTTAGATATTGTATATACTTGATTAACAATTCATAACTCGTTTTTGTAGAAAATCACTCATTTAAGATTTTGAAAATTTGAAGATATTTTTCTGAAATTTTCCAAATTAAAATTGGTAATTCGAATGACTCATTTTTATCCCAAATGGACCTTTGGGGTTTATCAAAAGGAAGGAAATTTTTTTCTAGAAAAGAAATATGCTTATGTGTTGAAATACTTCTTTTCCATTCAACGAAATAGAAACTAACGCCAAGTAACAATTCAAAATCTCATGAAGAGTCGTCAATCTGATTTACTTTTCAAATACACACTTGAATTTCCACTTGTCAGTCCCTCTTAATCATGTTCTTGATTTCTAGGATCACTTCTCTATCCTCATCTGTTTTAGGAATCTCAGCTTGAATCAGATGGATAGCCTCTATAGAATCACTGCTTAGAATTATGTCCCTCACACCACAATCCCATGTCCTTTTGAGACCCATCAAGCATCCCCAAAGTTCGGCTTTGAAGTGGTCAATATCTAAACTATGGTAGAAAACAAAACTTATTTGGGAATTTAATATTTTGAAGGTATTTTTCCACAATTTTTCCTATATACTTTTTATATAAAAAAAGATATATATGTGTGTGTGTGTGTGTGTAAAGTATGTATGGTGAATTTAGATAAAATAACACGTTAAATTAATATAAATTTTTTTGCTAAAATATTTTCAAGTTTTTTTTTAAAAAAAAAAAAAATTGGTGTTAATCAATTTGTCTTTTTAAATGACATAAATGTTGCTTGATTTACTCTCCTTGAACTGATCGATGTTGACCATATTGACAAATCCCCTAACAAATTTAGTAGTACTTTGATATTTTCTATAAGTTAGGAGAGGATTTGAACCCCTTTCACACAATTAGAGACGTTTTTTTACTACACCCAGCCATGAATAAATTACTGTCAAGTGTGAATTCATGTGCTTATATATATCTCTTAACATCCATTGGGTGTACTACACCATTCTCCTTTTGTTTAAAATTTCCTTGATAGCCATGGCATTCCTATTCAGAAAACCTCAATTTTCGGAGAAGCTTACAATTTGGTGGGTATTGTTAGTTGCCCATTTAATCTTGTTCCCATCTCATTCCTCTTTCATTACTTCACCAAATAGTGAAGCAAACACTTTGCTAAAGTGGAAGGCTAGCCTTGACAACCAAAGCCAAACTCTGTTATCAACATGGAGAGATAATAGCAGTCATCCTTGTAATTGGGTTGGAATTGAATGCAATGAGTTCCACTCCGTTTTCAATATATCTCTTGGAGATCTTGGGTTAAGAGGTACGCTTGATAGTCTCAATTTCTCATCTTTTCCCAATCTCCAATTCATACATATGCCAAATAACTCATTTCATGGGATTATCCCTCCCAATATTGGTGAACTCTCCAAACTTAGTTATCTAAATTTTTCTTATAATGAGTTATCTGGTGGCATTCCAACAAGTATAAGCAACTTGTCCACACTCTCATTTGTTTGTTTGCAACACAATTATCTTTCTGGAGCAATTCCAGATGGGATCACACAGTTGACTGGGCTTACTTCTCTAAACTTATATTATAATGATTTGAATGGCCATATTCTTAAAGGAATAGGAAATTTGACCAACCTATCAAAGCTTGATATAGCTGGCAACAAATTTTCCGGCCATATTCCAGCAACAATAGGAACTTTAGTCAAATTAACATTCCTACAGATTGGTGTTAACTACTTTTCTGGCCACATTCCTCCCCAAATTGGAAGGATGACTAACCTCTTGTACTTAGGACTTAGAGGTAATCAGTTTATTGGTTTTATCCCCCATGAAATTGGAATGTTGAAGAAACTTGAGAAACTTGACATGTCAACAAACAATCTCTCTGGCAGCATCCCTCCTACTATCGGAAACATGTCTAGTTTACAAGACCTTTATCTTTATACCAATCAAATCTCAGGGTCGATTCCACAAGAAATAGGGAAACTCTATTCTTTGGAAGTATTGCAATTGCTAGACAATAACATATTGGGGTCAATCCCACTATCTATAGGGAACTTGGTCAATCTAAGGGACCTCCGACTTTTTCAAAACAACCTTTCTGGATTGATTCCTTCTAGTATTGGAAACTTGACAGAGCTCACCTATATATTTTTGTTTCAAAACAACCTTAGTGGCAATCTTCCTTCGAAAATGAATAACCTTGGGAAATTGGAGTCCTTGCAAATTTCAGACAATAATTTCAAAGGTCATTTGCCTCAAAACATTTGTCTTGAAGGGTTACTTACTAACTTCTCTGCATCAAACAATCAATTCACTGGTCCAATTCCTAGAAGTTTGAAGAATTGCTCTAGCCTTCGTAGAGTTAGGCTTGAAAAGAATCAATTGACAGACAATATAACAGAAGCTTTTGGTGTATTTCCAAACTTGGACTACATTGATTTAAGTAACAATGCATTTTATGGTCCCTTGTCACCTACATGGGGGCAATGCCATAACCTTACAAGCCTCAAGATCTCTAATAATAACTTATCGGGCGGCATACCATCGGAACTAAGCAAGGCAACAAAGTTAGAGGGACTAGATTTTTCTTCAAATCACTTGATAGGAAATATTCCCAAGGAATTGTGTAGCTTATCATTGTTGAGTGAACTTGGCCTAAGCAACAATCAACTTTCAGGCAACATTCCTATTGATATAGTCTTATTAAAGAACCTTGAACAGTTGAGTGTAGCTAACAATAATCTAAGTGGCTTAATTCCAAAACAATTTGGAGGGTTGATCAAGTTATGGAATTTGAGCTTTAGTGGAAATAAATTCTTCAGACTTCCATCTAGTTTCAGCCAATTACAACATCTCCAATTTCTAGATCTAAGTGCGAATTCCTTTTCTGGTGGAATCCCAACAATGCTTGGACAACTTCAACAATTAGAAACATTGAACCTCTCGCATAATAATTTCTCTGGCATGATTCCTTCATTTTTTGATGATTTGAAAAGCTTGACTATGATTGACATATCACATAATAAATTAGAAGGTTCACTTCCAAATAACTCGGCCTTTCGTAATTCTTCATTTGAGACATTGAAAGACAACAAAGGCTTATGTGGAAATGTATTAGGCTTGCCAATTTGCCCACCAAAAATATATGGTCCAAGGCATCATAAGAAAAATAAAGTGGTTATCTCTGCTCTATCCCTTGGTTTGGGATCTGTGGTGCTAGCAACAGTTTTGATAGGAATTTCATATATTGTTTGCCATCATAATGCACAGAAAGAGAAAAGTCAAGAAAGAGAAGCACAAACTCAAAATTTGTTTGCTATATGGAGTTATGATGGGAAATTAGTATATGAAAACATTATTGAAGCCACGAGGGAGTTCGACGAAAAATATCTCATTGGGGTTGGAGGGTTTGGAAGCGTCTACAAAGCTGAATTGTCCACGTCAAGTTGTGGCAGTAAGAAGCTTCATTTTCCACCAGATAGGGATCAATGTCATCAAAAAGCATTTATGAGTGAGATTAGGGCCTTGACAGAAACTAGGCACCGCAATATCATCAAGTTATATGGATTTTGCAGGCATTCAAGGTTCTCCTTTTTGGTTTATGAATACTTGGAAGGGGGAAGTTTGGATAAGATACTAAGTGATGTGACACAAGCAATTGCATTGGATTGGAATAAGAGAATCAAAGTTGTTGATGGTGTGGCCAATGCTTTATACTATCTTCATCATGGATGCTCACCTCCGATAGTTCATCGTGACATATCAACCAAAAATGTTATTTTAGACTCGGATTATGAGGCTCACATCTCTGACTTTGGTACGGCCAAGCTTTTGTACCCAGATTCTAACAATTGGACCTCATTTGTTGGTACCTTCGGCTATGCTTTGCTCCAGGTTAATAATACTTTATTGTATATACAATGATTTTTTTTTTTTGTTTATTTATGAGTTACATAGTGCTATATTTCATGTTTAAATTGTTTGGCAATTAAAACTTATTACTAACAATGTTTTTTATGATTTCTTTTAAGAACTTGCTTATACAATGGAAGTGACTGAGAAATGTGACGTTTATAGCTTTGGAGTGTTGGCTTTGGAAATAATTATGGGAAAACATCCAAGAGATCTCATGATGCCTTCTACTAATGCACCGACAATATTTGCTCATGATTTGAATTTTAAGGACGTGTTAGACCAAAGGCTACCTTATCCGCAAGGTTCATGGGCGAGAAGGTGGTGCTGATTGCAAGAATAGCTTTTACTTGCTTGAATGAAAATCCTCCTACTCGCCCATCCATGGAGAAAGTATGCAATGAGCTTGCGATGCCAAGATCACATGTTTTTGCTTCCATCCCATAGGGTCATATGAGTTGGAGATCTCAACCAAAAATAATACTATATCACTATGTGATGTATGATGTATCTCTTAATACTTAATGTGCTCCTCTACTATTCTAGTTGTGTTATATTGAAATGATGTTTTAGCTTTTGAATAAGGACCCACTGAACATAATTATATACTTGTATTGTGTAATT
The DNA here is from genome assembly GCA_019022655.1 of Acacia acuminata. Classification (NCBI taxonomy): domain Eukaryota; kingdom Viridiplantae; phylum Streptophyta; class Magnoliopsida; order Fabales; family Fabaceae; genus Acacia; species Acacia acuminata. The sequence continues at coordinate 209,386 of JAFJYI010000398.1, read as the reverse complement.
AAGTTGATTTGTGTTATGTCTTCAATAAATAGTTTTTCTTCAATGAGCCATCAAGTTACTTACTTGCTTCCACAGTGAGCATGTTCCATGCCCTAGCTTGTTCATCATCATTTGCTCTATTTCTATTGGGTTTTGTTTAAGTTCCTCCATCATCATTGGCTCATTGTACTAACATTGAGATCCTTCCTTCTTCTTTAACAGCTTCTCAACCCTCAAGTTCCAATTTACATTTTGTAGCTTTATTTTTCTCCCCTTAAAAAAATGACAATGTACTATGGAATATTGGAGTTTGGGGCCCTGTTTTTCCCCCCTCTAATGTTGTTGGGATTGTAATTAGATGGACAATAATCTACATTGTTTTCTTCATTTAATCATTGGACCAAAATTCATACACGCATAATGTTTTGGACTCTCTTATATATAGCCCTTAAAAACAAGAATAAATAAATCATATAGAGTCATAGAGAGATATCTAGATTTAGTGGCTGATATAACATTTTTGGGCTTTCCTATATATAGCCCTTGAAACAAACCAAGAAAAAATCATTATGGTCCCTTTGGGAGAATAAATACTTCCAGTTTAATTTGTTTTGCTTGACATGATGTTATAGGCCCTCTTGTATCAAAACAAAAATGGTTAATATCACCTTTCATCCTTATAATTTGCAATAATTTTGATTTTGGCCCTTAAAATTTCAAACAGGTGGTTTTGGTTCTCAAGTTTACTCTTTCTAAAATTGTTAGTCCCTATAATTAGGTCTGATGATGTGTCATTAACACCGTTAAGTTTTCTATGTAGCCTGCTTCATTGAAGTAGACAGAGGTTTAACAACATGTTTGCCATTTGTGAGGTTAGGATTGAAGTGTTGAGTTATAGCTCTATCAATCCCTATTTTTTAAACAAAGAACAGATGTCGTTTATGTTGGTCGATTTCCTTGTTGGCAAGTAAACATTCGAACAAGTAATAAAGAGTAAGTACAGTATCGTCCCACAGAGACTGAGATGCTGATGATGACATTAATTTACGCAAATAGTTGTGTGCAAAATCAAATGAAAAGTGTGATTGGGATTTTTGTGGTTATAACTAGTAAATAAGAAAACAAACAAAAAGTTTAGGATGAGTAGTCAATAGAAGATATCAGTAAAAGATAGGCTGAGCATCGGATTTCATCCTAAACATATCAATCCCTCAGTTGCCATAACGCGTTGCTATAACAACTATACTGCAAAGCTTCCGCAATGCTACATCAGTAAAAAGTGTGATCGTAGTCGCAAGAAGATATTAGTAAAAGATAGGCTGAGCATCAGATTTCATCCTAAGCATATGAATCCCCCAGTTATCATAACGTATTGCTATAGGAACTATATTGCACAGCTTCCGCAATGCTACATCATAGCCGCCTTTCACAATGATATTCAGTTAACCCACCACGTTACTATATAGAAGCTTCCGCGTCCTATATGTACAACCTTAACTATACTTCTCCCATATGCCTATGACGATTTTATAGTTCAGAATATCTTTTCAAATCAAAGTTGATGAGCACAATTTATGCCATGTTTCCCTTGTATTTTATGACTGAATTGTATGGTAAATACAAGCTTAATTGCAATCAACCTGAGCAAAAAGGCATTAATTCATGAATATAGGGAACTGAAAGATAAAAATCATTCACATCCTAAACATGTGGTAAAAGAAGAACAAGTACAAGGTTTTATGAGAAAAACGTATAGCAAAGTTGATACTATGCTATAGCATTCTGACAGCATATCGAACTGCAATACAAAGCATCTCGGAAGCTATAGCAAAGTAAAAGACGCGATGCTATGCGGCACCTGTTCTAATCTTTTGTCAAGATTGTTTTAGGAAATATTACAAAGGTCGAGAAAAGACAAGTAGATTGTTGATGTAACGAAATAGAAGATGCGAGAGGATCAGAACTAAAAGATTTGAAGAACCCCACAGAATCAGTAGAATCAATCTACTGTGATTAGAAAATACGATGGATCTCGACAAATTTGGAAAGCTTAGCTCGCTGGAACTTGCGTCGCAAGAAAACCTGATTATATAAGGAAACAGCAAGCCAACCCTAGAGGGAGAGTCGGGAAGAGCCTAAACAATATTTCACATTCGGCCAGACTTGAAAGAAGAGAGAGAGATTTCACGAGGCACAAGAACTCCAAGAAAACCTACCATCCTTCCTTGCAGTAAGGCGAAAAGAAGAACATGTGGAGGGGTGACGTGACAGGGTTTCTTACACACCGTCGGAAGTTTGTCAAGTTTTGTTTTCTTATTTTAATCTTTTGATCATGTGTCATTTTGTTGTTGTTTGTTTTTTGTGTCCCTCATCAGTCATGAACTAAATTTCCTAAGGCTGAACGAGGATGAACCTTTAAGTTTTGAATGAACCCAGTTGCAAGTTCTTAATTCAATAAATTCAGTTGTCTAACCCCGACTCTCTTCCTAAAGCCTACAATGATAGGTCAAGCTTGCACCAGCCTGCCACAAACACGCCCATCGATGTCTAACCCCGACTCCCTTCCAGTAAGCCAAGGCCACTAATCTAGCCGTACAGGAGATAAAAATACTGATAGACAAACTGAATTTATTAAATTAAAGAACTAATAAACTGGATTCATTCTACACTTAAGAATCCATCCTCACTCGGCCAAATGAAATTTAGTTCATGGCCGATGAGGGAATCCAAAACAAATCACAGCAGAATAGCCCATGATAAAGGATAAACTAAAAATCAACAAAAAGATAAACAGAAAGTTTTTCAGAGGTTTTGACGGCATGGAAGAAACCTGTCACGTGACAACTCCAGTCTTCTCGTCTCCGTCTCACTACAAGGAAGGAAAGCTGGGTTCTTCAGGAGTTCTCGTGCTTCATAACTTCTCTCACTCTTCTTTCAAGTCCAGTCAAATAGGAATTTCTTTGAATCTCAATAACTCGATGCCTTTAGGGTTGGCCATCTTTTCCTTTTATAGTTAGGTTTACTTATGCTGTAAGTTCAGTGAGTTGGGTGTTGGTCGATTTCGTTGATGGCAAGTGAACCAGTCGAACAAGTAATAAAGAGTACTAGAGTTTCGTCCCACAAAAATTGGGATACCGAATGATGACACCGAATTGCAGAATTAGTTGTGTTTAGCAAGAGAATAAATTTGATTTGTTTGAGAGTTTTGATAGCTATACTAATAAAAGGAAAATAACTAAATGATCATAGTTGTAAGAAGATATTAGTAAAAAGATAGACTAAACACGGAATCCTTTCTAAGCATATCAATCCTCCAACCGCCTCTTTGCATTGCTATAGCATTCATGTTGTACAGCTCTTGCAAATGCTATAGCATGAACACCCTTTACAATATTATTCAGTTAACCCACCACATTAATCTACCGAAGCTCTCGCGTCCAATACATACAATCCTATTCTATACTTCTCCCATATGTCTATGGCGATTTTTCTAGTTGGATTATCCTTACAAATCAAGGTGTTATGGTTATGAGCGATAGACCCATTCCTGAAGCCTACAATAATAGGTCAACCCTTGCACCAGCCTGCCTAGCAATCATTGTTTTTCAGGTGTCTAACCCTGACTCCCTCTCAATAAGCCGAGGCCACTAATCTAGCCCTTAGCTCTCATTAATCAACAAGAATTTAAATCACTGATAAGCAAACTGAATGTATTAAATTAAGAACTAGCAACTGGGTTTATTCTATGCTTAGAAAATCATCCTCGTTCAGCCACAGGAAGTTAGTTCATGATTGAAGAGGGAATCACAAAACAGAGTACTACAGAATAGCCCATGACAAAAAGATTGACTGGAATTAAATAAAGGAAAAGAAACAGAAAGCTTGATGGAGGTTCTGACGACGTGGAAGAAGCCTTGTCATGTCACAACTCCACGCCTTCTTCACTCCGTCTCATTACAAGGAAAGATGCTGGGTTCTCTTGGAGTCCTTGTGCTTTGTAACTTCTCCCACTCTTCTTTCAAGCCTGGCCGTATAGGATTGGTCTTGACTCTTGATGACTTACGACCCTCTTTAGGGTTGCCTGTTGTTTTCTTATCTAGTCTGGTCTACTTGAAGCGTACGTTCAATGATCGGGGCCTTTCCTAATATGTCGAGGTCTGATCGTATCTTTCTTTCTAATCTTGGTAGATTGATTCTGTTGATACTGTGGGATTCTTCAAATCTTTAGTTTCGATCCTCCGCATCTTCTATTTCAATACGTAAGCAATCTAACTGTTATTTTTGATCTGCACTATATTCCCTAAAACAACCTTGACAAAAGATCAGAACATATGCCGCATAGTACTGCATCACTTACTATGCTATAGCTTTAGGGATGCATTGTATTGCGCTTCGACAAAGCTGTCTTGATGCTATAGCATAGCATCAGCTATTGTTATGCAACATTCTCATAAAACCTCAAAACTTGCTCTTTCCTAGCACATGTTTAGGATGTATGTGAAGTTTATCCTTAAGTTCCCTGTATAATGAATTAATGGCTTTTTTCTTAGATTGAATGCAATTAAGCTCATATTCACTATACAATTCAGTCATAAAATACAGGAAAGACATGGCATAAATAGTGCTCATCACTGGGCCTTTTCAAATCTGTCAGGTCTAACTTTCCAATTTCGATAGACTAATTCTGCTGATCCTGTGGGATTCTCCAAATCTTAATCTTCGATTCTCTGCATCTTCTAATCCACTCCGTCATCAGTCTAACCGTGAACTAATGTCCGTCCATTAACTTGCACTTATTTCCTGAAAAAATCTTGAGGAAAAGTTAGAACATATGGCACATAGAATTGCTTCCTTTACGCTGCTATAGCGTATGTGTTGCATCGTATTGCAGCTTGATATGGTTGACCCGATGCTATATCATTGTATTGGCAGTGCTATGTGTGTTCATAATAAACCCTTAAGCTTGCCTTCTTCTTATGCACATGTACAAGATATCATGATTTATAAGATATATCCTTCATTTCCCTATATGCGTGAATTATGACATATTTGCTCAGATAAAATGCTTTTAAGCTCATATTCAATACAAAGCAATCACACATTATAGGGGAAAACATGGCATAAATAGTGCTCATCAGCTTATTAATGCACAAATTATTGATCCTAGTCCCATGAACCAAGGTTCCTTCAGTTGCCAGTCAAATGTTGATTATGCATAGTCTAATCCAGCACTACAATCATCTTGCACAGTAAAACTTCTTATGTTGAAGATTATTGCATCCATCAAAATAGCCATATTTTTGCAAATAAATAAAATAATGAATAAATATTCTTGTCCTTTTACACGTATATACATACCACTATTCATTCGTCTCATCAACTAAAAGAGAAAAAGATAAGAGAGTCAAACCCTCACACACAGATTCAGTGTATCTGAAATAAGTCCAGGCCCTGAAATGAACTATATGCCTTTTGAAGTTCTGTTTCTTGTGAGAGAGAAAAGTTGAAGAAATCAAGTGGGAAAATGAGTGATAATTCTTTTCTTCACAAAAGTATATATGATCTTGCATTTGTTTTTGAAAGATATTTGGGATATTATTCCATTATGTATAGGGTGATTTCAGAGTAAGGTAAAAAGATCTAAGACAAAATCCCTGCAGCAATCTTTATATCTTTGTTTACCATTACAATATCAAAATTTTATCTTTAAAACTTAAGATATTAGTTTATGTGAATCAAAAAGTACATTATGGTTGCTAGAATTTTGAAGGAAATGAAATCATCGAGCACTGAATTGCAACCACAAGCACAATTGTTGGAGATCAAGGTAGAAACAGTACAAGTAAGATGCTACTGGTACGGATTGATGGAAAAGGGTGCAGGGGCATTTGTTGGTCATAGAGTATGAATGAATTGGGACTACAGTCAGCATCGCACAGTCACCCCCTAATGTTGTTTACTCAACATTCTCTATTAGTAATATTAACAATGCTAACTTTTAAGGACTAAAAATACACTTTACAAACTTAAAGTTCTAAAATGATACTCCCTCCAATCCTATTTATAAGAGCCTCATAACTGAATTACTCAGTTTAAAAAAGGGGCTAAATTTAGTTAAAAATAATAAGTATGTTTTGAAATAAACATTTTTCAAGTATACCCTTATTTATAAGAGACAATTAAGAGAGAGAAATAGAATATACATAAGTATCACCAAACCTATAATTAATACTCTATATGTGTGTGTGTGTAGTATTAATGAGGGGCACAAATAGAAAAAATTGATTAAATATTGAGACAACTCTTGTTTGTCTCTTATAAGAAAAAGACCAAGACAATCCAACTTTTGGGCTCTGAAAAGGACCAGAAGGAGTACCTCATATAAACTTAAAGGACCAATACTTTAGCCTAGTTTGAAATATCTAGTGGCATGGGGAAACTATTAGCATGGGTACATATAGTAGAAAATCAATATGTTATATAGCTTCTATAATTTTTATGTTACAGTTCCAATAAAATCTCATGGACCAAAACACAAACATACCTTTTCATGTATGACCCAGTTGATTTTTTATTTTGTCTTCTACCTTTTACTCTGCAGTCTCCTCAACGATCCCTTTTTCAACTTCTCCCTCTTATAATCACATATTTTGCGGCAAAATCATTGGTCTTCAGATTCACCACATTACAAAATAATTCATTCAGGTCACCATTATGGGTTAATTTCCTACTTCCAATCATCGTTGTGTTGATGTGTTGCATTTTAGCGTTTTTTTTTTCTTGGCCAAGTTGTTTTAACCAAGTTTTCCCCCTCATCGTGGATCAGACAAGCTTTAGAATATATTTTTCAACATCAGTTTACCAACTCAGCATACACATAAGTGTATTTAACGGTGTTAATGCCACATAAGCTTAATTAATGGTGCTAACTTTTACTCCAAGTCCTTCTGAAATTTTAGGGACTAAAGGTTTAAAACGGAGTAGTAACTTGAGGAACCAAGACCATCTATTTGAAACTTCAAAGACCAAAACCAAATAACTGCCAACTATAAGGACCAAAAATGGTATAACTTTAACAAAAATAAATTATAATAAATTAAGAAAATAAACTAGTAAACTCAGCCTATTAGTTAAATATTACTCCCTCCGGTCCTAGTTATAGGAACACTTTTTTAGTGCGAATTACACTATAAAAATATTCCTAGAATTAGGACCGGAGATAGTATTTTTTTGATAGAACTTGTGTATCTTGGTCTCGAATGTGCGTAAAGCGCATTCATTAAGTATTGTTGTATATTTTGATATTTATTTGGAGGTGTGAATCTTTTTAATCATGGTGGACATTTGAGTGATAAACTTGTTCTTTTCTACGATTGATAACCTTCAATTTTGAAGTGTAATTATTTTCTACCATGGTAATGCATTTTAATAAGTTCAACATTTTTTAATTAGAGTAGAGCTGCATGTATCGTGGAATTGATAAAATTTTAAGATAGTCCAAAAGTAAGTGTTACAGTTAATTTATGACATGACTCGATTAAATAATGAGGATATAAAGAATGTTTGACCGTCGTCAACACTATTTATACATATATTTCATGAACTTTATTTGTCTTCTAAGAACTATCACTAAAAAAAAAAAAAAAAAAAAAACACCGGATCAAGGATAGAATTACTTGACGAAAATTTTTTGTCGGTAATTTGATTTGCGACGGAATTCTGTCGGTGATGTCTTTTACCACGGTTTTTTCTGTGACGGACTTTTTCCATCGGAAATCCAATTAATAATGGAATTTCGTCGGTAATTTCCATCACAAATCAAATTATGGCATAATTCTGGTTGGTAATCCAACGTCTTTTGTAGTGTATATTGAGGAATTAAAACCATTTGAATCGATTTGTTAATATAATCTCATCCTTGTTATTTTCACTATTTTCAAATGATTTGTTAATATAATATCATCCTTGTAATTGTCACAATTTTCAGGTGAGGGCTTCTTCAAGATTAAACCTAGTATAGAAGCTTCTTAATTAATTTATGACTACTTTTGATAACTTTTGGCATATATATTGTCATGGAAGGATTTATGATTAATTAACACATGGTTTAGTCTAACAAACAAATCTAAAATAGTGCCTCAATTTGATCGGTTTAACTACTTCCACGATCCACCTATTTTTAGTCTTTATTTTTATTCTTTTTCGTAAGAATAATGAAATTACAAATATCAAAACTAATTTGATTAGGGTTGTTTTCATGGAGGTTGCACCAATACCATCTGCCCTGTTGACCTTGTCTACCTTCGGTTAGTGGTTAACTAAATGCTTAGGTTTGTCAAAGTTTAAGTCAATTACCAAACATTTATGCATGTTTGACTATTTTGTTATTTATCACTTATTTACTTTAAGTTGAAAAGCAAGTTGACATGATTTTGTGAGTTATAAATACAAATGGTAACCACACTAAGTGATGTCTTCATAAGTTCAACTGAGTTTGTAACTATTACAAGTTTAAAAGCGTCTTAACGTGATTTTATAAATTAAAAATATAAAAGTGGTAAATTCAGTTAGTAAGTAAATTAACTTGCAAGTTTTGACATGTTGATTAATAATCATAAAGCCATGAGTTCATTAAGACATAAGTTTGTTAGGCATTCAATAATAGTTAAAATGAACCATTTAAATCGGTTTGAAAATTTTGAAATTAAAGATTTGGGGAAAAAAAAACTGAAGGCAAAAATGGAATCTACAATGAAGTTGAACGAAAAAAATATAATTAAGAGGTTAGATTGTGAAAGTGGAGGAAATCACCAAGAGGGGGTGAATTGGGGATTTTAAAAATTCTTTTTCAAACACCCGAGTACCAAACAAGAAAACGAGGGTAAAACAAAGGAGGTAGAAAGAAGATTGACATAGCGAGATTGATACTAGTTTGGTCACAACTCTTGACATATGTCCAGTCCCCAAACACTCTGGGATTTGCACCAGCTCTCAAAATCATTTACACACTCTGTACTCGAAAGTTATCATCTCACTAGGATACACTCCCCCTTACAAGTTGTAAACTGATAATCCCAATCTCATAGGTTCCCACAACCTTGAGATTCTTACAATAAATGATTTCGATAAAGAAACTCTCAAAGAGCAGATTAAATAAACACTGAAGTACTCAGTATCAAAAGATACTTTACAAGAGGTAAAAAACACTAAAAGTAGTTAAGAGTTGAATGCTTTTCGTTTTCTAAGTGTTGATTGTTGTAGAGACTTGAATGCTTCAACTTATATATGAAGAAAGCATTAAATGATGTTGGAATGATTAATGTAATTGTTGGAGACATTAATCTAGTTGTTGGAACCAATTTGGTCACTTCTCTCTAGTCTTGAGTTAATCCAGGTGGTCAGATCTTTTTGGTTGACTTCCCTTGAAATAAATCCGTTGAAGAGAATTTTTCCATAGAGGGAAGGATGACATTTAATCCTTTACAAATACCAGGGAATGATTTGCCGAAACATGATAAGCTTTTCTAGTTTTGCAATAAATGTGCTGACGTCACCTTTTTGCTTTATGATAAATCCTCATTCTAAACGCTTTTAATCATCTGAAACTCACTAACAAACTGATTAAACAAGGTTAAGAATAGTAATGAGTGATAATATGAAGTATTTAGATCATACATGAAGATTTCACAAATTCGAAGAAGATGATTTTCAAACTGAGCAACACAAACTTGAGTTTGTTTAAGCAAACTAGAGAATATACAACTAAAAAAAAAAACTAAAAATTATCAACAACAAGAATCTGACTAAACATCCTAAAGCTTATTATCATCCAATGCCTTGGCGATATTGGCGTGAAAAGCATTAACTTCCCACCGAAGATCAGCAAGTTCTTGTCTTATTTGCATCAGCCACAATGCATCATTAGAGGAAAGAGGAGAGGGGTCAGTGGTAGGCGCGCTGGGGCCAAGTGGTTGGCAAATATTGTCAGAAGGCTAGAGAGGGGGAGTGAGAACCTCTTCATGGTTTGAAGGTTGGAGGGGGCCAGCAATCTCTTCATCATCCAAAAGAAGAAGACGGAGGAACTCAGCATAGACAGGGTCACCTGTGACCAAGAGGTTGGAGAATATTGGCATAAGGATGGAGAAGGTACGTCAATCTCTTCATCATCTGAAATAACAATGGGTCCAACGAACTGAGACTCTTCCATCGCAATAGAACGCACTCTCGCTTGAGGCGCCCTGTATAATGATCTAAGGAAGGCACGAACTTCAGGAGTACCCCTACGAGCGATTGTCTTGTATCTAACCATGGTTTGAGCAGTTGGGGCAGAGAGGTAGGTAGTGAGGAGTTAGGGCAGAGAGGTAGTGAGGAGTTAAAATATGGGCAGAGAGATACGCAATTGATTATGAGAATGAATGAGATTCAATTGGTATAAATGAATTTAATGTTTCTACTTTAAGAGTGTATTTTAGAAATACCCGGTCCTAAAAGTCTATTATTTTTTTTCAATTCAATTACTTTTAAGATTGACCTTTTATAATATATCTGGTCCTAAAAGTCTATTATTTATTTTTTCAATTCTTTTATTTATTTTTCAATCAATTCAATTACTTTTAAGACCGACCTTTTATCATGTATCCGGTCCTAAAAGTCAATTATTATTGTTTTCAATTCAATTTTTTTAAAGTAAGGATTTTTTTTTCTTAAAAAATATCAATTTTAAGAACGAATCTTTTACAATCTCCGGTATTAAAAGTTCGTTCTTTTCAAATTACTTAGATAGCAAAGTCGTATCCTTACACTCTGTTCAGTGAATGATTCAGAGTCCTTCGGCTTCTAGGTAAACTTCCCAACCATGCGTCTCCTCGTATTATGAGGAACTAGACATTTCTCGTTGAAGTTTCCAGCGTTTCATATGAGGTTCTTTATTTAAACCTGTTGTTACTTTAGTTTCTTCACATTCTTCTCCACTTCTACAACCTCCATGGCCTCCTCCACTACCTAGCATCCACCATAATGACTGCTCCACCAAGTCCTCCTTTTCCTCCTCCTCAACCTCAGCGCCCTCCTCCGTTGCCTCCAAATCCTACTTTCTACCAGATGGTGGAGCATGTGGTGGCCCACGTCGATCACATTGACCAACGCTTGGGCCAATTGTTTCAACTTGTTCATACCGTCAACAACAAGCTGAACGTGGTACTCCACACCAATTACGTGGAGTACCATCCTTCTGACGAGGACTCCTCCAATGCACTCTTCGTTGGCTCCTCCCCCTCCGACAACGATGGGGAGGATTAAATGTTTTATGTTTTTTTTTCCGTAAAGGGGCAGCATAAAAATTATAATAAATAAAATTTTTACTTCCCATCTTTGATCATTGTCCTTTTCATTATCTTCTTTCTTTCAGAAAAAAAGGAAACAAACAAAACATTGTCCTCGTGTGTGATCAACATTAAAAATTCACAGAATACAATGTTAAGACCATACAAAAAAAATCGTTTACCTTATTCAAACAAATACAAATACGGTGACAATTCTTCTCAAGGTTGGATTTGTCGTTGTCGTCCGTTTTACCTCACCCGATTTGATCATTTTCGTGTCATTTTCATTATCTTCCTTTTTTTCGACAAAAAGAAAAAGATAGAGAAAAGGGAGATCGATAATGCTTTCAATATCCGGACGGGTAAAACCAACGACAATGAGGGACCTACCTTGAGCGTAACGTCAATTGTCTTGAGCCCTAATGCATTACCATTTATATATAAACGAAGACTTTTAAGACCGAACATTTAACAAATATACGATCCTAAAAGTCTCACCATATTTTTTAAAATTAAATGTAAATTTTTAGGACTAGACGTTTAACAAATATACGATCCTGAAAGTTCTCCATGTTATTTAGAATTAAATGAAGACTTTTAGGACCGGACCTTTAACAAATATACGGTCCTAAAAGTGTCGCCATATTTTTTAAAATTAAACAAAGACTTTTAGGATCGGACCTCTAAAATATACGGTCCTAAAAGTCTCTCCATATCTTTTAAAATTAAGCAACGACTTTTAGGATCGGACCTTTAAAAAATATATGGTCCTAAAAGTCTCGCCATATTTTTTTAAAATTAAGCACTAAATAGCTTTATCGACCATCCAATACGTTCAGTCTACTCATTTACAACATCATGTCCAAAAGGTATAAGCACTAAATAGCTTTATCCACCATCCAATACATTCAACAACAAAAAACGGACACGGGAAATTTTTGGAAATGAATAAAAAAATTATTATTGATCATTAAAAAAATTGTACAATTGTTCATTTACAGATCGAAGATGATTGTTGCTACAGAATATATTTACAAATTAATTCACAAATCATTTATTGTTCTGACTTTCGGAGGTCATTAGATCATACAGATATTGACAAAATTCATCGCGTATGTGCTCAATATCACCATCAGGAAAGGGGTCAGCATAGGCAAACAATTGTGACATCAAAGACAGAAGTATCTTAGTCGTCCTGCCTTGCATCAAAAGGGTTAGCGCACAAGCAAATGTATGTAATATCAAATATATTTACCGTTTCAATGATGTTAGTCATTTGTTACATGATAATATTATATATGTGTGTCAAGACGTAATGGCCACATAAGTTGAACTCATATAGTTGCCGACGGGTCTAAAAATGAACAAGAAATGTATAAAAGCATATATTGATTATGACCAAGTTCACAAGGCAGTGTGCCAATGTCCAAATATGTACTAACCTTTGGTATGATCCATGTAGGCTCTCTGACCTAAAACCCAAGCCTTTTCAAGGCCTTCATTTAGAAATTCTTCAAGGGCCTATAATCAAAATTTCAAATTTATCAATCTTGTTTACTGAAAATTCACAGTAGAGATTTTAGACAAGACAATCAAAATGACATGCTTACTTGTCCACGATCTGCTTCAATGTAACCGGTGGATCGTTGTGAGTAGAGTATAAAAAGACCACTTTATTCTCATCCACGCAAATCAGGACCAACTGCCAATGGTGACTGAAAATTCACAACAGACAAGTACTCAGTAATATGGAGCAGAATTATGGAAATTGCATACAAGAATTATGATATATACCTATTGTAGTTTGGTGCCAAATACCACTTTTTCATATGGTTACACAACCTTTGTTATGTATGATTGTCTGTCCACTAAGGGTGATTGACTTATATACTGTGGGCACAAGAATCCAATATCTTGGCTTCTGCCCTGTTGTTCCAATTCACAATGCATGAACCTACAATAATGAAATCAGGGAATTAGTATATATGTATGTGTGTGTAAACGATACATTTAAGTTATGTACTCATAGAAGAAGATACTTACTTTATAAACATGAGAATAATTGCATCAGTAAGCTCCTGTTTAGGAAACAGCAGGGACATTAAATCATTTGAGTCAAGCAAAATCAAATGCCTATTTTTGAGGCCTAATTCGTTATTGATAGGCTACGATTTAAGATCAAATTTTTTATTGACTACCTGAAGGACAATTTTGTCCTTGGTACTCAACTTAACCATGTCAACAACTTTAGGAGGGGCTAGAGCTTCAGGAGGAGTAGAAATATGTACAAGCTTCACTGGCCACAAGATGAAGGTTCCCTCTACATGCTGATTAGTTGGGAGAGGTAGAGGTGCATCAATGATCACCTTTTCAACTGACACTCTGACTTCATCATCAGCCATTTATTGGTGGTGTATAGTTGATCCCAAGTTGTGGATAGTCCCTTTTGCAACTAATCTTCTATTAGGATCCTCCACATAAAGGTCATAAGGTTCCTCTGACTGTCCAACATTGCAACTCCCTTTAATGCTCTACTGCATAGGTGCAGGTGTGTGGGAAGGGAACACTAGTCTCTACATGAGAGCTCACAAGCAGCTTCATTTGATTCATTTCTTCCTTCATCTGGCTCAGTTGGGATTGAAACATTGTAGTCAATCAAGCTTCTTGAGCCACTGCTTCCTCATTTATCATGGCCACTGTTTGTTCCATCTCCTCCCGGTAACCATACTTTGTTTATGGCGTTTGGACTTACCAAAGAATTTCTTTAGGCCTACCCGTCCTCCAATCCCCTTTACACGCCCCGCATGATCTGATTTTCCCGATCGTAATGTCGAATATCATTCCTCCTGTCTGACACGAATGATCCCCTGCTTCTTTCTTTTTAAGATCTTCATGTAATATTCAGATAACGAGAAGCTTAGTAATGAAACATGTTTAGTATAAAAAATAACGATAATAGATACTTACAATTCTTTCAGCAACCAGACGAGTTTGTTCACTCGTATAAGCCCCCGCTTGGCTTTTGGCGAATATACAACATTAACTGTTAGCGCCTTATTAGAGATGGCGGATCACATACCGCAGAAGAATTGGATTCAACTTCATCTTCCAATCTCTTCTGCTTGGCCACCATCAACTCTTTTCAGCCTTTTCATATCCGCCATAAGAAGCTCTATGCAGGCAATCATTCTTTCTCCTGATCGCTTGTGCTTGTTCCCTTCTTTTCTATGAATCAGAATTGAAAACAACTATTAAGGAAGATGTGGAATTGTAGAAGAAATTGAGAGAAACAGAGGAAAGGGAGCTGCAGAACTGCTACCGACTCAGTCAATTCATTCATTCATCATAATTGGTTCCTAAATATATCAATCTAACCTCTTATATACAGTTAGAGGCTTGACTCTTAAGGCCCAATAACAACTTGCACTGAAACCATTACACAATTAACATACTAACTAACTAACAATAATGTCTAACCACTACCTACTATAACATAATACCTTCCTAACTAACTAACAGCCTCATAGGAGATATTCTGCCATTATTATTTCCCTAATTACCTACTTAGTATTTTACCTTTTCACTGTTTACATATCAGACTTGCGTAGATTCACACACCAAACCATCTAACTAATAGGATTAGATGGACACCATAACATTCACATATCCACACAGGTTAATAAGCAAATAAAAAGGGCAAAAAGAACAAAATATAAACTCACCAAAGCTTAGGAGTGGTCCGCATCTGAACAAATTTTTCCCAAGTTTGTTCATCAAGAAATGTGTAATTGTCTCAGGGATTAGGGCAAGACTCACTAGCTGGAACCTCGGCAAAAATGTAGTTGTTAGCTAGATAGGTCTTAAACTTCCTCCAGCGATCAGCACAATACGACAATGTCGATGCTTTCAAATCCTGATTGTCAGGAACAGTGTAAGTAAGCCAGATAGTGTCCTAAATAAGATCCTTTACTATGGCATCATCGACATTTTTCCACTCATCTGTTAAGATGCTAATCTTGCTGCATGCTAGTGACCCGACAAAACTATTATACTTATTTTTATTAGGACCGCATTTTTATCACTATGAGATGATTTGCTTTGGCTCACACCGGATGTTAACTCGGCTTTCCAAGAACGGAACTAGAATCGTTTTCTTCTTTCATTTTCAAGACAGGAAGAGAGGAATGCCTAAGCAAATGAGAGAGTAACAGAGGCTAATGGTGTTGGTTCTCGAAGAGATTTTGATGATTGCCAACAATTGTAAACAAAGAATGAGGATTTGCTCTCGATGTTGAAAATCCTCGAGGTCGAGGTTGAAAACCTCGAGGTTTGGTCTTATGAGGAAGTGTCAAGGTTGTGCATTTCAACTTAAGAAAACCTGGTTTCACAAATAAATGTGAAACCTCGAGGTTTATTGAGAAACCTCGAGGTTTTGATCTTCCAGAGAAAACCTGGTTTCACACCAAGTTGTGAAACCTCGAGGTTTACTTCCAAACCTCGAGGTTATGCCTTGGCGCTAAACCAAGGATTTGAAAATCATTTGTGAAACCTCGAGTATTATCAGAAACCTCCAGGTTTCTGACTTCCAGAGAGCTAATGTTTTCCAGCGAGTTGAAAACCTCGAGGTTTCCATAGAAACCTCCGGGTTTGTGTTTTTGGGTCAAATCATACAACCTTGTCATTTGTCCAAAACCTCGAGTATTTCCTAAAACCTCGAGTATTGTGGCAACCCGAGAGCAAATGAACTTACACTCATTTGAAAACCTCGAGGTTCCTTGAGAAACCTCCAGGTTTGGCTTCATCGCATATTTACTGGGTTTCACACATAACGTGAAACCTCGAGGTTGCTAGACAAACCTCGAGGTTTGAGGTAAACCCAAGGAGCCTTCGTAATTGGAACATTATAAACCTCCGGTTTAATTATAAACCTCCGGGTTTGTGGTTTTTGATGTAAAAACATATTCAAGCTTAAATGAGCAAACCTCGAGGTTTGTGAACAAACCTCCGGTTTCGGTCACCGTTTGAAATTTGAACTTAATGATTCTGCTATACCTTCATGTTTGATCTCAATGCTTTCCATGATTATTCCTTATTGGTACTGGATATATTTAATCCTCTTTTTAGTGAGTTTCGAACATGGTCAAGTAAGTTTTACTTGAAGGTTTAAAGTAAAAGCAAAAGTGATGTCGAACATTAAATGCTCAACCCGAAACTTGCATCCTTCGGTTAATCCATCTGCACACGGTTGCAAAGCATTAAAGAATGATTACTACATCAAGCAACATCCTCTCCAACGGATTAATTTGCGAGAGTCAACTCGACTATCCAACCGATGGACTAAGTGAATTTCGAAAGAGAAGAAGACCTAAGTAGCTCACAACTTCGTGTGGATCATCTCCAACGGTCGATTATTAATGCAACGGTCTATTAATGCTGTCTAGCTATAAATAGAGCTGCATTCAATTCTTCTCAACCACTACAACAACTGAAAACGCACAAGCATTCAAGTTTCTAAACTACCTTTCAGTTTTCACTTGTATTCTGTCTTTTGACATTATAAGCTTCAGTGTTTATTATCATCTACTCTTAGAGAGAGTCTTTATCTGTAAATCATTTATTGAAAGGAATCACAAGTCAAGGGGACTTGGTGATTTGGGAGTTCATTGATTACAACTTGTAAGGGGGAGTGAGTTCTAGAGAGAGAACTACTCTTTGAGTACAGAGTGTGTAATCTTTGTGGTAGTGAAAAACCCGAGAGAGTCCGGGACCGGATGTAGGTCAAGTTGTTAAGACCGAACCAAGTATAAACTCTCGTGTCCAGCTACTCTTCCTTCTTCTTCTGTTCATCTCTGTTTTTGTTATCTAAAACAGAGCAGATTTCGGTTTTTAAAATACCCAATTCACCCCCCTCTTGGGTATATAGCTCTACTTTCATTTGGTATCGAGCAAGGTCTTCTCTTAAGAGCTTAACAACTCGAGAAGGATCATTATGGAAGGTATCTTACCCGATGGAGCATCTATCAACCAGACCACTGGCTTCAATGGAGAACACTACTCCTTCGGAAGGCCAAATTCAAAGTGTTTGTTATGGCAACTGAGTATGGTCTTTGGAGAGTATTTGAAAGAGGAGATTATGAGCCATCAACCGTGGAAGATGGAGTCAGAGTTCCCAAGCTAGAAGAGGAATATGATGAGAACGACAGAAGAAACGTCACCCTCAACAAAGCGGTTCTCGCTACTCCAAAGTGCACCGAGTCAACAAGAATACTTTCGTATTTGCACTTTATCATCTGCTAAGGCCATGTGGGATGCTCGGAATAGCTCATGAAGGAACAATTGGAGTGAAGCAAAACGAGTCAATACTCTTATGACCGAATATGATCTTCTTCGAATGAAGCCTGGTGAATCTATTGGAGAATTTCAGCTTCGTTTCACTCATCTCATAAATCAACTCGCGGCTCTTGGAAAAGAGTATGACCAACCAGTCCAAGTAAGGAAGATCTTAAATATCCTTAACAAGGAATGGGAAGCAAAGGTCACAAACTATTGAAGAGGCTCGAGGAGAGTCAATGACGCGTCGATGCTGCTCTATTCGGAAGTCTCTTTGAGTATGAGGCTAAGCTCAAATTCAAGAAGGGACTTGATGAAGTTCATGGCAAGAACAAAGGAATTGCCCTCAAGGCTGCAAGAGAAGCTAAAGATTCAGATGAGGAAAATGAGAATGTAGACGAAGATGAGGAAATAGGCATGATGGTTCGTAGATTTAAGAAATTCTACAAGAGGGACCAAGGCTTCAAGAAATTTCACAAAGCTAGCTCCGGCTATGAGGCAAAGAAGCCGGTCATCTCGCTACGAATGTCAAAAGCCTGGCCATATCAAGTCGAATGCCCACAACCGAACAACAAAGACAAAGAAAAGAAGAAGTTCAAGAAATACAAGAAGAAAGCTTATGTCTCCTATATCGGGGTGATAGCTCATCGATGAAGATGATGAGGATGAGGAAGAGAAAGCCAATATATGCCTAGTTGCTTTGAAGAAGAAGAGCAACGTGCTAAACTCGAAGAGGTATATGATTGCAAACCTCCTTATGATGATCTGTTTGATGAATATATGACTTGCAATTTGAATTTGAAAAACTTGCTGAAAAATATTTCAAACTGAAAAATCGAAATCTTACTCTTGAATCTCAAGTTGAAATGTTGTCTTCTTCAGAAAATACTATTTGTAAAGATTGTCCTGATCTGAAGAAAAAGAATTCATATCTTACAAAGGCACTTGAGAAATTCACTAGAGGAAGTGAAATGCTCAATGTCATTTTGAAACAACAACGTTTTATAAATGATAGATCGGGCATTGGTTACGGACGATTTTGATAAGAAGAAAGGCAAGAAGAAGAGTGGTCAAAAAACATACATGAACTATTTCACAAAATCAGTTCACTCTTCAAACCCCTTTGCGCATTGCAATTACTTTGTAATAAGAAGGGTCATTCTACTTCATCTTGCTTTCATAGAAAAGAAAGAAAAATTAAGCCCGTGGGAAATTATCAATGGGTACCGAAAGGAACTTATGTTCCTAAGGTCAAAACTAACTCCAAAGGACCCAAGAAAAGATGGGTACCTAAGGCTTGATCCCTTGTGAATTGCGGGTTTGTCTTAGAGCATCAAGACCCAACAAGTGGTACATTGATAGTGGGTGCTCAAGACACATGACTGGAGATGAATCCAAATTTCTTTCAATCAAACCAAAGGATGGTGGTAGAGTCACATTTGGAGGAGACCAATCGGGAAAAATTGCTGGAATTGGTGAGATAGGAAACAATGAAGGTCCTCTCATCAAAGATGTCTACCTAGTAGAAGGATTGTGTCACAACCTCCTAAGTGTGAGCCAAAGCACCGACAAGGGTAACCTAGTTATCTTTGATTCAAATGAATGCTTGATTGTTAGAAAAGATTTAGTCCCCATTGATGATTTGAAAACTAAAGCCTTATTTAGAGCACCTAGAGATGGAAATTGTTATACTCTTAACCTCTCTAGCAATGCTTCAGTTTCGAAAATTGTTTTGTTAGTAACTTGAATGAGAGTTGGCTATAGCATAAGCGATTAGCTCATGTTAATATGTTTCAACTTGACAAGTTGCTGAAAAAGGATTTGGTCATTGGTATTCCTAAATTGAATTTCAAAAATGACATAGTCTGTGATGCTTGTCAAAAAGGAAAACAAACCAAATCTTCTTTCAAAGCAAAAAATAAGATCTCAACTAGTAGACCTCTTCAATTACTTCATATGGATCTAGTTGGACCAGCTAGAGTAAAAAGTCTTGGTGGAAATCTCTACACCTTGGTCATAGTTGATGATTACTCTAGATTTGCTTGGACAATATTTTTATCATCTAAAGATGAAACGTTTGATCGGTTTGTTACCTTTGCCAAAAAGGTCCGAACGAGAAAGGCTTTGCAATTTCGGGTATAAGGACCGATCATGGTGGCGAATTTGAAAACAACGCCTTCGGCGAGTTCTCGTGACAATGTGGGGATTGATCACAACTTCTCGGCTCCAAGGACTCCTCAACAAAACGGTGTGGTTGAGAGAAAGAATAGAGTCCTCACCGAGATGGCAAGGGCAATGTTAAATGAGAACAACACTTCTCAAGTGTTTTGGGCTGATGCGATGAGTACGGCTTGCTACATCTCCAACCGAGCCTATTTGAGGAAGAAGCTGAACAAGACCCCATATGAACTCTACAAGGGAAGGAAGCCAAATCTCAGCCACCTACATGTCTTTGGATGCAAGTGCTATGTGCACAATAATGGTAAAGAGAATCTTGGTAAATTCGATTCCAAAGCTGATATAGGTATCTTCATTGGTTATTCAAATAGAAGTAGAGCTTATAGAGTCTTCAATACTCGCACTCGTATTGTTGAAGAGTCAATACATGTTGTTTTCGTGAATCCAAATCGATAAAGCCTTGGACAATGAAGAAGAAAATGTTTTCAAAAATCAATTCTTTTCGAAAACTACTCCGCTTCTATTGAAAATCCCGAAAATGTTTTTGAGGCCGATCCCCGATCAACTTTGAAAATCCGATCGAGACTCAACCTAGAGCTTGGAAATTTATTAGAAATCATCCTTTAGACCAAGTTATAGGTGATATTAATCGGGGAGTAAGAACCGAGAAATAGTACTTTGAATGAAGTAACCTTTTCGCATTTATATCTCATATAGAACCCTCTAAGATTGATGAAGCCCTTTCGGATAATGATTGGGTGTTAGCAATGCAAGAGGAGTTACATCAATTTGATAGAAATCAAGTTTGGGATTTGGTACCTAGGCCCAAAGACCATCCGGTCATTGGCACCAAATGGGTATTCAAGAACAAACGTGATGAGTCTGCAATCATTGTCCGCAACAAGGCAAGATTGGTTGCCAAAGGCTATAATCAAGAAGAAGGAATTGATTATGAAGAAACTTATGCTCCGGTGGCAAGATTGGAAGCCATAAGAGTACTTCTAGCCTTTGCATGTGTAAAAGGTTTTAAATTATATCAAATGGATGTGAAAAGTGCTTTTCTGAATGGTTTTATACAAGAGGAAGTTTATGTAGAACAACCTCCCGGTTTTGAAAATGAACATTGTCCAGATCATGTGTATCATCTCAAAAAGGCTCTATATGGCACCGAAACAAGCTCCTAGAGCTTGGTATGAGCGATTAAGCAAATTCCTTCTTGATCAAGGTTTTGTTAGAGGAAAAGCGAGATACAACTCTCTTCATAAAGAGTAATAAGCTTAATGAAATTCTATTGGTTCAAATATATGTGGATGATATTATTTTTGGTGCTTCTAATGACGCTTTGTGTGAAGAGTTTTCAAAGACTATGCAGGGAGAATTTGAGATGTCCATGATGGGAGAGCTCAACTATTTTCTTGGATTGCAAATCAAGCAAAGAAAAGATGGGATATTTATCTCCCAAACCAAATATCTGAATGATTTGCTGAAGAAATTTGGAATGGACCAATGCAATGGTGCTGACACTCCCATGAGCTCAACTTGCTTCATTGGATGCTTGATGAGAAGGGCAAAGATTTCAACATCACAAAGTATAGAGGAATGATTGGATCACTACTCTATCTCACAAAGTCGCCGGACATCCAATTCGGTGTCGGGATGTGTGCAAGGTTCCAATCTGCTCCAAAAGAGTCCCATGCTGAACATGTGAAGAGGATATTCGAGATATCTCTCGACACGAAGACTCTTGGACTATGGTTTCCCAAAGGTCAACCGGAACACTTGGTGGCATACTCGGTTCGGATCATGCCGGCTACAAGACAGATAGAAAAAGCACAAGTGGCCAATGCGAATTCCTTGGCAACTCATTTGTCTCTTGGTTCGGCAAAAGCGTACGAGTGTATGCTGTATCATCAACGAAGCTGAGTATGTGGCAGCATCAAGTTGTTGTGCTCAAATCTTATGGCTCAAACGGCAGAATCGTCGATCTAGGAATCAACTTTGAAGGAGATCCCTATCTTATGTGACAACACAAGCACAATAAGCTTAGCCAAGAATCCGGTCAGGCATACTCGGACTAAGCATATTGATGTGAGACATCATTTCATAAGGGATCACATTCGGAAGAAAGATGTCAAAGTCATGTTCATCCCAACTCATCTTCAACTTGCGATATCTTCACCAAACCTGCCCAAGGAGTCATTCAATTTTATTAGAAGAGAATTGGGAATGGTAAATCCCAATGAGTTGTAAGTAATTCTTGCTTAAATTAGTAATACATTGTAATCCTAATGATCAAAGGTCACTAACTTAAGCATCGGAGTGTCTAGATATGATTTATGCAGGATACTATGGTTTTGCTGTCGAGGAGCAAAACCTCGAGGTTTACAAGAAAACCTCGAGGTTTGGTGGAACATGTTCACTCATGGTCTTGCTGTCAAAGAGCAAAACCTCGAGGTTTGGCAAAAAACCTCGAGGTTTGGAGATACTTGACCAAAGTCAGAAAGTTTCAGAGAATAGAAACCTCGAGTATGCAAGGAAACCTCGAGTATTTAATGAGACAGAAAGCTTCTCATTCTGAAGGACAGCAAAACCTCGAGGTTTTTGAACAAACCTCGAGGTTTTCATGCTGATGGGTCACAGGTTCACAAAACACCTCTGACGTCCAGGTTAGTACCATCTCATCAAAACCTCGAGGTTTGGCATAAAGCCTCGAGGTTTGCTATTGCCTATATATATACATCACTGTTCATGTTCCTCAAACCTCGACCTAAACCTCTAGGTTTTGCTTTCTCTCTCGACACCCAATCTCTGAAGCTCTCTCTTTTCGACTTAATCCTCTCTTCTAAACCCTCAAATGGCATCAAAATCCAAATCCCAAGCTACTTCTGGTTCTGATTCCAGTGTGGATAAAACGAAATCATGGTCTCCACCTCCACCTCCTCCACGGCAACCGACCGAAACCAACACTTCGATCGTCCTCGGGAAAAAGACTCGCTCTACTCGTCTTCGTTATGGCATTGACAAATCGATCGAGGCGTTCAAGGAGAACTCCACGATGAAGAGTCTCCATCAAAGAGCGAGAAAGGAAACCAAGGGCACTAAGAAAGGGGTCTCTTTCAAGGAACCCGACCAAGAGCCTACTAAAGGTCCTTCCAAGAAGAGGAAAGAGCCCGAAGGCAAAGGAAAAGGGAAAGCTTCGCGTCGGTTCGAGAACCCACTGGAAAGGACCCATCAAAGGCGGCGGGGAATTTCAAAATCCACCGGTCCAACTAAGGCAAGGACCAAGAGAGCCTCATTTGCCGGTCCCATCAATCATCCAAGGGTCAGTCATCCTCTATTCCTCAACAAGAAGAAGGAGAAGATGTGCCTCCAGTCATGGCCAATGCAGTATCTGACATATACAAGCATATTTCTCCTCCAGATGGCTTTATCACTGACCCTGCCACTCTTCCCAAACCTGACAATGAGAAATTCAGGGAAGCGTACCTTCATCGCCTTTTTTGTCCTGTGGTAGTTATTGACTTGAAAACATTTCAGAAAGAGTGTCATTTTGATTTATCACCCTGGCTGAAACCTTATGAATCGTTCATTTCTATATCTGCCCCTTTTACCCCAAACTTGGTTCGATTGTTCTATTATAAGATGGAGTATAACAATGAACTGGGTGAATATGGAGAAGTGATTGAGGAAAGGGTCACTACCACTGTTAGAGATGTCTCCTTTACCACATCACCGCCATTCGAACAAAATTCTGAGAATTGACAATCCCACTTTGTTCGACTTCTCTTACGGCAAAGAACCGGAAGTCTTCGAGACACTTAGGCACAGGTGAACCTTTTCCTCCGGATCGGCAACTCCGGCTCACATTCAAACCAAGCTCCATGACTAGCGTGAACCGTGTCCTATGGTATGTCTACTCAAGAAACTTCATCCCTAAGGGCGGCAACTGGACTCACTTCACTCAGAATGACTACAGACCCTTTACTGCTTTTGTGAGGAAGGTTCCCTTCAATCTGGGTGACTGGCTTCTCAAAGGGATGACTGAATTCCGTTTTGCCAAGAGGCAATTATCCCATATCCCGTATCCCTCATTGGTATCCGTCATCCTTTTCTACTACAAGATTTGGTATGTGGACTGCTGAGATACACTTGAGTATCCTCCCTTCTTCGGAAAACACGGATGAATCGATGAAGATCAAGTTTGAGGGGAAGGTTCGCTCAATCTCGGCTCCTTCACGATCACATCCGCCCTCACAAGCTCAAGAGGCCCGTCTGCACCTCCATCTCCTCGCCATCACTATCATCTCGAGCCGGCTTCTCGAGTTAAGCAAATTGTGGATCTTTGCTCTTGCCTCAATGACTATGCGCATGGAGTTTGAGCTAGGCAAATTACGGGCTGAGATGACTCGTGGCCATACTGGTCTCATTGAAATTCAGGATGCCATCAAGGAACACCTTGAAGCAGTTGCTGGGCAATCAGCTGAGGTTAGGGAAAAGGCTGAAGAAATTGAGCTCAAAATGTCCACTCGGCTCATCTCTCATTCGGTCCTCGATAAGGTGGATCGAGATCATGCATCATCTCCACATTGGCTCCTCCTCTACTCCCGGCTCCAATCCTGATCCCAGTCCTTCTGGCCCCTCTCCTAGTTCACCCTCACCATCCTTCACCTTCACTTCCCATCCTATCCCTTCCTTCTCTCACACTCCCTCAACTCCCATTTTCCCCTCTCCTGTCTCTGAGGCTACCACTCCCACCACTATCATCCTTCCTTCTCCATCTACCCCTACCACCGAGATATTACCTTCTCCATCCATTGCCACCCCCGATCTTGTCATTCTTAATCCCTCTCCTCCCTCCACTCCCTTGGTCAACCCTCCTTTTGAAGATGACAAAGGGGGAGAGACAAGCAAGGAGTTGTAGTAGAGTAGTTGTAGCGGGATGTCTTAGTAACTTTTTGAAGTTTAGGTTCGAGAGGTCTTTGAGAATCATGACATTTTCATTTTGTGCATTTTGTATTTTAAGTTGTATTACAGCATCTTGTATTAATCTTTAACTGAAATACAACTTATATGTTCATGCTTCGCTCATAACGATCGTTCTCTTGCTCTTACATTCTCGCACACAACTATGTTCTTGCAACCTCGAATATTTCAAAGTTTTAATTACAACATGCAAATTTTCTTGAACTTTCAAAGATGTTTGCTTACAAGTGTTGTCATCATCAAAAAGGGGAGAATGTTGGTTCTCGAAGAGATTTTGATGATTGCCAACAATTGTAAACAAAGAATGAGGATTTGCTCTCGATGTTGAAAATCCACGAGTGAGAGCAAACCTCGAGGTTTCTGAGAAAACCTCGAGGTTTGGTCTTATGAGGAAGTGTCAAGGTTGTGCATTTCAACTTAAGAAAACCTGGTTTCACAAATAAATGTGAAACCTCGAGGTTTATTGAGAAACCTCGAGGTTTTGATCTTCCGAGAGAAAACCCGGTTTCACACCAAGTTGTGAAACCTCGAGGTTTACTTCCAAACCTCGAGGTTATGCCTTGGCGCTAAACCAAGGATTTGAAAATCATTTGTGAAACCTCGTGTATTATCGAAACCTCCCGGGTTTCGACTTCCGAAGAGCTAATGTTTTCCGGCGAGTTGAAAACCTCGAGGTTTCCATAGAAACCTCCAGGTTTGTGTTTTTGGGTCAAATCATACAACCTTGTCATTTGTCCAAAACCTCGAGTATTTCCTAAAACCTCGAGTATTGTGGCAACCCGAGAGCAAATGAACTTACACTCATTTGAAAACCTCGAGGTTCCTTGAGAAACCTCCGTGTTTGGCTTCATCGCATATTTACTTGGGTTTCACACATAACGTGAAACCTCGAGGTTGCTAGACAAACCTCGAGGTTTGAGGTAAACCCAAGGAGCCTTCGTAATTGGAACATTATAAACCTCCGGGTTTAATTATAAACCTCCGGGTTTGTGGTTTTTGATGTAAAAACATATTCAAGCTTAAATGAGCAAACCTCGAGGTTTGTGAACAAACCTCCAGGTTTTACGGTCACCGTTTGAAATTTGAACTTAATGATTCTGCTATACCTTCATGTTTGATCTCAATGCTTTCCATGATTATTCCTTATTGGTACTGGATATATTTAATCCTCTTTTTAGTGAGTTTCGAGATGTGTCAAGTAAGTTTTACTTGAAGGTTTAAAGTAAAAGCAAAAGTGATGTCGAACATTAAATGCTCAACCCGAAACTTGCATCCTTCGGTTAATCCATCTGCACACGGTTGCAAAGCATTAAAGAATGATTACTACATCAAGCAACATCCTCTCCAACGGATTAATTTGCGAGAGTCAACTCGACTATCCAACCACTGGACTAAGTGAGTTTCGAAAAGAGAAAGACCTAAGTAGCTCACAACTTCTGTGGATCATCTCCAACGGTCTGATTATTAATGCAACGGTCTATTAATGCTGTCTAGCTATAAATAGAGCTGCATTCAATTCTTCTCAACCACTACAACAACTGAAAACGCACAAGCATTCAAGTTTCTAAACTACCTTTCGCTTTTTCACTTGTATTCGTCTTTTGACATTATAAGCTTCGTGTTTATTATCATCTACTCTTAGAGAGAGTCTTTATCTGTAAATCATTTATTGAAAGGAATCACAAGTCAAGGGGACTTGGTGATTTGGGAGTTCATTGATTACAACTTGTAAGGGGGAGTGAGTTCTAGAGAGAGAACTACTCTTTGAGTACAGAGTGTGTAATCTTTGTGATAGTGAAAAACCTGCAGAGTCGGGACTTTGGATGTAGGTCAAGTTGTTAAGACCGAACCGGTATAAACTCTCTCAGTGTCCAGCTACTCTTCCTTCTTCTCTGTTCATCTCTTTTTTTGTTATCTAAAACAGAGCAGATTTCAGAAGTTTTTAAAATACCCAATTCACCCCCCCTCTTGGGTATATAGCTCCACTTTCAAATGGTGGTGGGCAAGTAAGAGAGGTAAGGCAACACAAAGGGTTTCACAATGGGAACAGATGTTCATCGAGAGAGTAACAAAAGGTTTCGTGCGAAAAAAAATATATATTTAACACTTTAGTTTTAAGACCAGATAAAAAAAGGACGGTCTTAAAATTTAACCTTTAAGACGGTCATTATTAAACTCCGTTTAATTTTCTTTAATATTTTTTTACCGCCACAATTCAATTCGGTCTTAAAATCTTTAATTTTAAGACCACAGATTTAAAAGACGGTCTTAAAAGTTAACCTTTAAGACCAATCCTTATAAAACTCCAAAGATTAACATTAATTAATTTTTTGTTTAATTTTTTTCTATATTTTGTGCCGGACTCAATTTATGTCCGGTCTTAAAAGTATAACTTTTAAGACTGGTTATTAAATATATTTGGTTATAAAAGTTTTAGACCTTATATTTAAATTTTTCCTTATTATTTTGGATTGCATAAAATATAAGTTCGGTTGTGTGAGATTTCCCTATAAAGTACTTGATATTTCAATTTTGTTAATAACATTTTAAAGACCGGTTGTTTTTTTAACCAATATGAATAATATATTTAAGACCTATGACTGAAGAATCTGATCCAAGAAGTTCTTTATATTTACAAAACTACCACCAATCATACTTTTAAGACCGGGGCGTCAATACTCCAGTCTAAATGAGGTGGTCTTAAAACCCTTTTTTGCACTAGTGTTTCAAATGCGAACTTGAGTTTTCTAAAGTTCAAAATAGTGAGGAGCACTCTATCTCTCACAAACTGGAGTTTGCTAACTCAAACTCAAGTTTGCTTAAAGGATGAAAAACATTGAAAACTCTCGGCCAAACGAAAACTGGAGTTTACTATTCTAAACTCGAGTTTCCTCAAAATGTGGAAAACTTAGAAAGCTCTCGGCCAAGAACAAACTGAGTTTGCTAAGACAAACTCGAGTTTGCTTGGAATGTGAAAAACTCTGAAAACCTATTGGCTAAGAGCAAATTGGAGTTTGCATATCAAAACTTGAGTTGGCTTAAGATCAAAATCACTGGAAGCTCTCTATCTAACACAAACTCGAGTTTGCCTTAACTTGAAAAACTTTAAGTGCTCTCTGTATGACACAAACTCGAGTTTGTCAATACAAACTCGAGTTTGTTTTTGTTTAGAAAAACTTGAGCTACTCTCTATCAAGTCCAAACTCGAGTTTGACAACCCAAACTCAAGTTTGTCTTTCACATAAAGTTTTTCAACTTAACAAAGACAAACTTCAATTTGAGTTTACAATTGTCGATTATCATCAAAACACATAAAGAACTAACAGATTGCAATCCAAGTCAAATAATAATAAAAACAATTATTGTTGGTTATAATTAGTTTTGATGATGTCTTATATAGATGCCACTATCTAAAGCAAAAAATTTGCATACTACATTTATCTTCTACTTTGAGTAATCCTTATATATGAAAGTAGATATGAAGTTTAAACAATGAAGAATGATCAAGAGAGGAGATGGAAGATAGAAGAACTTGATGAATGGAATGACAATATCATTATTCATGTTCCTAGATTGATACTAGAAGTCTCCATGATCATATGGAAGTTGGAATGACTCGATTCGGAGTTAAAATAAGCTACGCTTGCATTCCCGAAGTCATTCTTGAGTACAAAAATGTAATTCTCGAGTATGATACTATTCATGCGAAAATTTCAGTCATTCTCAAGCCATTCTCGAGAATCAAACATCCATTCTCAAGAATCATCAGTCATTCTCGAGAATCATCAGTCATTCTCAGGAATCATCGTGTTTCAGCTACCCTGTTCAACTCTGTTTCACGTTTCACTTGGGCGAGGTTTGATAATTCGATGATATCTCCTAAACCAGAGATCGGATTGAGGCGAAACCAATTGTGTTGGAAACTAGACTCCCAATGAGTCATTTTGAGATAAAAGTCAAGTCGAAAGGAGGTCAAATGAAGGAGCTATGAATTTTGAAAGATGAAAGTGAAATGCACACCACATAGCAGACCAAGGTTCGGTATTTTGAGTATATCTCACAAACGAAAAATCCAAATGAGTTGAAACTAGTGCCATTTGAAACTAGACTCACATATCTTTCCAAAAACATAAGAGCACAAAAAACGAAGATCCATTGAAGGAGATATGATGTTTTGAAGTTGACGGTCAGTTCAGGATGCTGCAAAAAACGCTGGTCAAGAACAACCTTCATTCATCTGATGATAATAGACGAAATACAATGAGTTTGGAGCATATTCTTCTTGAAATGGAAAGAAGACTTGGAGAGATTTTTGAGCATGGGTGGTTTGACAAAGTTTCTATCACATATGCACTTCTGATATGTTTATGATTCTCAAGTATGTGCTTGGAATTCTTGAGAATGAGACTTCAACTCTCGAGAATGGTTCTTGACTCTTGAGTATGTACGTAGTTCCTCCTTTCAATATCCATCTCCCATCAAAGCAATTCTTGAGAATAGGTAAGTGATTCTCGAGAATGGGTAAGGTGATTCTCAGAATGCACGGTAAAAGTTCACTGATCTTATTATTCTCAAGTAGTTACACTTCGCTAATTCTCGAGTATGACAACATGATTCTCGAGAATGATCATTTCAATTTGTTTATGTAGTTCACTTATCATAGCATTCTTGAGTATGAATACAATTGCTCTCGAGTATTATCGAAGAGATGCATCTGCAAAGTCCTCTGTTAAGGAATTCTCAAGAATGATTCAAGTAATTCTCAAGAATATGTTCTTATAATTTTTATCATTTTCTAGTATCACTAATCATCTTTTCAAAATCAACTGGGTTATTATCTATTCTGTGTTAGTCATACTCAAACTCATTTATATCATATTTAATTACTTCTTAGATTGAGTTTCAGTTGATCAAACTTATTAAAATTGAGATTAGTCGAAAAGTGATCCGACGTGGTAGAAGCATTTAATGCAACTCAGAAACAGAGCCAACAAACAGAACAAAACCACGTGGCAAACGAACTATGATTAAAGTTGGATTAGAGCTCAACGGGCAAAAAAACAAAAAACAAAAGCTTCAACGGCTACTTCCAACTAATCTCGAACAATCAAATGCTCACAACGGTCAAAACACAAATACCTATGAATTGCGAAGTCTTCAAACTGGAAGGTGTGATGACGATTGATGAATGATTCGACGAAGCCAACAAAATGGTTTTACTACTTCACCGTCAATAGTTTAATAACTCATACACTCTGTTTCTCAATGTTTACATAGTTTACAATAGAGAGTGTGATGAATGATTGTGTACTTTAGTGTTAATCATATTCACTTCTAAGAGAGAAGATTCATTATAATCATTTTATCCGAGAGTTACTCAAGATTGGGTGATCTTGAGTGGGAAACCGATTGTATCCTCACAGTGTGTAAGGGGAGTATCTTGGTGAGAGATTCGGCTTCACAAGTGTGTGGATAAACTTGTATGATTGTAAAGGCTTCTCTTGTGCCTGGTTTAAACAAGAGGATAGTGGATTGAAAATCTCAAGTGGAGCTTGGAGACTGGACGTAGGTCAAGGATTGGGCTGAACCAGTATAAATCATAGTTTGCATATTCTCTTCCAACTGTTGATTTAGAAGAAGTGAAAAGATTTTCAAAATTCCAAGTTTTTTAATCTTAACCCAATTCACCCCCTTGCGTTTAGCTGGTTCTTCAATTATTATCATTAAAAAAATCGTAGCATAAGCACCTTTTAATATATTTGAAGGACATTTTACTTTGGAAAATGAATAAACATTTGATTTGTTGATATGGACATCTATTCATATATCTTCAGATGAATTTCATCAAATGATTATAGTAATGCCCATACCTAATTATTTGGACCCAAATTACTAAGATACCCTTGTTTTGTGCAGTACAAATTATCATGAAATTTGTTTGCCATGTTGAAATAGCATCACAATCAAGACTGCACACATTAAAAATATGTTGCACTTAGGTATTTCTTAAACAAATTTCATATATTTTAGGTAATAAATTTTTTAATTTCATATATTTGAGAAATGACAATGCATAGTTCAAAAGATGAGCAAAGAAAAAAACTAGTATATCACGAGTTAAGCAACAAGCAATAACAAATTGAACTTCACAAGATGCATTCATTCATTTAGAAGAAAAAAGTACATCAAGTTTTGACATAAACAGAAATGCTCAAAACAAAAAGAAAACACAGAAACGCTCTAAACTCTTCACTGTTCTTCTTCTCCCCCTTTGTCATCACCAAACAAGGGTGGAGCTGAGATAGGATCTTTAGGTGAAGGGTCTACAATGGTGTAGAGGGAGGTGAGTCAATTTTGATAGTGGAGGTGTGAGAGGGAGTGATAGGGAAAAACTTTATAGCCTATAAACTCCGCAAGTGCACGGGCCATATCAAATAATAAAGTGATAAGAAAAGTATCGTTTCCACGAGGACTTTGTATCACAACTTTAGTTAAGCATTAATTTCACAATTTCGTTTAAGTTGAGCAAAACAAATTGAATTTAATTAAGATAAAGGAAAAGAAAATCAAAACTAAAATAAAAATAAGAAAACTACCACAATAATCAAATGAGCAACCCAAAGTTACTAATCCCTTATTAGCTTCATAAACCTTGTTTTCACTAACTTAATTAGCTTCAATATCAATTTTGTTAATCTCGAGTATAAATAGCTATAAGTGCCTGTCGGTCCACTTAGAACCCTCTCTTGAGTATAACTTGTTATGTCCAACATAGTTAATCAAGAGGCAACAAAAATCGAACATACTCTTCAACAATTATATGGGGCCATTAGGTATATGTCTATCCTAACCGCAAATTAAATCATAATCTAATCCCATATTACTTAATCTCGAGCCTAATTAAAATCTCCTTTGTCAAGGTAAATCCTAATGCTCAAAATCATCTTCAATGATGGCCAATCACTCAATAGATAAAACTAACCAAGATTAAGTAACCAAAATTAATATCAAATTTAACTAAATAATTAAAACAAAATCCAATTCACCCACAAGTTCATAGGTCCTCTAGGTTGCAAAACCAACTAGCCACACATGGCTCTAATAAAATTCATAACAAAAAAGACAAGAATTCAGGTTCAAAGAATAAAGAAAGAGAGAGGAAAGAAAGATTCTCCGTCGCCTCCACAGTCCTCTCGTCCTTCCGTGGAGATGATGAAGAGAACCGAAACGCTCAGCCGCTACTCCTCTGCTTCTTTGTTCATTCTTGTTCTGCGTCTTCCGATCCTTTCTCTTGCTTCTTCCTTTCTTCATATATATAACCTAAATATAACTTAGTCCATGGGTCATTGATTCTCCTTTTCTTATTAAAAAGATATCTTATATCTTGTAATCAACTCCACTAGATCATGCAATTGATTTTGTTTCTATTTTTCTTGCATGGGACCACCGAGTTTGGCTGATTGCATATCCTCTTAATTGCTTTTTCTACTTCTTTTCAAATCAGCTAATATTTCCTACAAAATATAATAGGAAATAAGTAGATTTTATATCAAAATATCTTTTTATCCTATAATGATAGTAGAGTATATAAAAGATAATTAAATAGGTATATAATATCAATAAATTCAACTAATTCTCATAAAATATACACCTATTAAATCATAAAATATATACTTATCAGGGAGGTATGATTTCAATGACTAGAGTGAATGAGGCAATGTGAGATGTAGAGATGATAGGTGTAGTGAAAGTGAAAGAGGGTGAGATAAAGGGTTCTTCAATCTTTGGATTGCTGAAACTAGGGCCAGCAGAGGGTGAACCAAAACCAGAACCACAACTAGAAGCAGATGTCAAAAGCTTCAAGACTTTATCTATCTTGTCACTTAGAACCACATTGGATACCATCAAAGTGGAGATCTTTGCATCTTGATCTTCAAAGTAGCTAGTGAGGTTTTCAACCTTCTCTTTCAATGCCTCTTGTGCATCCACAAAATCACCATTTCCCTTGTTAACCTCAGAAGCTAGCTTTCCTACTTCCACTTCAATCTTCTCAGTCATCTCAATATGGCTTTGTCAACTATTGCTTGACTCTAGCATCAAAGTCAGAAGGCATGGAAGATTGAGGAGGAGGAGGTGCTGACTGAGCCTCTTGAGCTCTGGCATGTGATGCTATGGATCTAGATGTTAGTTCTCTATATGTTTTGATGATGTCTAACAATTGTAAATTTGAGAGTTTGTTACTGGTTCATGTCAAAACAATTGTTCTCAAATCAATTTAACTCAAAAATCATCCATTAATAGGACATGACTCCAGTTATTGTGTTTGAAAAAGAAATTTAAAAGTTGCTCATGACTCAAGTCATTACTTAACAACTCAAGTCATGATTATACTTCAACTTTTCCAAAAAGACTCCTTCGATATCAACTTCTGTCATCTGATATGACTCAAGTCATCCTTGACATAACTCGAGTCATGATAGTAACAGTAAGCTCTGTCTAATTTACTTTCTCTAATGTAACTTGAGTTAATGTGGAATAAATCGAGTCATAATATTGCTCCTCGTCTCTGTCTAAAATTATCTTAACCATTACTCTAGTCATAACTCGAGTCATCTTGCTGCACTTTCTTTCTGATGAAATTATTCCAATTATGACTCCAGTCATAACTCAAGTCATCCTACTACAATTCTTTTCTGTTTGAAATACTTTAGCAATGACTCCAGTCATAACTCAAGTCATCATATTGGAAATCTTTTCTGCGAATTATTTCAACGGTGACTCCAGTCATAACTCAAATAATCAAAATTGCATTTGAAACATTTTGAATCATGACTCCAGTCATAACTTGAGTTAAGCATATTAGTTTTTGAATCTTCATCTTTGTAATATGAAATTCTTTAATTAAGCCCCGGATACTCCATATTATTATTTCTTATTATTCCTAACCAAGTTTAATCGGTTTGCTAGTGCTTTTCGGATAGGATTAACGAGTTTTAAACTTCAAATTATCATAAAGCAAAACTTGTCGACGCATTAAATGTTGAACCGAGTCGAAGCACGAAAGTGGAAAATAAACTTATGAGCAACCATAAAGCATTTCAAACATTCCCAATCAACATTCTATCCGAGTCTCAACGAGACAAATCGAATGAAGAATGTCAATGGAGAATGTCAACCAACCACGGAGAATACGAAGAGACAGAGCAATGTTTCAAATAACAACAGATATATTTATTATTCTCAATGGCTCATTAGTCTCTCCTTAACAGTCATTAGATGCAACTACCTATAAAAGCCAAAAGCATTCAAGTCTGCACCTACGGAAACTCTGCATATTCAATTTGGGACTAAGTGCATTTATTGTTTCTACTCTCAGAGTTAATATCTTCAGATATATCAATCTTCAGTGATTATTAATCTGCTCATTTTAGAGAGTTCTCAATTGATTATCTTTTTTGTAAGAATCTCAAAGTATTGGGACTTTGGGATTGTGTTATTTGATTACAACTTGTAAGGGGGAGTAAGTTCTAGTGAGAGAATTACTCTTGAGTTACAGGGTGTGTAATCATTTGAGATAGTGAAATCCTAGAGAGTCTGGGGACTGGACGTAGGTCAAGGATTTGGACCAAACCAGTATAAATCCATTGTGTTCAATCTCTCTTTCCCTTACTCTGTTTATCCCTGTTTCACATTAGGCTAACAGAGCATTTGTGTAAGAAAAATTTTATATCCCTAATTCATACCCCCTCTTGGTGATATTTAGTCTTTCACTAGAGTGTTGGAAATTATGCCCTAGGGGCAAATCATTGTACTTTAAACTTTAATGTCATTTAAAGTATTCTCCATTTAGTTATCATTTCATTTGCATGTTTATAGTGATAATTGTATCCTTGGATATATCTTATAGATTATCCTAAATGTCTCTGTTCGGTCATCTATGCGGGAGCGAAGATGAAATAAGACCAGTATGACTTTGATGAGGTATGGAGATACGAATCAAAGTCATAGGCACTTGTAAGAGTACAAGGTGCTGGATCGACACACTATGATAAAGCTGCATGGATTTAGTCATAAGCTTATCTTATGTATAACTGCGTCACAATGCCCTTTGACCTGAGATCATCATGGATTCTTATATGAGAGTCGCTGATCTTTGACTTAGTCAAAAGTCACCTTTGACCGGGTGATGATAAAGGATTTAATTGGGATTCGTGGTTTTCATGTAGAGGAATGTGAATGGTCAAGATGGAATTTGTCCCTCACATTTGTAGAGAGATAATACTGGGCCGCTCAATTAGTGAGTCTGAGAAATGTATAGCCATACTCAAAGGAAAGGAATTTCCATTTCAATTGTTAGACTACTCAAGAATCGAGAAAGTAATGGTCAAGAACAGGAGGTTGACATTATCCATCCTCATCCTTGACTAAATTATCATGTGACAAAAGGGACATGACATGGTTCTATGATAAGTTGTATCGTATCATCGATCCCCATATGAATTGGGTAGTTGCAATGTCTTACTAGAGGCTGCTTACGATTTGTGGGCTGGTACACTATTGGCCCGCTGTCAATCTCATGTGGGCCTGCAGGATCACACACAAAAATAGCCCAATGTGAGCAACAGTGGCCAGATTCATTGAATCTTAGATATGTTTAAGATTTAATGAATACAGAGTTTAATCTAAGATGGATATATATATATTATACTATAATATAATATAAATTCGAAATTAATTAATAATGATATTATTAATATAGATTATAATATTATTATATATTATTTGTTTTGTATTTAATTTATTTGATAAATTTAATATCTAAAACAAATAGAGATATTGTATCTCGATTTAATTTTCGAATAAAGATATCATATATCGATTTAATTTGAATTGAGATGTAGTATCTCGATTTAATTAAATATATAGATATCATATCTCAAATTTAATTTATAGAGATAAATTAAATCAGCAAGCTTTTAATTCGGATTAAATAAATAGATTTGATTAGATATATTGGATAGATTTAATTAATATATTATTTTAATCCAAATTTGAATTACAATATTAATAAGGATTAATTTTGAATATATGATATACCTATTGGGTTTTGAAAAACCTAAGAGACAATTTGCAAGAGGTATTAGAAAAGTCGCGAAAGAGAAACCCTAGAGAGAAAGCATGAAGAGCCATGAGATGCAAAGCTTGAATGTGCTAGCACACTGTCGTCTGTGTTGGAGTGCTGTAGAGGGAGTGGATTCATAGAGTCGACTGCTATTTGATTGAACAAAATCGCATGACGTTTGAGACGCACACGAGTTCGCATAGGTACGCTTCCTAACGAACCTTATTTAAACTCGTTGATAAATTCTCTCTATTGGGATTCGTAAAATTTTATGGATGAATTCCTTCCACGCGTGTACGGATCCCAACATAGAGGGGGCCTTGATTGGCCAAATCCTTCTTCAAAATTAATCCTCATCATGTTTAGCTATTGTTTCCCAAAACTAGGTGGTGTCTTCACTGTCTCAGAGTAGCCAATGTACCAAATTTTGCAATAGAAGAGAATGACAGACACAAGTGAAGGGAAAGGAATATAAGAAGGATTTATAGAGGCCAATCGAAAATGAGCCATCTCCTGGAAGATCCAATGACCAACATTGATAGGAACCTTATCAATGATGGCAACAAAGAGAGGGTAATCCTTCTTTGCAAAATGGGTATAATTGCCACCCTTTTGCAAAAGGTTTTTAGAGTAGATATACCAAATCGCTTTATGAACCAGGGGCATAGTAACAGGATTAAAAGATAAAGAAACTAATTGATCCTTTGGAATGGGTTCATTTGGCCTCAGGATTTCAAACATTTCCTTGTTCCTTGAAGAACCTTGGCCTAGGTCATTGCCTTTGAATCCAGATGAGGAGGCAATCCTCATCCTTTTAGGAGGCTTAATAGCTTCCTTCTTTTCCTCTTTCCCCTTTTTAGTATCATCCTTTGGGTCAATTCGCTTCTTTAGAGCCACACAGGGTTCTTGAATAGTGACCCCCTTAGGTTTGGAAGCAGGAGCAGGCTCATTAGTAGTGACTCCAGGAATACTCTTGTCGATTCCATATCCAAATCTTCTTCAAGTATGCTTTACACGCATGGGTCGCTTGAGAAGAGGAGGCAAAGGTGAACCATAAGCCTCATAGTCTGAATCCGAACCCCGGAGGTTTCGAAGGCCTTTAGAGGCCATTTCAAGTTTAGGAAGGTCGAATTTGGTGAAGAATATAAGAGGTTGAGAGAAACACTAGGGCAAAACTTGAGTTTTGAAGAGAGTGAAAAGCAACAGACAAAATCCTCACATAAATAGTGCACGACAAACTCCAGTTTGTATAAAATACAAACTTATCTAGACTTCAAAAGTGTATATGTGAACCTTTGAACTTCCACGACAAACTCGAGTTTGCATTTCTCTTTACCAGGGTAGTTGTTCTCTGTCTGATGGAAACTCGAGTCTCCCACTTAATGACTCGAGTTTTGGTTTTCTGCAAAACCAGACTCTGCTCTCTGCCTTTGATAAACTTGAGTTTGCCTATTTTGACAGCAAACTTTAGCAAATTGACAGATCGATCAAGCATCTTGCATAAACCATAACTAGACACTCTGATTCTTAAGTTTGTATCTAATAATCATCAAAAAACATAGCTAACATTAGATGAGAGTACTTACAACTCATTGGGATTTACCATTCCTAATTCTCTCCTTATAAAATTGAATTGTTCCTTAGGAATGGTTTGGTGAAGATATCAGCAAGTTGGAGATGAGTTGGGATGAACATGACCTTGACATCTTTCTTCTGAACATGGTCTCTTATGAAGTGATGTTTAATATCAATTTGCTTGGCTCCAGTGTGTTGCACTGGATTCTTCACCAAGCTTATTGTGCTAGTATTATCACAAAGCATTGGAATCTCTTTGAGGTGAAGACCCAAATCCAGAAGTTGTTGCTTGAGCCGTAGGACTTGAGCACAACAACTTGATGCAGCAATGTATTCAGCTTCAGTCGATGACACAGAGACAGTTGTTTGCTTCTTGTTGAACTAAGAGACAAGTGAGCCATCAAGGAATTAACATTAGTCACTTGTGCTCTTTCAATCCGTCTTGTACCTGGGATGATCTGAGTCTGAATACGCCATCAGATGTTCAAGTTGGCCTTTGGGAAACTACAATCTAAGAGATTTTGTGCAGTAAGATATCTGAAGATTCTTTTCACATTTTCAGCATGAGACTCCTTGGGAGCGAATTAGAATCTTACACACATTCCCACACTAAATTGGATGTCAGGGTGACTTGCAGTAAGGTAGAGCAATGATCCAATCATTCCTCTATATCTTGTGATGTTGAAGTCCTTGCCCTCTTAATCAGCATCCAAATAAGTGTTTGAGCTCATTGGAGTATCAGCTCCATTGTATTGGTCTATCCCAAACTTCTTCATCAAATCATTGAGATACTTGGTTTGAGAAATGAAGATCTCATTCTTGCGTTGCTTGATTTGAAAACCAAGGAAGTAGTTGAGTTCTCCCATCATCGACATCTCAAACTCTCCCTACATATTCTTAGCAAAATCTTCACACAAAGCATCATTAGAAGCACCAAATATAATATCATCAACATAAATTTGAACAATTAAAATTGCATTAAGCTTATTACTCTTTATAAAGAGAGTTGTGTCTATTTTTCTTTCAACAAATCCTTGATCAAGAAGGAATTTGCTTAATCGCTCATACCAAGCTTTGGGAGCTTGTTTAAGGCCATATAAGGCTTTCTTGAGATGGTACACATGATCTGGATGATGATCATTTTGAAAACTATGAGGTTGTTCAACATAAACTTCCTCTTGAATAAAACCATTTAGAAAAGCACTTTTTACATACATTTGATACTTGAACTTTTGATACAAGCAAAGGCTAGAAGAACCCTTATAGCTTCCAATCTTGCCACTGGAACATAAGTTTCTTCATAATCAATTCCTTCTTCTTAATTATAGCCTTTTGCAACTAATATTGCCTTGTTACGGACAATGATTGCAGATTCATCACATTTGTTCTTAAATACCCATTTAGTGCCAATGACCAGATGGTCTTTAGGCATAGGTACCAAGTTCCAAACTTGATTTCTATCAAATTGATGTAACTCCTCTTGCATTGCGATAACCCAATCATTGTCTAAAAGGGCTTCATCAATCTTAGCGGGCTCAATCTCGGATATAAAGGTAGAAAATGTAACTTCATTCAAAGTACTTTTTCTAGTCCTTACACCTTGATTTACATCACTTATTACTCCAAAGGATAATTCCTAATGAACTTCCAAGCTCTAGGGCTAAAATTGATCGAATTTTCGCAAGAGTTTTGAGGATCTACCTCAAAGACATTTTCAAGATTTTCAATAGAGGCATAAGTAGTTTTTGAAAACAATTGATTTTTGGAAACAATTTCCTCATCGTCATCCAAGGGTTTATCAGATTTGGATTCACGAACACAACATGCTTAAACTCTTCAACAATACGAGTACAAGTATTAAAGACTCTATAAGCTTTACTCCTATTTGAATAACCTAAAAATATACCTTCATCAATTGAACTTTCCCAAGTTATCCTTACCATTGTTGTGGATGAAGCACTTGTAGCCGAAAATATGCAAATAAGCCAAATTGGGTTTTCTTCCTTTGTACAGCTCATAGGGAGTTTTGTTCAACTTCTTCCGGATGTAAGCCCGATTTGAGATGTAGTAAGCTGTACTCATAGCATTAGCCCAAAACACTTAAGAGGTATGATTCTCGTTCAACATAGCTCTTGCCATCTTGGTGAGGACTCTATTCTTTCTCTCCACAATACTATTTTGTTGAGGAGTCCTTGGGATTGAGAAGTTGTGACCAATGCCCATATTGTCGTAAAACTCACTAAAGGCATGATTTTCAAATTCTCCACCACGATCAATACGAATTCTTGCAATAGAAAAAC
Source organism: Acacia acuminata (assembly GCA_019022655.1). Classification (NCBI taxonomy): domain Eukaryota; kingdom Viridiplantae; phylum Streptophyta; class Magnoliopsida; order Fabales; family Fabaceae; genus Acacia; species Acacia acuminata. The sequence goes on along the minus strand of JAFJYI010000398.1, from coordinate 169,598 downwards.
CTTTCTCGTTTTGGACCTTCTTGGCAAAAACAACAAACTGATCAAATGTTTCATCTTTAGAAGACAAAAGTATAGTCCATGCAAATCTAGAGAAATCATCAACTATGACTAAAGTAAAAAGATTGCCACCGAGGCTTTTTACTCTAGCTGGTCCAACTAGATCTATATGGAGTAGTTGAAGAGGTCTATTAGTTGAAATTTCATTTTTAGATTTGAAAGATGATTTGGTTTGTTTGCCTTTTTGAAAAGCATCACAAATCATGTCATTTTTTAAATGAAGTTTTGGTAAACCAAAAACCAAATCCTTTTTCAGCAACTTGTCAAGTTGGAACATGTTTACATGAGCTAATCGCTTATGCCACAACCAACTTTCATCCAAGTTACCAATAAAACATTTTTCAAAAATAGGACCATTTCGAGAGAGATTGAGAGTGTAACAATTACCTTCTCTACGAGCCTGAATAAGGCTTTAGACTTAACATTGTCCAATGAGATAACATCCTTGCTCATGATCAAGCACTCCTCAGAATCAAAGATAACTAAGTTACCTTTATCAGTGCTTTGCCTCACACTGAGGAGATTGTGACAAAGTCCTTCCACGAGGTAGACATCTTTGATTCGTGATCCTTCGTTGTTTCCAACTTCACCAATACCAGCAATCCTTCCGAATTGATTTCTACCAAAGGTGACCTTGCCACCATCCTTTGGCTTGATTGAAGCAAACTTGGATTGGTCTTCCGTCATATGTCTAGAGCATCCACTATCAATGTACCACTTATTAGATTTTGATGCTCTTAGACAAACCTGCAAGACACAAAAGATCAAGTCTTAGATACCCATCTTTTCTTGGGTCCTTTTGGGTTAGTTTATGTCTTAGGAACCTTATAGGATCCTTTAGGCATCCATTGATAATTCCCTACGGGTTTACTCTTTCTTTCCTTTTTATGAAAATAGGAAGAAGTAGTATGACCCTTATGATTGCAATACTTGCAATGACCAAAAGGATTGGAGAAATGAACAGTTTTTCGAAAATAGTTCATATAAGATTTTTCTCCAAATTTCGTTTTCCCTTTCTTTTTATCAAAATCGGTTTTATAACCAATTCCTGATCTTTCATTTGTAAACTTTTGCTGTTTTAAAATGACATTGAGCATTTCACTACCTTGAGTGAACTTCTCAAGTGTTTTCGTAAGATAAGCATTTCTTTTCTCCAAATCACAACAATTGCTGCAAACCTTTTCTAAAATCTTTTCACAATCTTTTTCAGAAATATTTTCACAAGTAGGAGTAGAGGAAGAATCATTTTGAACTTGTTTTTCTAAAGATTTTATTTTTCTTTTAGAAACAGGAAGTTCTTTTTGCAATCTTTCGAAATACGGAATGAAGAGAGTTATATTCAGATAGTAACTCATTAAAAGATGGTTCATAATCATTTACCTCTTCAAATTTTGATTCCTCTTCTTGAGCCACAAGACAGATGTTGGCTATTTCTTCCTCATCAGCTTCATCTTCATCGGATGAGCTGTCTCCCTATATTTCTGAGACATAAGCTTTCTTCCTATACTTATTGAACTTCTTCTTTTCTTTGTATTTGTTATTCAGTTGGGGGCATTTCGACTTGATGTGGCCAGGCTTTTCACACTCGTAGCAAATGATTGGCTTCTTCGGCTCAATGTGTGAGCTACCCTTGTGAAACTTTCTGAATCCCTAGTCCTTCTTGTAGAATTTCTTGAATCTCCAGACCATCATGCCTAGCTCTTCATCTTCATCTTCTTCTTCGTCATCATCTGATTCTTTTGCTTCTTTGACAGCTTTGAGAGCAATCCCTTTGTTCTTGCCATTAATCTCATCAAGTCCCTTACTGAACTTGATCTTTCCTTCATACTTTGACAAGCCGCCAAACAAGGCTACCACTGAAGCCATTAACTCTCCACGACCCTCTTCAATTGCAGTAACCTTGGCTTCCCATTCCTTACTGAGGATATTTAAGATTTTCCTCACTTGGACAGGTTGATCATATACTTTGCCCAATGTAGCAAGCTGGCTGATAAGATAAGTGAATCTAAGCTGGAACTCGCTAATGGATTCCCCAGACTTCATACGAAGTAAATCATACTCAGTCATGAGGGTATTTACTCGATTCTCCTTGATTCCAGTTGTTCCTTCATAAGCTATCTCTAGAGCATCCCACATAGCTTTTGCAGAAGTCAAAGTGCATATGCAAAAATACTCTTCTTGACTTAATGCACTCTAAAGCATGAGAATAGCTTTACTGTTGAGAGTAACTAGCTTCTTGTCTTTCTTATCATATTCTTCTTCAAGCTTATGTGTTCTAACGCCATCTTCAACAGTAAAAGGAGCATAGTCTCCTCTCTTGAACACCCTTCATAAGCCATATTCAGAAGCCAATACAAAGACTTTGAATTTGGCTTTACAGAAAGAGTAGTGCTCTACATTGAAACCCGGTGGTCTGTTGAATGAAGCTCCATCAAGTAGAATCCTGTCCATGTTGATTCTTCTCAAGATGTTAAGCTCTTTTGAGAAGACCTTGCTCTAATACCAAATGAAAGTGGAGGAAATCACCAAGAGGGGGTGAATTGGGGATTTTAAAAATTCTTTTTCAAACACCCAATACCAAACAGCAAAATAGGGTAAAACAAAGAAGGTAGAGAGAAGATTGACACAGCAGAATTTATATTGGTTCGATCACAAATCTTGATCAATGTCCAGTCCCCAGACACTTTAGGATTTTCACTAACTCTCAAAAAGAAGTTACACACTCTGCACGTGAAAGTTATCCTCTCACTACGATACACTCCCCCTTACAAGTTGTAAACTGATAATCTCAATCTCACAGGTTCCCACAACCTTGAGGTTCTTACAATAAATGATTTCAATAAAGAAAATCTCTCAAAGAGTAGATTAAATAAACACTGAAGTATTCAGTATCAAAAGATACTTTACAAGTGGTAGAAAACACTAAAAGTAGTTGAGAGTTCAATGCTTTTCATTTTCTGAGTGTTGGTTGTTGTAGAGACTTGAATGCTTCAGTTTATATATGAAGAAAGCATTAAATGACCACTGGAATGATTAATGTAACCGTTGGAGACATTAATCTAGCTGTTGGAAGCAGTTTGGTCACTTCTTTATTTAGTCTTGAGTTAATCCAGGTGGTCAGATGTTTTTGGTTGACTTCCCTTGAAATAAATCCATTGAAGAGAATGTTTCCACAGAAGGAAGGATGACATTTAATCCTTTGCAAAGACCAAGGAATGATTTTCCAAAAACATGATAAGCTTTTCTGGTTTTGCAATAAATGTCTTGACGTCACCTTTTTGCTTTATGATAAATCCTCATTCTAAACGCTTGTAATCATCTAAAACTCACTAACAAACTAATTAAACAAGGTTAAGAATAGTAATGAGTGATGATATGAAGTATTTAGATCATAGATGAAGATCACACAAATTCAAGGAAGATGTTTTTCAGACTATACAACAAAAACTCGAGTTTGTTTAAGCAAACTGGAGTTTGCAACTTTTGCTCAAGAACCAAACTTGGGTTTAGAAACCTAAACTTGAGTTTAGTTCTCTCTCAGATAAATCATCACGATTGAGCTCAAGAACAATTTGACGTCCAATTGTCAATATCATGGAAACGAGAAAATTAGTGGTGTCTAAATACCTTTTCCTTTTTTTACGAAAGGGTTAAGGAGTAATTTGACCAATGAACTATTACCTCAGAGCACCCAGCACAAATAACTTTAAAGTGGACCAAAAATAACAAAAAAAATTAAAAATGTGTAGTCGATAAAAAAGCTTTTACGCCGGGAGCTCCCAAAGATAAAAATTTTTTACTCCAAGAAAAATACGCCCAATACAAAAACGTTTTACTCCATTTTTTGTGCTAACCGCATGTTTTTAAAAGTTGTTGGGTATTTTTGGTCCACTTAAAGTTATTTGTGCGGCACTCTTGAGATAATAGTTTGTTGTCCAAATTGCTCCTTAACCCTTTACAAAATCTACTTGCAATTAAATGTTTTATGATAGTGAAATTATTTACTAGATATTGGGAAAAATCATCAAATATAGACTCACACACATGAAAATTTTTGGGTTAAGTAGCAAATCCACCCGGAAATATTTTCCCAAAGAATTGTTGCCATGAAAGTGTTTTTTGTCTTAATGTTGCCTCGAAAAAACATAGCAATGGTGCCCTTTTCTATTAAAAACTTAACGGTCAAAGTCAATTTTTTAACGTCAACATTACTTTTTTAAAAGAAAAGGGAAACATTGTTACGTTTTTAAACTTTCGGACAACATTGAACCTGAAAAAACTTTCAAGGCAACATTGCTCATAGGCGTATACTTTTGGGACAAATTTGCTATTTAACTTAAAAAAATTTATAAAACATTCTACTTGAATTTTTGAATAATGTATTATAGAGAGGGGTAAGGACTTTAAAATTGGGTACTAGATTTAAGAATGATGAGGGCCTTTTATCGTTAGTCTCGGGCTCCACAATAAAAAATAAACTAAGGTTGCGTGTAGACAAATCTAAGACTGTTCTCTCTCTCTTCTCGGGAAGCATTTTATTGATTCCTAAGTAATCTAAATGTCATACAAATGAAATGAAATCAAGGGAAAAATTGGTTTTGACTTTTCAAATAAATAAACTAAAATAGAAGTACAATTTAATTAAATGCTAACTATTGTTTTTGGTATTTTCATATAAAATGGTGAATGAGTGAATAGAATGGTATGGAATTGAAAGTATGAATTATGAATCCTAACGAAGAAAGTGACTATCCTTGCTTAAAAGGATTATGAGAGTTAAAATTCATTAAGACTTTAAAAAGAAAAAAAAAACCTTAAGATAACACTTGAGTCCAATGCTCCAATCAACAGTAACACTACAAATATAGCTAACCACTACCTTTTGATATATTGTTTAAAATCACTTAAGGTGCAATTAAAATTGAAATAATACAACATCAGTCTTCTTAAAATTGAGTACTTAATAATCCCAAATCAATCTTATTAACTAGGCAGCACGCTAATTAATATAGTTTCATTCCAATCACAAAGAAATTCAAACATATCTATTTTTGACACTACAAAATCCAATCTCAACTACAAATATCAAGTCAATAGAAGCAATAACATCAATCTCAATCTCAATGTCAGTTCCACAATCATATACAATAACTACAAAACTCCTTGTGAATTATAGAAATACTCCCTTTGAAATCAATTGAGCAAGCACAAATCCTTATCACCCAGAAGCTAAGAATTAGCCACAAATTAATTACAGCCGCAAAATGAGTGAACACCAAATCTGAGAAATTGAGAGGGAAGGGCCTGTCAGCTTGAATCAGAAATAGAGGCGATGGAAAAGGAAGTCGGCGACGGTCTGGAATTTTGAAGAAGACGAGGCTGGTGATGATGGTCGGTCCTCTTCTTTCTCGATTCAAATCGTTGTTCCCAGCCTTTGGTCAACGGTGGTTGATGGCCGCGGTGGTGAAGCAAGGAGGAAAAATGATGGATGCCAAACGGTATAGTGGTGGTGGAAGAGTGTACGGTCTCTCTCTGCTTCCCTCTATCTCACTCGACGGCTCTAAGACACCACTCTTCCACGGTGAGGGTAAAAAGGAAGGTTGCCGGAGGCGATGGTGTGAGGCTGAAGACCGCCGGCAACCATGAGGAAGAGGAAGGTGGAGGTTATTAGAGAGAGAAGGGCGCACACTCTGTTCTTTCTCAAATATTAGAAGTAAGAGAAGGTATTTGGTCAAAACCTATTTTGAGCAGTAACTTATCTTAAATTTTCAAGTTCTTAAAAGAGACTTAAATATAAATGTACGAAACATTTGTAGGGAGAAAAATAATATCTTACAATTTTGGGTATTTTGTGTATTTTTTCCTAGTCCCTTTTCATCATTGATTTGCAATTTCAAAAAATTCTAGGGAATTTTTCTGTAATTCTCTTCAGTCTTCAAATATTAATTCTGACCCTTTAAAATCTCTGTTTTCTTCCTAAACACCTACGATGAAAGATTAAGCACAAGGTAGCATCAAAATTTCAAGAAATCATTTGCATCAATAACTAACAAACTATGATCATTTTATCCCTAATTACACTTAATTCAATACAAATATCCCTAACTCAAATTATTATTTAATCATGCAATAATATCCCAATAAATACATTAAAAATCCCAATTTAATTATAAAAAATCATATAAAAATATGGTTCAATCAAAGAACAAAAAGAATACATGATTTGATAATCTTAATAAAAGATTTGATAAATTTTATCAACAATATGCACTAGTTAATTTAATTTATTCCTTTATTATAAATATTAAAAAACTTAATACTTTTTTCTTTCAGTAAATATAGCGAGACATAAGTGTCATGATTCATGAAGCATACCATTCGATCCTATTTATAAGTCCAATTTAATCAACAAATTTGATCCTATTTATAAGTGCAGTTTCATGTAATAAATAAGATTGTCATAATTTTACGGGATAAGAGTCTTAAATGCCATGGAAGTTTTCACTCAGGAGCACTGGTAAGACGGAAGTTTTTTGTGGACCAAAAATGCCATGGAAATTTTCGCTGAGGAGCAATTTTGTCCCAGAAGTTTTCACTAAGGAGCAATTTTGCCCTTCTGTCCCCAAATATTAAATTTGACTATTAAATCAGTCAAAGACCACACATGTTATACATTGAAAAGGTCAAACTTGGAGCCAGAGAATGAGATCCTTGAGATGTTGAGCTCAAGGTAGCCAGAATTTGTGAAGCCGAACAGGTCAAAGGGACCGAAAGGTCGATCATCACAAAACCCAAAGGAAGCATCACTTATGATCTAAGCAAATGATCGTCTATACAAACGTAAATATTATCACTATTGATTTATTTTACTGAAATAATTTTTGGAACAATTCATTTCTCGTTTTGCGTTTCATTTACGTTTTGTGACGAGACCTTTCAATCCCTTTGACCGATTACGCTTCACAAATTCTGGCCACCTTGATCTCAACATCCGAAGGATCTCCTTCTCGACTCCAAGTTTGACCTTTTCAAGGCATGACATTTGTGGTCTTTGACTGATATAATAGTCAAATTTAATATTTGGGGACAGAAGGGAAAAATTGCTATGTTTTGTAAACTTCCGAGGCAAAATTGCTCCTTAGTGTAAAATTCCGGAGCAAAATTGCTCCTCAGAGAAAACTTCTGGGGCAAAATTGCTACTCAGGGAAAACTTTCATAGCAAAAATGATACTTTTGAGGCAAAATTGCTACGTCTTGTGAACTTCCATGGCATTTTTGGTCAAAAAAAGCTTCCGTCTTACCAGTACTCCTGAGTGAAAACTTCCATGGCATTGAAGACCCTTATCCTTAATTTTACCCATATTAATTGTACTCATGAAGATAGAGAGAGAAAAACAATTGAAAAATACCCAATCATAAATGAGGGCAAAGTTGAAAATTTACCCCAAAATCATTGAGTTAATTACCTCTCTTTGGTATGTGAGATTTGGTCAAAATGGACTTATAAATAGGATCAGAATGGTATTGTTGAAGGTAGAAGATATAAAGCTTTGCATTATTTATTTTTCGGTTGGCCTTTTCCCTTTTACGTGTATTAGTTGTTTTGGATTAGTTAGTATAGGGTTTATACTTTAAGGTTAAGTATCAATTTTGCCTTGAAAGTCTAAAAACGTAGCAATGTTGCCCCTCCGTTAATAGCCCTAACAGTTAAATATTAGTTAACCGCATTATACTAACATGGATTGTCTACGTGGCATCTTTGTCACTTTTTTAAGTAGCAATTTTGCCCTAAAAGTTTTTTTTTTGTCTCAATATTGCCCCGGAAGTCTAAAAACGTATGATATAATTAAATAACTTATTTACCTTCCTTAATCTCTCCAAAAAACATCAATTCGGCCTTATAATTAAGACCAAAGTTAGTATGATTATATAGCTTATTTAGTTTTCTTAATTTCTTAAAAAAAGAAAAAAGTCAACCCGATCTTATAATTATAATCATGACAGGAGGGAGTAGGGGTGGCAATTAATTTTTTTCCCCAAAAAAGTAAACATAGCCGACTCTTTCTTCCCTCATCGCATCCTCCATCACAGGTATTTCCCAATCAAATAATAATCACTCGCCTGCAAAATAGTCCATAAAAAAGTTTTGAAGAAATCAAACAAAAAATAAGAACGAATTTGTCCGAACAAAAGATCAAACGAGTACGTCATAGGTAGTTCAAACGAATTTTTCCAAACAATAATCACTCTCCTGATGAATTGTCTACGCGAACGATTAACGAACCTCTCATGCATTGTAAGTAGAGATGACTGAGAGAATAAAACTTACAGAAAGTGTCAAATACAATTAATTATGACTGTTAACGGAGGGGCAACATTGCTATGTTTTTAGACTTGTGAAGCAACATTAAGACCCAAAAAAAAAAAAAACATCCAGGGCAAAATTACTCCTGAGCGTGTACTTTTGGGGTAAAATTGCTACTTAACCCGAAAAAATGTGAGAAAGATGCCACGTAGACAATCCACGTCAGCATAATGCAGTCAACTAACATTTGACCATTAAAGCTATTAATGAAGGGGCAACATTGCTACGTTTTTATACTTCCAGGGCAACATTGCTCCTAAAAAAACTTCCAGAGCAACATTGCTTCTGGGCGTATACTTCAAGGGCAAAATTTATACTTAACCCTATACTTTATATCTCATAACATTCCTTCGATATTTTTTGTTATTAGTCTTGTATTTCTTTTTTTCTTTTTCTTTTTTTTGGTAGTGGTTGTTTTAAATTCCATGTAAAGGTTAAAGCCAATTAACATACATTTTTTATTCAAATTATCAAAAGTAAATATAAAATGTGCAATAATATAGATAACTAGCTGTAATATTTATATGTAATTTCTTAATTAACTATACATTTTATTCACATATCATGTGGATCATGCACTACTTAATTAAGAAATGAAACAAATGACCGCACAATCATATATAATTATCAAGTTATTTATCAATATCATTAAAAGCTATAAGTCATCGCCACGAATTACTTGCTATGTTTTGATTATATATATATATATATATATATAGACACGTTATAAAAATAAAAGATATATGAGATAAAAGAAGTCGAAATAGAGGAGTAAATCTCATTCACTTGTATGTGTTACAATGTTTGGATAAAACCTCTATGTATAAGCCATGATGAGTCTTACACCAAAAGCCGCCATTAATAGGAAACTTGGAGTGCAACTCTTGTTGAACTTGGAGAACAAGTCTTGTTGGCTTGGGAAGGAAGTAGAATAAAGATAAGAAATTATTCAATGTAGCCAAATAGATGCTTGACTAGGATATGAGTCAACAAAAATCCACATAATTAATATTGATAATACTCCCTTTAGATGTCTATTATGAATGTGCCACATTAACTTTTGAGGCAATTTTAAAAAAATGAAATTCTCCTTTTGTCGTTGCATGCATAATGAAATTCTACACAAATTTGTATATTTTAAAAGCCCACAAATCGAGTGTACCATGCAATTTGAGATAGATCAAGACATTCCTAGTTTTATGGCTACACTCAATGGAACTCTCCACCGTAAAAAGCTCAAGAGGTATGTAGTTGATGAGCACAAATTATGCCATGTTTTCCCTATATTTCATGAATGAATTGTATGGTAAATAGAAGTTTAACTGCAAACAATCCAAGCAAAAAGGCATATATTCATGATATAGGGAACTGAAGGTTAGAAACCATTTACATGTGCTAAGAGAGGAGTAATTTACATGGTTTTTAAAGAACGTATAGCAAAGCTGATACTATGCTATAGCATTCTGATAGCAACTCGAAGTGCAATAAAAGGCATCACGAAAGCTATAGCAAAGTAAAGGACGCAATGCTATGTGGCATATTTTCTGATCTGTTTATCTAGATGATTTCAGGAATAAAGAAGGTCGAGATCGACAGGTGGATTGTTGATGGAATAAAATAGAAGATGCGGAGGATCAAAACTAAAAGATTTGAAGAATCCCGCAGGATCAGCAGAATCAATCTACCAAGGACAGAATATTTGATGGACCTCAACAGATTTGGAAAGCCCAGCTCGCTAGAAGTTGCGCCACAAGAAAAGCTTATTATAAAAGGAAACAGCAAGACAACCCTAAAGGAGAGTCGCACAGAGCCTAGAACGAGATTCCACATTGGCCGGACTCAAAAGAAGAGTGAGAGATTTCACAAGGCACGAGACTTCCAGGACAACCCAGTATCCTTCCCTGCAGTACGACGGGGAGAAGAAGACGTGGAGTGGTGACATGATAGGTCTTCTTCCACGCCGTCGGAACTTCGTCAAACTTTCTATTTTTACTCTTTATTTTAGTATTTAGATCATGGGTCATTCTGTTACTATATGTTTTGTGTTCTCCTCGTCAGTCATGAACTGATTTTCCTATGGCTGAACGAGGATGAATTCTTAAGTGTTAAATGAACTCAGTTGCAAGTTCTTAAATTAATAGATTCAGTTTGCTTATCAATGAATTAATTACTTGTCAATTAACAGAAGTTAAGGGCTAGATTGGTGGCCTCGGCTTACTGGCAAGGAGTCGAGGTTAGACCTCTGAGAAACAGTGTTTGCTAGGCAGCCGGTGCAAGGCTTGACCTATTATTGTAGGCTTTAGGAATGGGTCTACCTCTCATAACCATGACACCTTGTGTGTAATGCATATATAACTAGAAAGTTGCCATAGGAATATGGAAGGAGTATAGTTAGTATCATATGTATCGGACGCAGAAGCTTCGATAGATTATAGTGATGGGTTAACCGAATAGCATTGTAGTTAGTAGCTATGCTGTAGCATTGCGGACGCTTTGCAGCATGGATGCTATAGCAATGAGTATAGCAACTAAGGGATTGATGCACTTAAGGGTGATTCCGAGTTCAGCCTTGTTAGTTATGATTAGTTTTGATGATGTCTTATATAGATACCATTATCTAAAGTAAAAAGTTTGCATACTACATTTATCTTATACCTTGACTAATTCTTATATTTAATGTAGATGTGAAGGTTAAATAATGAAGAATGATTAAGATTGGAGATTCAAGAAAGAAGAACTTGTTAAATATTATGAGAATATCAATATTCAAGTCTTCATGATCAAACAGAAGCTGAAGCGGCTCAATTCGGAGAATTCACATATAATGGCAAAGTCGTAATTATGGTGAACTTCAGCTTCAATGGCAAAACCGTAATTACGATGACTTCCTCCTTTGCCTCAAGTCATTCTCGCAAGTCATTCCCGTCCAAATTCACTCAGAATGGCAAAACCGTAATTATGTTGAAGTTCACCTCATGACTCTAGGCGCCTCACGAGTTAAGGTGCTTTTACTCATACTGTCACTGTTTCAAAGGGTGACCTCTAGTAATTCGATGATATCTCTCAAACCAGGAATCGGATTGACTTGAAACCAGTGGCATCCAAAACGTCATTTTGATATAAAATTCAAGCCAAAATGAGGTCAGATGGATTATCTATAAATTTTATAAGATGACAGTGAAATCAACATCATACAGCAGACCAAGCTTTGGTATTTTGAGTATATCTCTCAAACTACAAATCCATATGAGCTAAAACTAGTGCCATTTGAAACTAGACTCACATACCTTTCCAAAAACATCAAGATCACGAAAAACAAAGATTAATTGAAGGAGTTATGATGTTTTTAACTTTACAACCTGTTCGGATGCCAAAAATACTGGATAAGAACAACCTCCATTCATCTTATGTTAATGGACGAATTAAAACTAGTTTGGAGCTGATTCTTATTGATATGGAAAGAAGAATTGAAGAGCTTTCTGAAATGGGGTGATTTGCCAAATTTGAAGTTATATCAAGGACGCTACATTCACTGGAAATTGATTCTTGTATTGATGATATGCTTGGGTTCTACAATTCATGTTGAAATGAATTATTGCCTCAAGTCAAGAAGAAGCAGAGAGCAAATTAGAAAGGCCATCGGATTTGACTCTTGATATCTAGTTAATGACTCAAGTCATTAACTCAAGTCATTAACTCTCTATATCAAGTTAGCTTGCATTTTCCAAAGGCTATCGGGTTTGACTCTTGATATCTAGTTAATGACTTAAGTCATTAACTTTCTATATCAAGTTAACTTGCGTTTTTCAAAGGCCATCGGGTTTAACTCTTGAATCTCAAGTTAATGACTCAAGTCATAAACTCAAGTCACTCACTTATCAACTCGAGTCAAGCTTTCATTTGGCCATTTCTTTCAAAATCATCAGGTTTAACTTTTGCATCTCAAGTTAATGACTCAAGTCATTAACTCAAGTCATTCACTTCTTATATCAAGTTAAACATTCAGATTGTCTATTCTTTTGAAGCCATTGACTCTGAGTCTTGAATATCAAGTTAATGACTCTAGTCATTAACTCAAGGCATGACTTTCAGACTTTAAGTTAAAACATTAAACTTGTGCATTTCAAAGAGAAAGTCATTGACTCTTTCATATCAAGTGATTGCCTCGAGTCATTACCTCAAGTCACCAACTTCTCATCTGAAAGTTAACATCTCTACTTCAGAAAATCACTGTGTCCGAAATCACAAAATCATTGATTGTGATTTCATTACTTCATATCATCACTCATTATTATTCCTAACCAAGATTAATCAGTTTGCTAATGAGTTTCAGATGATTATGTGGAGAATTAACATCAAACTTGATAGAAGCCAAAATCTGTCAAAAGCATGAAGTGAAGTTTGCTGCATATATTCCGAAATGGCAAAGAAGATCAAATTCAACAAGGAACTTGAAGAAACGAAGTTGAATAGTCAACTGTAATGTTTTTCAATGAACCTGAATGCTCAACTTGTTCATCAGCTTCAAATGCTACGACTTGAATATCCCAACGGTCATATTCCAACGATAATATTTCTCAATGGACTGATATTCAAATCTTAACATATTCAAATATTCAAACGGGCATATTCAAATCCTTCAACAGTCTTCGATCTTCAACTACTATAAATACTCAAAGGATTGAATTCATCAAGAGAACAAGCGCATACACAGATAAAGCATACATAGAGTTCAATTTCTATTCTGTACATATCTTCAGATATTACTGAGCTTCAGTGTTTATCATTTATCTACTCTGTGAGATAGTTTTATCAATTATCTCATATTCATTCAAATCTCAAGATAGAGGTATCTTGAGTGTGGGTGTATCAATTACAACTTGTAAGGGGGAGTGAGTCCGAGAGTGAAAAGATCATCCTTTGTTTACAGAGTGTGTAATTGTGTCCATGGTTATTTGGTTACAACTTGTAAAGAGGAGTAAGTCCTAGTGAGAGGATTACTCGAGAGTTACAGAGTGTGTAATCAAGTTTGGAGATAGTGAAATCCCGGTGTGTCTGGGTACTGGACGTAGGTCAAGGAGTTGGACCGAACCAGTATAATTCCTCTATGTCATCTCTTTTTACTTCTTCACTGCTTTCATTATTTATCCATCATACCGCGAAAGAATTTTTGAGATCACCTATTCACCCCCCTCTAGGTGATATTCCACTTTCAAGCCTATCTTCTACTGATATCTTCTTCAATCTACAATACTCTGTTTACTTCTGTTATTAGCATAACTACAAAAACCTCTCAAACAAATTACATTTACTTTCTGTTTGCACAACTATCATAGCAATCGCGCGTCACTTCTTGGTATCTCAGTCTTTGTAGGACGATACTCTACTTACACTTTATTACTTGTTCGACTGGTTCACTTGCCATCAAGGAAATCGACCAATAGTAGTCAAGCAAGATTTGATAGAGAATGAGGGGTTAAATCTATCTCAAATTGTATGACCATACTAGATGTATGAGCTTTTATTCTATTATAGAGTGAAATCCAACAAGCAAAGCTAAAACAGAAGATCTATCTAATATGTACATACATACATAAATACATACTTACATATATATGTATGTATTCAGAAAACTGTTGGGATCCGTACAACGCAACGGATTAAAATTTTTACGAATACCGTCCCGAGGATCACTCGTGCACGTTTAAACCAAGGCTAAGGAACCGAATATTACCTATAGTGAATTCGTCTCGCGTCTCGTTCCCCTTAAACCGGTGGGCTACCTCCTCGATCGCCAGAAGACGACTCTTAGAATCAGCTTCCTCTACCGGTATCCACACGAACAATCCCCGAACACGGCTATGGCAAGGTGCTAGCGCCTTTTGAGTTGTCCGTCTCTCTCAATTTTCACTCTAGGGTTTTCTCACGGCTTTCTGTAATAATCTCGACAAAAAGTCCCGTAGGTTTTTCTAAAACCCGTTGGCGTATTATATTCAAAATTAATCCTCATTAATTTTGAATTTTGAATTTCAAATATGGATAACAAAATATATTAATCAAATCTATCTCGTTAGATCTAATGTAACGTATTTATTTAATCCGATTAAAAGCCGATCTGAAATTCGAATTTGAATTAAAAAATATATTAATTAAATCTATCTAATATGTCTAATCTAATGTATTTATTTAATCCAAATTAAAAGCCTTCGATTTAATTTATCTCTATAAATTAAATCTGAGAAATGATATCTATCTATTTAATTAAATATGAGATACTATATCTCAATTTAATATTAAAAAATGATATATGATATCTTTATTCGAAAATTAAATGAGATACAATATCTCTATTTATTTCAGATATTTAATTTATCAAATAAATTAAATACAAAACAAATATTATATATAATAATATTAATATATATTAATTTCGAATTTAACACACACACACACACACACACACATATATATATATATCCTAGATTAAATTCAGCATTCATTAAATCTCAGATTAATATGAGATTTAATGAATCTAGACACTTTTGGTCGTGTTGGGTTATTCTTGTGTGCGACCCTGCAGGCCCATATGAGATTGGCAGTGGGCCAACACTGTATCAGCCCACAAGTCACAAGCGACCTCTAGCAAGATATTGTGACTACCCAATTCACATGGGGATCGATGACACGATATAACCTATCGTACAACCGTGTCACTTCCCTTTTGTCACGCGATAATTTGGTCAAAGATGAGGCATGGATAATGTCAACTTCCTATTCTTGACCATTACTTTCTCGATTCTCGAGTAGTCTAATAACTGAAATGGAAACTCCTTTCCATCATAGTATGGCCATACATTTCTTAGAATCACTCATCGAGGGGCCCAGTATTATCTCTCTACAAATGTGAGGGACAAATTCCATCTTGACCATTCATATTCCTCCGCATGAAAACCACTGATCCCGATCCCAGCCTTTATCATCACTCGGTCAAAGGTGACTTTTGACTAGGTCAAAGACCAGTGACTCATCATGTAGGAATCCATGATGATCTCAGGTCATAGGGCGTCGTGACGTGGTTATACATGAGATAAGCTTATGACTAAATCCATGTAGCTTTCTCATAGTGGGTCGGTCCAGCACCTTGTACTCTTACAAGGCCCATGACTTTGATTGTATCTCCATACCTCATCAAAGTCATACTGGTCTTAATTCATATTCGCTCCTGTGTAGATGATCGACCAGGGACATTTAGGGTAATCTATAAGATATATCCAGGGATGCAGTTATCAATAAAAACATGCAGACGAAAATGATAACAAAAGGCGAATACTTTAAATAACATAAATATCCAAAGTACAATGAATTGCCCCTAGGGCATAATTTCCAACAAAAAGACAATTTAAAACTAACATTTCTATGAGATTATAAATATTCAAAACATCTTTTTATCTTTCAGGATTTTCAAAGTTGTTTATTAGGGATTTTACCAGTATATAAATTGAGTTAGTGAAAAAAAAATAGGCATGCATATTGATGAGTTAAGTAACTTGATCCACGAATTATCCTAAAGTTTTCAACTAATATCCATTGGTCAAGTAAAACAAAAACTGTGAATACATGCCGAAAGCATTATTGGAAGTAGGAAAAAGTAAGAGTCCACATTATGTACTTAGAGTTAGGGGCTTATTAAGTGCTTATACCTCTAATTAGAGGTATAAGCATTTTTTTAAGATTTTTTTATATATTGTATTTATTTAAATTTAAATTATATGCTGCTTTTTGAGATGTTTTTTGCACCCAGTATCTCAAATTAATTAATTTTCAGTTATGCATTTGTCTGTAACACCAATATTATGAAAATTAATTAATTAATGTAGGACTTCTATCCACACACACATTGCTTCTTCTATTTTCCTCTTCTTTTCCAACCTTCTTCTTATTCATAACCCGTGAGATTTTATCCTAAATTCCAACAATCCCCACATGGATAAGAAGTTAGTCCATCAATACCAAATGCAAATGATCATGATGCAAAGTGTGGTTCCTCTATGATAAACAAATGCATCGAGAAAGGTAAGGGTTACCTTTGAACCTTCTCTAGTAAAAACCTATCGAATATACTGGTCAATCAGTGGACACACTATCTCGAACTGTCGACCTTTTAGTGTATACCAAGATAATAGGTGTTACACAGTTGCTCCTCTAGCATTGTTGGTTCTCATGCTATGTCCATTTGGGTCCTGGACACCTTCCTAGTTCTACGAGTGTTTTAGAGAATCGACCCGTTTTAAATTCTCATAGAACTGGCTCACACTTCACACTCACATAGGTGATTCCTTGTGATGTAAGTCAATATACATCATCTGAACACATCAGATTAAGAAACCATTAAAAGCCTAAAAGCTTACCCTTATTTATATGCACTGTCTTGTCTAGGAATGAGTATGAGTTTAAAACTCCACAATGTTAACATTCGATCATCACTTAGTTGTCTCTTTGAACCTAGTTTGTTGGATCTTCACTCTTCTAGGTGGAGTTACTGCAATAAACAACAATGGATTGGCCATAACCCATTCCTTTGGACAAATTTCTAGTTGACTCTCTAAGAATTCCTTTAGTCAATATATCTGCTATATTCTCTTTTGATTTCACATAATCAATTGAGATGATTCCATTCGAGAGTAGTTTCTAACGGTATCATGTCTACAATGTATAATGCACCAATTATCAATTCTCACAAACTAATAAAAGCATTAAAGTTGTCATAAAGCACATTATGGTAGCTAGAATTTTGAAGGAAATGTAATCATCGGTCCACATGGATTGCAACCACAAGCCCAATCATTGGCTATATTCTCTTTTGATTTCACATAATCAATTGAGATGATTCCATTCGAGAGTAGTTTCTAACGGTATCATGTCTACAATGTATAATGCACCAATTATCAATTCTCACAAACTAATAAAAGCATTAAAGTTGTCATAAAGCACATTATGGTAGCTAGAATTTTGAAGGAAATGTAATCATCGGTCACTGGATTGCAACCACAAGCCCAATCATTGGCTATCAAGGCAGAAACTATACAAGATATTGGTGCGGATTGATGGAGGAGGGTGCAGGGGCATTCGCTGGTCATAGAGTATGAATGAGTTGGCATGACAATCAGCATCACACATTCACCTTTTAATTTTGCTACTCAACATTTTCTGTTACTAATATTAACGGTTCTAACCTTTAAGGACTAAAAAAATATTTTACAAATTTAAAGGACTAAAATGGTACTATTTATAAGAGCCTATAATCAAATTATGCGGTTTAAAGAAATTAAAAAATTATAAGTATGCCTTGAAATAAATATTTTTTCTAAATATACCTTTATTTATAAGGGTCAATTAAGAGAGAGAAATATAATACACATAAATATCATCACCAAACCTATAATTAATACAATATATATATATAAATTAATGAGGGGCTCAAATGGTAAAGAACTCATTAAATATTGAGACAACTCTTGTCTTATCGATTCTTATATTTTTAGCTCTAAAAAGAACTGGAGGAAGTACCTCTTGAGCCTAGTTTGAAATACCTATTTGCATGGGAAGAATAGCAGCATGGGTATGTATATATAGTAGAAAATCAATTTGTTGTATGGCTTGTAGAATTCTTATGTTACAGTTCCACGAAATATCTACTGCACCAAAACACAAACATACCTTTTCATAATATGACCCAGTCGATTTTTTATTTTGTCTTCTGCCTTTTACTCGCCGTCTATTAACGGTTCCTTCTTCAATTTCTCCCTCTTACAAGTCCAACTTATAATCACATATTTTGCTGCAAAATCATTGGTCGTCAAATTCACCCAAATCCATTGGATACAATACGAAAGAATCCATTCAGGTCACCATTATGGGTTGATTTCCTATTTCCAATCATCGTTCTTTTGTGGCATTTTGACCATTTTACCCCTTATTAATTAATTAATAATCATTTTGCCCCTGTTCGAAACATGTACACCAATCGCCACTGTTTAGTCTATTACATGGCTTTTTTAGTCGATTTCATGATGTAATCGATTACACATGATGTAATCAACTAAAAAAACCATGTAATCGATTACATCATCAAAAAATAATTCGGTTAAAACTTTGGAAGGCCATAACTTCTGGCTCGGGAGTCCAAATTAGGTGATTCTTTTTTTGATTCCACATAACTTTTATAAAAAATTAATGAAGAGAAAGGAGGAAGAACACAGATTAGCTTTTCAGCCACCGTTGTCACGTCGAGACGAAGGTTACACCTCGGGATAGAACGGCTTTGGTTGCCGTCGAATCCGTTTCGCCGATCTCCGTTCGCGTCTCGTCTTCCTCTACTTCTTGAATTGCTTCACTTCTTGCGTTCTTTTTTTTTTTTTTTGCTATCGTCCAGTTTGTGTCCCCTTGTGTCTCAGATCTTTTTAATATATATAACTTTGGTTTAGGACGTGCAATCTCTGATTCTTGATTTTCTCTCAATGATTAATGCTTGGCTTGTGTCCCACGTCTTAAGTTTCAACATATATATATATCTAGAAACCAATTTCTTTGCAAAGTGTTTTGTTCTTAATAAAATTCCTTTTGCAAACTTTGTTTATCAATCTGAAAATGATGTTCGAGAACACCAATAGTTTGAGGTTCACCTAAATCCGTATAAGACAAAGAGTCAACCGAATTTTGATCATCCCCTCTTTGATAGTTTGCATGAGGAATTGTTCCAGAATTATTAATTCCTTGAATTCAAACATTGGAAGGTTGGTTTTCTGATGGTTATGGGGGAGGAGCAGTAGGTTGAAGTGGTGGAGGTAAATTGGTGACTGAAGGTAGAGACCGTTCAGAAAAACTGGAATGCCTTGGTAACTCAAAGTTTACTGATCTAAAATCCTCATATCTTGAAGACATAGATGAAGTAGAACTTCTAGGTCTGTCAAAAGCTAGCTAATCTAATAGATCCCAATTGGGTTTGTGAAATTCGACTTATTTGAGCCACAGATCTTGGAATAGCTTGGAAAGCTTGATCCAAATTTCATATTGAAACCGTTAAGTTTGAGATTGAGTTTGAGGACATCAAGGATGTTTTTATCTTTTAAATCAACCGTTTGATTTGGGTAACAAGTTGAAATAAACAGGTCGATCATGAAGTCCAAATTCAGTAGCTGCAAGAAGGGAATCTGCAAAACCGTAACATCTTGCATCTCTAAGACAGACTAAACTAAAGGCATTCAAGCCTCGTCGAACAAGAGGTTTAAGAGCAACTTGTACACAACCGATGTGTAAAAATTTGTAATCTTCTATATGTTTATGATGGAGTTTGGAGAGAGAAGGAAAAATTCTTCCCTTTCGGGTTGGATAGAAATGGATTCTTCAACAGTCTTGATCACATAATCGACTTCTTCAACCAAGTCTTTTTTATTATAAAAACATCTTTGTTGTCAATGATAGGAAGAGTCCAATCATCAACGGTTTGGTTATATCTACGAAATGAATTTCTTCATCAAAGATGTTATTTGTTGAGGAGCATGTTAGTTCTCTATGTGTTTTGATGATGTCTAACAATTTTAATAATTGATACTTTAAAATGGCAAAGCTTTGAGTTCTTTGAAAAAGTTTTATAAATTTAGTAACTCAAGTTATCAATGATGACTCAAGTCATAGGACTTAGAAAATCTGGTTTTTGCAAAGTCCATAACTCAAGTTGTCACTTAACAACTCGAGTCTTGAGTTATGAACTGTACTTGATTTTAAAAAGACCATCGTGATATCGAGAATTTTCAAAGTCGATATGACTCGAGTTATTTCGACATAACTTGAGTTAACCGATAAAGCCTTCCGATATGACTCGAGTTACCTGTTTGACTCGAGTCACTTTATTGAAATTCCTCTGTCTAAAAAGTGCCGCAATTATGACTTGAGTGGCTCGGACTAACTCGAGTTATACTATTTGGAATTTCCTCTCGTCTTGAAGTACCACAAATATGACTCGAGTCAACTGATGTAACTCGAGTCATCTTATTTGAAAATTCTTCTTTGACTTCAAAACAGTTTAAACATAACTCGAGTCATCCTTAGTAACTCGAGTTACTTGCATTAGAGTTTTTGAATTTCATCGTCTTCATAATCTTAAACTCTTTGATTAAATCTTGGGTATTGCATATTATTGATTACTATTGTTTCTAATCAAGTTTAATCGGTTTGCTAGTGGATTTTAGATTTGAATAACAAGTTTTAAACTTCAAAATCCCATAAAGCAAAATCTTGTCGAGACACATTTAATGCTAAACCGGATACCCAAGCACGAAAGAGGAAAATCGACTTTTGAGCAACTATAAAGTATTTCAAGCTTTCCCAGTCAACATTCTTCCTGAGTCTCAACGGGCGAATCGAATGAAGAATGTCAACTTGATTACAACTTGTAAGGGGGAGCAAGCTCTAATGAGAGAATTGCTTCAAGAGTTACGAGTGTGTAATCATTTGAGATAGTGAAATCCTAGAGAGTCTAGGAACGAACGTAGGTCAATGATTTAGACTGAACTAGTATAAATTGTTTGAGTCCATTCTTCTTCTACCCTACTCTATTTATCCTTGTTTTTGGTATCTGTTAACATAGTATCTTTTGTGAAGAAAATTTTATATCCCCAATTCACCCCCCCTCTTGGTGATATTCCGTCTTTCAAAGCAAGCTCCATCATGGTTTATTGAAGGATTATGAGAACAGAATGAAGACGAAGAAGAAGAAGAAGAACGTCGAGAAAAAGAGCGGAAAATAGAAGACATAATGTAAATAAGTCGAATATAAAATAGCTGAAAGTAACTGGCAGAAAGTAGAGTAAAAAAAGTAAAAGCGCGGGTGATAAAAATTGAAAAGCAAAGTAACAACGAGATAAATAATAATTGTAAATCTCCCTTCAATCAGTATCATTACCGTTAGGTTCCATAAGGGAATATTAATTAAAAAATTTACTGGAATTTACCAATCAAAATATTTGGTTGGACATTTAGTATGATTTTTAGATCTAGAGCTCCTTATATAAATTAACAAAAGCAATAAAATAGCCTAAACCTTCCATATAGGAGGTACTAGATGATGAATCTAGTTTCCACTAAAGAGTATATATAACCAACATATGGGGGTAAATTGACTGCCACAACATATGGGACTTACAGCCTTCAAACATCCCTACTAAAAAACTCAGTTATCATATGCAGAAGACTATATATATATATAGATCTTTTATGGGAAATCCATACTCTTCTTTTTTTTTTTTAGTCCTAGAGCATAGATCTAAAGCATAATACTAAATAAAGCAACGAAACATCTTGAGGAGGTAAATCCTCAGTCCAGATCTAATTAATACATCTCTACTTCCCCTTCTGGCTCTCATACCAATCTTGGGTCATTTGAATGGGTCGAGCTTTTGTTGGGATTTACTTTTCAGAGAAACTTGCTTCGTAAGGAAGATCTATTGAGTGTTGTTTCCTATTCCAGAAGACATTTGGTAAATCAGCACAAACCGTTTGATGGATCTTGTCCATACAAGATTGGATTCTTTGTTGAACTATTGGTTGTTGGAGTTGTTGTTCAATTCGTTTGAAAGAGACTTATTCTTTAAGATAATTGATCTGGTTTTGTTTGAGAAAAAGAGGATTTAACTCCTTGAGTTTGGGTTTTTTACTCAGTAAAAGGAAAGAAAATGGTTTTTCCAAAATGTTGCTTTGAAATACCATCAGGTTCCAACTCACAAGGAATTAAAAGTGTTGCAATTGGTGCTCCAAGAATGATTTGTGTTCCCATGTCTTTCATAAGAATAAATAGAAATTTAATTTGCAAACTTTCATTCTAAACAACAACATTAGAATTCTTTTACTGAACATAACATGGTGATTTGTTAACGAAACTATATCTCTTTGTTGTTTTTGTGAAATATTTGGTAGGAACTAAGCCTCCTAAAATACAATTAGCCTCGAGCTCTAGTATCAAATAATACAGATTGTTCTATAACAAAATCATTATTGATAATGATTTTTGCTTGTATATAGAACTTCTGTAGGAAGACTCTTGAAATTACATTTAAAAAGGTGTTTCTTATTCAGGGTTATCATCCTCATTTTCATTTTCTAAAACTCGGTCAATATTCTCATCAGAAGGATTTTGGGTTGGAGAAAGAAGTTCTTGAATTTGTAATAGAACAGGCTCATGAGTATCCTGACTTGTTTAAAGAATTTGAATTTCAACCTTAAGCTTGTTTATCTCAGATTGAATATCTTGGATGGTGACAGGTTTAACAGAGTGTTTAAATCTTTCCAAGGTTTTGGTCAGATCGTACTTGTTATGAAAAACTGAAAGTTTAGAGGAAGAAGGAACAGATGAAGACGAAGGTTGGGTGATGATATCTTTAAATTTTGAAAGATACATACCTGTCGAAATCTAGAAGTTTGCTTATGACATCTAGGAGTAAGTCTTGTTCCTTGGTGATGACATTTATTTGAGGAGGAGAATCATCAAATGTTGAATAAAGATCATTATCTTGGATTTGATTTATGTCTTCAGAAGAAATTTGATCTTGTTCAGACTCAGAAAATGTTTCAATCATAAGATTGTTTATTTGCTCAAGCACAGGTTCCTCAAGATATGGAATCTTTTGTACTACGTAAATATTTTTTTCGAAAAAACGAGATATTCCAATGGTTTAAATGGCTACTGGAAGCATCCAAAAATGATTTGATTGGAATTTATTAAAAAATTGTGAAGTTGGGCCGAAACATTGGATTTAGAAAAGTTGGGTTGGGCTCGGTTTTAACGAGAAAAACGTAATGACATTTTTGTAAATACGAATAAGTGAATTTTAATGATATATAGGTCAAAGGAACCCTTGGAAAGTCAACGGGCCCAATAAAATATTAAGGAGGTGGTGGTCGGTGGCCGGCGGTGGGGGTGGTGGCACGGTGGGGCCCACCGCTAGCGGGGGGTATTTACTTTTTTTTTTTAAAAAATTATTTAACCCTAAGGGCAAAAGGGTAATTTCGCTCGAATTTGCATATCCCTCAAAAGTCCTTGTCACTCTAAGTCTTTTTGCAAATTCGACGGGCTTACGGGGTTTTACAAATTCGGACGGTATTTATTTGGAATTCTCCCTTTCATTTATAACTATGTGCGAGCATTAAAATGATGTTAAATGAAATAAAGGATATTTCACAATTTCAATAATTTTTACGGAGTATAGGTTAAAATTAATTATTCTACGCTCAATGACTAAGGATCAAATTATATGGGTCAAATTTAAATAAAATAAATTATAGGAATCTAATTTAAAATTAAGGTAACTATTAGGACTTACGAATTAATTTTTCCTTTATAATTCTATCAAATTTTTGTTATTTTAATAATTTTAAATCAATCTCTATCATCATATTAATTTGTTTATTGAAATTATCTATATATTTAAGTTGATTTTATACTATTAACAATATATTTTTATTTTATTACATAAATCACTGTAAGATATTGACACTTAGAAACTACACACCATAGAGCCATTTAATTAAAAAATTGTTATATTTAGTCCATTTTCTTTATCTATATAAAAAGTATAGGAAAATAAATTCTTATATGAATTAGTTGGCTGACTCCGTCTATCTTGAACAGGAGTATAGTGATGGTTTAGTTGTGTTTTAATTCAAAGATACATTTGGGTTTTTTTTTAATAATTAACTTCTTTTCTTTTTAGATTTGACTTGTTTAGGGACCTACAAAAAATGATCTTTTTGTCCTGTTTTATGAACTTTAATTGGTATTGCTTATAATTACCTTATCAAGGAAACATTTCGCCCTGTCTTATGAACTTTAATTGGTATTTGCAAATCAAACAGATGGAGTGATGACAAGGTAATCAATGGTTAAACTTGTGACATCTACAACTTGCATGAGTCTACGTCAATGCCACAAATATTCATGTTGATACACGAGTAGACTTGGACCTACCTATCAAATATTCATGTTGATACACGAGTAGATTTAGACCTACCTATCTGCGTGCATGAAAAATCCCTTTCGTTGTGGCTTGATCCTTGTTGAAATGCTCAAAATCATTTGAGACTGGGCTCTGCCATTGTACCTAAGTAAGACAATCCAAGAGAAAGATGAAGAAAGAAATTTTGAGTGTTAATTTTCCTTTTTAATAATATTAAGAAATATCTAAGTAGGCCTCTTAACCTAATTATGAATTTATTAAAAGTTTAATCTTAAATTTAAATTTCAATATTTTAGCTAACTTTAATTGATATTTTGTTTTTAAAGTATACTCCCTCTGCTCCAAATATAAGTTTCAAATATGAGAATAGGTCCATTCCAAAACAGAAGTTTAGTTTTAGTTTTATCTCAACGTTTATTGTTTTTTTTTTTTTTTTTTTTTTTTTTTTTTTTTTTTTTTTTATAAACTTTACCATTTAACTGTATTTATTGCATTTATTATATCTCTCATTTAGCCTCTTTACAAATAAGAGTATTTTAAAAAAAAATATTTATTGTTTTTAACAATTTTTTTGATAAATGTAAATTAGTTATTTAAAGCTTATATTTAAAGACAAATAAAGCAATTTTTTGATTTAATTAAGGGTTTTTTTTTTCAAAATTTAGAACACAAAAAGTTTTTGCCTATCTTAATAAGTACACTCTCAAAAAGAGTTTTCCCTAAATTTATCATCAACAAAAACAATGACAAGACTTACCTATTTTTAAAAAACTTTGAAAATTTTTAATTAGGATAATGATTTTGTTTAAAAATTGTGAAATTAGAAAATTATAACTTTTAAGCTAGTATTAAAATTGGAACTAAATCAAGAGTTGAATGAAAGTAAGGGGGTTAAAAATATAAGGGTGAAGGAGCGATTTCGCCAACCAACTATTAGGCCAGGAGCGATTTTGCCAAATAACTTTTAAAGAGACCAAGGCCAAAGAACAATTGATTTTGTTAAAAACGTACAACAACGTCAGATTCACTTAACATCTGTCTGAGTTGAATGCCACGTGGCATTATGAGTCTCCGTGTCGTCAGAGTTGAATGCCACCTCCATCTCCTTGCTCATTTCTTTCAGAACTTTAGCTCCACTTGGGAACTTGCAACACAGCTTCACAAAGCAACTCTCCACAGCTTTTCTTTGTCCGGAAAGGAGACAATAGTTCGTGTTGCAGATGCAGTACTTTTTGTTTCTTCTATTAATTTCTTTTCGTTGCCTTTCTCGATCAACCTCCAAGCAAATCTAGACAAAGTTCACTCACATTCTCTCGTTAAAGGCCACTACATTTTCCCCACTTTCTAGCTTTTACCATTCTTCTCTAGTGTCGATTTTTGTTTTTGTTTTGTTTTTTGTTTTCATCTCCTTCTCTTCAATCTCAGAATTTACTGCTCGGGTTCACTCATGGAGTCCAAGCTTCATTAAAAAGCAAAGGCTAACATGGTCAAGCTGATTTTGAAGTTACGAGAAAGGCATTTGTTTGTGGCTTATCTTGAATCGTTCTTTCCCAAATGGGTTTTGGAATATTTGGTTTTTGTTTGGTTCGACGCTTTTCTTCAAGCATTTAGCATGACAAAGCAACCAAATACAAATGGATTCTTTGTTTCTCAATTCTTGAAGAAGACGGTTTCTTCTTCTTCTTATTCAACTTTTTCCAAATCCTACTACTTGTCTGGTTCTTCTTTACATTCATGGCGGGGTGTTCTCGTGATGCTCAAAAAGAACACATTGTTGAGTTCAAAGCTTCTGGGTTAGGCCTCTCTGGGCCTATTCCTAATAATACCATTGGCAAGCTCAACAAGCTACAATCTTTAGATCTTAGCAACAACAAAATCACTGGTTTGCCTTCAGATTTCTGGAGTTTAACTTCTGTCAAGAGTCTTAACCTTTCTTCCAACCAGATTTCTGGCTCTTTGTCTAACAATATTGGCAATTTTGGTTCCTTGGAAGCCTTAGACTTATCGAACAACAATCTCTCTGAAGAAATTCTAGAAGCTACAGGCTCTCTTGTCAGTCTTCGCATCCTCAACCTTAGCCGAAACCGATTCGAACAAACCATACCTTCTGGGATTTTGAAGTGTCTGCATTAGGAGCAAAGCAAGCTTACAACTCAAAAATGTTGGAGGAGGAGATGGAGGTGGCATTCAACTCTGACGACAGGGAGACTCATAATGCCACGTGGCATTCAACTCAGACGGATGTTAAGTGAATCTGACGGTGTTGTACGCTTTTAACAAAATCAATTGTTTTTTGGCCTTCTTGGTCTCTTTAAAAGTTATTTGGCAAAATCGCTCCTGGCCTAATAGTTGGTTGGCAAAATCGCTCCTTCACCCAAAATATAATTCTCCCTTTTCTTCATTTTCTACCACATTCTTTATAATGTCATTTCTCTTGGCTCAGTTCGGTACACCACCTTTGCAATGTCGCGTAGTGTCAGAGACCTACAGTTAACTCCTCGTGCCGGTATCTGTGAAGCCTCTTCTGCTGTTGATTCCGGCGACTTCGAGGATGTCCGGTTCTTGGACTCCTATGAAAAAACAGATTGTTCATTTGGATCTGAAGATGGAATCAAACGGATTAAGGTCGAGTCTACGGCATGACTCGTGTCTTTGCTCCAATTCCGTTGAAGCGCTCTCAAGGCCATTGATGGCGTGCTCAGTGCCTCCGTTGCTCTACTTTAGAATAAGGCGGATGTCGCTTTCAACTCAAGTCTGGTCAAGGTTACTGTTTCCTTGTTTGGCATTAATGGGTTAAAGTGGTGATTGAGTAATAAACTATTATACAGGAGTATCCAACACAACAAACTTTTAAATCGACCGTATCTATAAAAAAAAACAATTAAAAAGTACCAGTCAGGATAAAGTAACGCTGTGCAGGTAATGATTTCCGATAGGTTACACCAACTTCATCTTCCCCAAGATATTCCTTCACGTCCTTTCTCTTTTGGGTCTCATCCGAAAGCTCATCATCGTTCTCTTTCGCTGTTTGGGCGTCCACGATTTTCTGGAGCCTGACATTGTTTGGGCCCACCCGTTACCCGAATTCCACTCGGTGTCGGCCATGCTCATCCGAGAAATCCTTCCAGTCGCCAAATTCTGCAACGGCACACGTTCATGCACACATCAAGCTAAACAAGAGCCTCGGGAAGAATTCAGTGGTTGGCCTCATGGTCTCCTAGCCATAGGGTCTTTTGGAAACAACAATGAAATCAAACAACCCGTAAATCACAACGATCAGACCCAAACTCGTCCAGAAGGTTCTAATCCTTCATTGACTGAGGAATTAGTAGATTTCACTTCTAAAGAAATCGGGAAACTACAAAAGGAGTTAACCAGGCTCTTACGACGAAAACCAAACAAAAATGTTGAAAAGGAAATCTTTTAGCTCCCTCTCGATAGATTCCTCAATTGCCCTTCCAGCTTGGAGGTCGATTGGAGAATCAGCAACGCGCTTTGCACTGATCCCGACGATAGTCTTACCAAGAGTAATAATAAAGAAGATGAAGATATAGAGAATACCCTTAGTGTCATACTCAGTAAATGCAGAAACATTTGTGCAAATGATAGCAAGAAATCGATAGGAAAGAAATCGATCTCATTTCTGATAAAAAACATGTTCGTCTGTGCAAAAATATCTTGGGGAAGATGAAGTCAGTGTAACCCACCGGAAATCTCATTACCTGGACATTATTTGCACTCAACGGCGTTAGTTTATCCAAATGGTATTGTGATATTTTAAACTTTTTAATTGTTTTTTTTTTTTTTTTTTTTTTGTAGATATGGTCCACTTAAAAGTTTATTGTGTTAGATGCTCCTGGTATAATAGTTTATTGGCCAATCTGTACCTTAACCGACATTAATTAATGATCAACTGTTTGATTCAAAATGTTAATTGCAGACTAGATTTCGCTCTCAGATTTGGGTTGTTTCCTCATTTAATGTTACCTGCTGATAATCTGAGTTATTCTTGCTTTCCCTGTGTTTCTGTACTAATCATAGATCCCTTAGCTCGTGATCGCTTTTTTCTACGTCAATCAAGGACATACATTTTCATTTATCACGAACATGTTCTTATTATACCTGTCTGGTTTGTGTCAGATATTTGAATAGAGAAGTTTTAATGCATGATCATGCTTTCTCCTTCACATTTTTGTTCTCAAGTTTTAAACTCTCCATTTGTCTACTTCACGTGCTCAGTGATTATATCTTAGGTAGACGTGTTCAATTTAATGGATCATATATTCGACTTTTATATTTTCACGATGTATCTCACTTTTAAATTGTATTCATAGTTCTCGACCTCGAATAATTACTTTCTAATTATGACTGCAGTCAGTTATTGGTGTATTTCATAAGTTAATTTTGTGCATGTTCTTTCCTTTCCATATGAACATTACTGCATATGATTGATTCTGGACCTAAGGACATATTAATTCTCTGTACGCTCTTCAATGGTCAGGATGAGCAACGGTTGATCCCCTCTTTGTCTCTCATACTATCTCAAATCACGAACTCTTGAACTGATGCACGTCTCCTCTTCTCGTAGTGTATATTACTGCTTTGATTGTAGTAAAACCTAATATCACGATCAGAAGCCACTCAGGCAGGTCTCTTTTACAATTTATGAAAACTGGAAATTGATTATGATTCTTGAATGTCATAAACATGGACACCCGCATCATTCAGCTGAAATTAAATTTGGGTTCTAACTTTGAGGGAGGACGAGAGAAGAAGGGAGAGAGTTACTAGAGATTGTTTGAGCCCACCCACTCCTCTCTCTTCCTCTACCTTCCTCTTTCCAAATTTATCTGGTGTGTTACTTGGTAAATGTGGAAAATGTTAGCTGAAAAGCTGGTCATAGATACTGTGCAGAGTTTTAACCTTTCTTTAGTGCTCATTTTTTTCTGAAAGGGTGATGGAAGCTTTTATTAAGTATATATTGAAATATATTTTGAACTTTTGTCTGAAACCAGGACGAAGACATTAAAAATGCCATTGAAGATGCAGGATTTGAAGCAGACATATTACCTGAGACTAGTACTGTTGGACCAAAACTGCAACAAACCCTGGTTGGACAGTTCACAATTGGTGGTATGAGTATGACATGTGCAGCCTGTGTAAATTCTGTTGAGGGTATTTTGAGGAATCTAACTGGGGTCAAAAGTGCTGTTGTAGCTTTGGCAACTTCCTTGGGGAAAGTTGAATATGATCCAACCATAATTAGTAAAGATGGTATAATCAATTCAATTGAAGATGCTGGTTTTGAAGCTTCATTTGTACAGAGTAGTGAGCAAGATAAAATAATTTTAGGGATTGTTGGTTTGTACAGCCTTATTGATGCACAAGTTTTAGAAGCCATGCTCAGCAGTATAAAAGGAGTAAAACAGTTTCATTTTGATCAGATATCATGTGAACTGGAAGTTCTTTTTGATCCTGAAGTTCTCAATTCTAGATCCTTAGTTGATGGGATTGAAGGAGGGAGCAATGGGAAGTTTAAACTACATGTTAGGAGCCCGTATGCAAGAATGGTCTCTAAAGATGTTGAAGAGATCACAACTATGTTTCGACTTTTTACCTCAAGCGTGTTACTAAGTGTGAGTACCTTAGTCCTTGACTCTCTTATGCCTTCATGAATCTTCATTGGACACCTTTTGAAATGTTTCTTTTCTTTGTGCCTTTGTATCAGATTCCCATTTTTCTAATTGGTGTAGTTTGTCCTCATATACCATTGATATACTCCTTACTACTTTGGAGATGTGGGCCTTTCCTCATGGATGATTGGCTTAAGTGGGCATTAACTAGTATAATTCAATTTGGGATTCGAAAGCGCTTCTACATTGCAGCTGGCAGAGCTCTTAAGAATGGTTCAACTAACATGGACGTGTTGGTTGCTTTGGGAACTACAGCTTCTTATGTCTATTCTGTTTGTGCTCTTCTTTATGGTGCCCTTACTGGATTTTGGTCTCCCACATATTTTGAAACAAGTGCCATGCTCATAAGATTTGTATTGTTGGGGAAGTATTTGGAATGCCTTGCAAAAGGGAAGACATCAGATGCCATCAAGAAGTTAGTAGAACTGGCCCATGCGACAGCCTTGCTGGTAGTCAAAGATAAAGGTGCATTAACTTTTTCTGTGCTTCATATTCGTAAAGAAATATAGATGGTGAAATGTCTTCAGGCTTTGATTATCTTATGTTTTGAGGTGCCGGCTCTTGATTGAAGGCCACATTATTTATCATTTTCTTGCTTGTAGTGCAATGTTATACTAGAACTTGAGAATTAATGGTTTAAATTTATTTCTTTTCTAGGTGGTAAACCTATTGAAGAGAGGGAAATAGATTCGTTGCTCATTCAGCCTGGTGACACATTAAAGGTTCTTCCTGGTACTAAGATTCCTGCTGATGGTACCGTTACATGAGGCTCAAGTTATGTAAATGAGAGTATGGTAACTGGTGAAGCTGTGCCAGTTTCAAAGGAAGTTAATGCATCTGTTATTGGAGGTACTATAAATTTACATGGTGTCTGTAACACCCCATTTTTCTAAAGCGTTTTCAAAATAATTTGATCAGAGTGGCGCATCGGAGCAATTCAAAAGAGTGAGTACTGATGAGTATATTACAAAATATCATCCATGGTTTGTTATAGTAGTGGTACATTCATCCCAATAATTCCAAAATATTTTACAGTCCAAAAAAACAGAAAGAAACTCCGGCCGGGTCCTCAAGCGGGCTGCTTACCCTTGTCAACGACCTATGGTCCTTCGGACACGATGCTACAAGAAGAGCGAGGTCCAATGCACATCGGACCTCGAGGTAATTGCTTAACCTCATGCTTAAGTAATACGGTATATGTATGACGGATATTCATGACATTACAACAGTAATCAATACATAAGCACACAGTAGATGCAAGATTAACATATCAACAATACATAGCACACAGCACATGTAATACCCAAAATTTTCATGTATCTTAAATACAATATTTTTGATAATTAAAGCCTATTTAAAATAGGTGAATATGTGGTCTCAAATTTTGAGACATGTTTATTTTATTCTCTAGGAAATTTTTCTTTAGAATTAGAGTAGCCAATAATTTAAGAAATTTTATTAGACATCATAAAATACCATAAATGCAACAAACACCATATTTAAATTATGGTTCATATGGAGATGAAAATACTTAAGTATATTTAGAGAAATGGCAATTAAAGACCAACCAAACCTTCATTAAATTAAATAAATTGTGCAAATCTTCATAATTAATCAAAGGGTCTTAAACACCCATGTTCATAATTTATTAGGAGACTAAATTTTCTAATACCTTATAATTAATATTTAGATCATATTTAAGTCACAAAAGGCCATAAAGAATTATCAAAACACTTGAAACAATTAAGGGGCAATTACCAACAATTAATGAGCAATTAAAATTACACTAATGGAATATTTAGGTAATTCTTTGCAATTAATACTAAATTGTCATCAATTAAAGGTGTGCTAAGCTAATTAAAAACCAAGAACCAATAAGAGGTTAAGACTAGCACTAAATGAATTATTAGCAATCATCAACTACTCTAAGAACCCCTAATGCAACAATCAAGAGATGATTAAGCTTGTGATTAAGATGTTAATCAAATGTTAATCAAGAGTTGAAAAGTCAACAATTTCAACTATAATCTAAAGGCTAATAATTTATCTCATAAAGCTTATCCAAAGGCCCTAATCAATTCTAATAAAGCCTAATCCATGTGAATAAGTGGATAGCCAATGAGATAGTCCCCACATGCAATTAATTAAATGCATCAAAACTCAAAAAAGATGAAGCAAGGGGGTGCGGTTTTGGCAAGAGAAAAAGGAAGAAGGAATTGTTTAAATTATCAAATACACATATGCAAGATGAGTCATAAAGCAAACATTAATAACATGAAGACTTTTGGGGCATTTGGAAGAGGATATAAAGTGAAGTGGAAGAGGATAAGCCAATGGGAGAATAAAGCATAAAGTGATTAGATTAATCCATGGAATTAATTTAAGACATAAGCAAATGGAAACCTATACAAATTAAATTGTATCTTGAAATCCATTAACCATGAATCAAATCTAAGAAGAGATTATTAACAAGCATAATTCAAGCTTGAAATTGATTATAGCCAAAGCTATTTCCTCAACTTTTGAGGATTTTGCCCAATTGAGAAAATAGGTGATTATGGTCTCTAATTAAAGCTAAAAATCCCAAGAGTTCAAAACCAAAAATAAAATTTGAATCAAACTTCATTTAGACCCTCAAATGAATTTTTATCTAGTGAAGTGCAACACAAAAATTAGAAGAAGCAACTTGTGGCTTGGAAAGAAAGCAAGAGCACATGGGATAGTTTGCAAAAAGTAAAAATGGAAGAGGATAGGGAGAGAGAAGGGGGAGCACGGTTTTGGGGTCTAAAAGGTGAGGATTTGAGCTTCCAAAATGACCTAGATCCAATGGCCAAGGTACAAGATGAGTTAAGGTTGAATTAATTGCTAAGTTGCCACCCCAAACTACTATAAATAGGGGTCCTTGGGCTTCATAATTCTTCACCAATTCACAAAGCAACAACACCTGAAATCTAGAGAGAAAGTGAGAGTGAGAGCCCTGAAGAAAGAAGGAGCAAAGTTCTTGGTAAGTTTTCTAGTTCTAGCTTTAAGTTCTTTAAGTTTTAGTTCTTAAATTCTTAGATAGAAGTAGCTTAGATCTTAAATATGCTAGGATAATTTTATTTAGATGTTTTATGGTTAAAATTGGCTTTATTTCAAAAAATTGATAAAGAAGAAGTTATAGCAAAATTTCGGAAGAAAATCATCAAAGTAACGAAGTTCGTGAAATTTCATTGGTTCCGAATTTCTGAGTCGATGAAAACGCCAGAATGTCATATTGAAAACATGATCACAAAATTCTGGGAAAATGCATGGTTAAATTAGACACATAGGGATTTTTAAATATGTCAAGAACATGTCAAAATGATTTTTGTACAGTGAGATAAAAATCCTCAAAATTAGGCTACGAATTTCTGGAAAATTCTTGGCAGATACTCAAAACTTTAAATCTGGGCAAGGGTGGTTATTTTTACTTGAAACTAGACATCCTAAGGATTCCAAAAAATTTTACGGATCCTTGTTTCGATGTTTTTAGAATTAGTTATGAAATTTCAAAGATCGATTAAAATCTGATCGAATTGCTGGGCTGCGTTTTTGAGAAAATTGAAGGAGATAAGTGAAAAATCAACCTACCAAGGGAAAAAGGGTCTCTAGTGACTAGGATACCCTCTAAAATATTATTGTTGAGTTAATAAATGCGGTATTACCATTATAGGACAAGTGTGATCACAGTACAGACGCCAACGTACCGACATCAACGATTAAGGTACGGACGCGTACTGTAACACTAACTCTGATGTTTACTGTATACCTATATGTGAGAGATATGTTCATAAACTGTGACTCTGTGTTCATACATGTACAGCTTTATACGGGTTATAGTCATGATAATGCCGTTGAGTTTTCCTAGCGCTGAGGACACGATTGGTCATCGTGGCACCGGTGAATAGTGCGACCGTAATAACATTCATATGCGGTGGGTCGTGTTGTTATTACTTTTTATATGTGAACATAGCGTGATGTCATAACTGCCATACATAACCGTACATGAACATGAGGTTAACCGTTACCCGAGGTTCAATGGGTATTGAACCTCGCTCTCACCTTAGCTTCGTGTTCCGAGTGAACAAGGCGAGGAAAGAGGTAAGCACCGATGTAGGAGATGGCCGGAGGAAGCCTTTTGATTTGTACTCGAACAATGATAACATTTGAAAAATTTTGTACCGCTGTTAACACCAACTCTTACACTACAAAACATGATGTTTATCGCTTACTTTTCTAAATACTATTTACTTCCGATGCTCTACTCTGATCAATTAATTCTGAAAACGCTTCCGAAAATTGGGATGTTACAGCACATGTAAAGTCACCCACGTTTGCACTAACCAGTGCCACGATAGCATGTCGTGTCCTCAGCGCTAGGAAAACAATCCTGACAAATTATCAAGACTATAACCCATGTAAAGCTGAATGTGTAAACAAAGATCTAAGACCGAGTCTCGCCTATGAAATCATCTATCACATATAAGTATACAATAAGCATCGTAGTCGTTGTTACGGTATGCGCGTCCGTACTGTCGTTTGGTGATATCGGTGACGTTTGTCCGGTGTATGATCACGTATAGCCTATAATGGTAATATCGCATTTATTAATTCACAAATAATATTCTAGTAGACATCTTAGTCCCTAATGACCTTTTTACTCTTGGTGGGATTATTTTTCAACTTATCTCCAAAATTTCATAGAAAAACACCGGTACAAAGATTTCGCAGATTTTTCGTCTAATTTTGAACATTCATAATTAATTCTAGAAAAATCAAAACGAGGATCCGTAAAATTTCATGGAAACCTCAGCATGTCCATTTTGGATAAAAAAATATTGGTTTACACCCAGAATTTGTGATTCATTCCCAGTTTGATGATGTTCATCCTCTGCCCAGAATTTTCCAGAAAAACGTAGCCTTATTTCCAGAATTTTTATCTCCCTCTACAGACCTCTAATTGATGCATATTTTATATCAATGGAAAGCTATACATGTCTACTACACTCACGATTTATTGCAGAATTTATGAAGATGATTTTGTATATAAAATATCACTATCTAACTGTCTGACTCCCATTGCCCAGCAACACCCCACAATTCCCATCTTACTCTAACTTGTTTTATTAATTCTAGAAGTCACTCCCCAACATGTTTCCACCTTGTCAGGCATCTTTCGATGCAATAAGGCTTGACAACAATTATGGGAAATTACTTTACCTATTTCCTAGATTAAAACTAACAATTCTACTAAAGCTACTAAGAACTACTAAGAACTATAAGAACTAAAGACTAAAAACTAAAAACTAAAGACAAGCTTACCTTTTGAAGCCTCTTGCTTGCCTCCTCCTTCTTGCCTCTACTCTATTAGAAATCAACTATTGGAGTTTGATTTGGTGCGAAGAATTATGAAGGGCAAGGCCCCTATTTATAGTAAAAGTTCATGGATTACATCCCTTGGATCAAATTTTCTTATCAATGGCTCATGTTAATTTGTGCTTCCATGGTGATACAATTTGTTCATAAAGCATTCCCATTGGTCAAAATTAATAACATTGGATTTAGCTAATTATTTTAATTTCTTATTTAAATTCAACATGTGCCCAAAAATATAATATATTTTAATCTCTCTCTCTCTCTCTTTTTTCTCTCCCTCTTTCTCTCTTTTTCTTTTTTCTCTTTTTCTCTCTTTTCCTCTCTTTTCTCTCCCCCATCCGTGCTCCCTCTCCCTCTCTCTTGCCTCCTTGCATTTTTTTGCATGTGTGGTCTCATGTGCTAGTGTCTTTATCCTATTTTAAGTATTATCCTAATTTCTTATATTATCCTCTTCCGTTTTGCCTTTATGAGCCCATGTGCTAACTTAATTATATTTTCTTTGAATATTAAATAATCCCTTACCCTCTCATCTTGATCCCTAGCCATTGGATTTAAACTTAAACAAGAAGTTTTAATCCACACCCTTCACTATAAAACATTATGTCATCCTTGTGATGTCATTTGGATGACATAATCAAGGCTTAAGTGTCATTAAGAAAGTTTAATTAACTCTTAATTGCATTTGCTATAGGTTTATTAACTAATTATGACAATTAGTGCCTAATCTTCATTAATTAGCCCCTTGATCTATTATGAAGGTTTTACACAATTATTTAATTACTCAAGACTTAATTGCTTATCAATCTTTAATAATTTTTCTTAATTTGTCTAAGTGTTTCCATAATGTTTTTGCTCCTCTTGATTATTTAAGAACCATAATTTAATATAATAATTATTTGTATTTTAAGATCCTTATATGTGGCCTAAAGATTTGCCTTTGGTTGTTTTAAATTTCCAAGAGAAAATTGCCTAGCATATAGCTAATAAATCTACAACATTTAGAGACAAAGATACTCTCCTTTATTAAACAAGTAGTATTTATCAAAATATAGTTTTCACTAGAAATAGGGATTTTTAGGGTTTTACATTTCTCCCCCCGTTAAATAAAATTTCGCCCTCAAAATTTACTCTATCCTAACTAAACTCCGGGCCATAAACTCTGGATATTTTTCCTTCATATCCCCTTCTGTTTCCCAAGTTGCCTCCATAGGAGATAACCCTTTCCAGACTACTTTCACAATCGGAATACTCCTGTGTCTAAGTCGCCTCTCACGTTGTTCGAGAATTCGTTCCCGCTCAACCTCAAAGGTATTGTCATCTCGTACTTCGACATCTTCATACTCAATGACGTGATCGCGGTCTGATCGGTATTTCTTCAACTGAGAAACATGGAAAACGTTATGGAGGTTGCTCAGGTTCGGGGGTAAAGCCATCTGGTAAGCGACTGGTCCACGCTTTGCCGATTGAAAGGCCCTATGTAACGAGGACTTAGTTTTTGCCTCTTCAATGTTCTACCGACACCGTTCATCGGGGACACCTTCAGGAACACGTGCTCTCCGACTTCGAATTCTAGAGGTCTTCTCCTCTTGTCGGCGTAGCTCTTTTGTCTGCTTTGTGCTGCTAGGAGTCTCTTCTTGATTAACGCAATTTGTTCGATGGTCTTATCAACTATATCTGTTCCAAGGAGTTCTCTCTCAGATAACTTCGTCCAGCATATAGGTGATTGACACTTTCACCCATATAATGCTTCAAATGGAGCCATTTGTATGCTCGCATGATAGCTGTTGTTGTATGCGAATTCTGCTAATGGGAGATGCTGGTCCCAACTCCCTTTAAAGTCCAATACACACGCTCTCAGCATATCTTCAAGCGTCTGTTTTGTTCTTTCTGACTGGCCATCGGTCTGAGGGTGATAAGCCATACTGTGTCTCAGCGTTGTACCCAACTCTTTATGCAACGCTTGCCAAAATCAGGATGTGAATCGCGGATCTCGGTCAAAGACAATGCTCTTGGGTACACCATGGAGTCTCATGATCTCCTTGATATAGATCTTCGCCAACTGTTCTGGGGAGTAGTGGACTCTGATGGGAAGAAAATGTGATGACTTAGTTAGTCGGTCAACAATTACCCAGATCGCATCGTGGTTCCGGATCTTGGGCAATCCCACCACCATCCATAGTTATGTTCTCCCACTTCCATTCTGGAATTTCTAACCCTTGAAGAAGACCGGGGGTCGTTGATGTTCGATCTTCACTTTTTGGCAAATCAAGCATCCGCCACGTATTGGGTTACATCTTTCTTCAACCCGGCCCCCAAAACTCAGATTTCAAGTTCGGTACATCCCGACCATGCCCGGATGTAGAGTGTATTTACTCTTATGAGCCTCATCCAAGATCTTTCATCGTAGTACATCATCTTTCGCATGTAGATCCGCTTCTTGTACCCGACCAAACCACTAGGCGATAGGTCGTGGTCTTGAGTCTCGCCCCATGAGATCATCTCTCGTGCTCCAATGGCCCACTCATCATGCCTTTGAGCTTCCTCGACTTCATCTCTTAGGTCGTATTCTCCTTGACTAACAAGAAGACTCGCAAGGTAGGCTTCACCGGGCACATTGTAATTCATGCAAATCTGTTTTGACAAGTTCAGGTCTCTGAAATCTTCAAGCAGCCTCCGTTCCTGAATCATCATGTATGCTACATGCACCGACTTTCTACTGAGAGCATCTGCAACGACGTTCGCCTTACCCGGATGATACTTGATCTCTAGGTCGTAATCTTTTAGCAACTCCATCCAGCGACGTTGCCTCATGTTGAGTTCTTTCTGATCAAACAGATATTTCAAACTCTTGTGGTCGCAATATAGTTCTACAGTCACATCGTATAAGTAATGCCTCCATATTTTCAAAGCAAACACGATAGCCGTAAGCTCTAAATCATGCGTAGGATAGTTCGACTCATGAGGCTTCAACGACGAGAGGTGTAAGCCACCACTCGCCCCCGTTTGCATCGACACATCCCAATCCATGCCCACTGGCATCACTATAGACCATATAAGTCTCACTTGGATCTGGGATTATCAATACTGGTGTTGTGGTCAGCCTCTCCCTCAATTCCAAGAAGCTCCTCTCACAGTCTTCATCCCATACAAACGATTGATTTTTCCTCGTGAGCTTTGTCAATGGTAAGGCAAGACGCGAGAAATTCTGTATGAATTTGCGGTAATAGCCCGCCAGACCTAGAAAACTACGTATCTCCGTCACCGTCTCTGGCCTTTTCCAGTCCAAAACTGCTTCCACTTTGCTGAGATCAACGGCAACTTCGTCGTGCGATATGACATGGCCCAGAAATCTCACTTCTGGTAGCCAGAACTCATATTTGCTTAACTTATCAAGGAGTCGCTTCTCTCTTAGTACACTCAGTATTATGCGCATATGTTCTTCGTGCTCTTCCCTACTCCTTGAGTAGATAAGTATGTCATCAATAAACACCACCACAAATTTGTCCAGGTGTTGATGGAATATTCTATTCATGTAATCCATGAACACGGCAGGTGCATTTGTCAGACCAAAAGGCATCACCAGGAATTCGTAATGCCCATATCTGGTTCTAAAAGCCGTCTTCGGAACATCACTAGCCTTAACTCGCAGCTGATGGTATCCCGAGCGCAAATCGATCTTTGAAAAGACACAAGAACCAGATAATTGGTCGAGAAGGTCATCGATTCTGGGAAGTGGGTACTTGTTCTTAACAATCACCTTATTCAACTCCCGTAGTCGATACAAAGTTGTAAGCTCCCGTCTTTCTTCTTCACGAGCAACACAGGGGCTCCCCACGGTGACACACTGGGTCGAATAAACCCTTTCTCTAGCAGTTCTTTAAGTTGCTTCTTCAATTCCTGCATCTCATTTGGTGCCATTCGATATGGCGCTTTGGATATTGATCCCGTTCTAGGCATCAATTTGATGGCGAATTCGGCTTCCCTCTCTGGCAGAAACTTCGTGAGATCCTCTGGAAATACGTCAGGGAATTCGTTTGCAACTGGAATGTCTTCGAGCGAAGGTTCAGTTTCCATCTTGATTGAGAAGAAAACCATATACGCTTGGCATCCATGTTTCATGCATCTTTCACTTTCTCGCAACGAGAGAAAATTTAGGCTCACATCAATCTCATCTCTCGCTCTGGGAGTATGAGAATAATATCTTCTTATTACCACAGTCGATCATTGCATTGTTCGCCGTTAACCAATCAAGACCGAGAATGACGTCGATGTTACGAAGTGGTAATTGGATAAGGTCTATATTGGAGTCTCGCCCATTTACACTCGCAATACAATTAAGACATGCATCAGAAGCTAAAGATTTCACGCCAATGGGTGTAGCTACTATCAAGTCATAAGGTAATCTATAGGCATGCATACCTAATCGATTTGCACAATCATATGAAATGAACGAATGACTAGCACCTGAATCATATAGTGCCTGAAGTAGATTTCCATTAAGAGAGATAGTACCTTGGATCATCTCTGGAGACTTTCTGACTTCCTCATTCGTCAACGCAAAAACCCGACCTGGGTTCTGTGGCCTTATCTCTGGAACCCTTTTAGGACAGTTCACACTAATGTGCCCCGGCTTCTGACATTTGAAGCAGACCTGCCTCCCTTCACAGTTAGTACCTAGATGGTACTTTCCGCATCTCATACATGGTCGGGAATCCGACACTCTCACGTAGCTCCACGGCCCAGACTGGAATGGTTTCTTCCTGCCACCTCGGGAGTTGTTTCAAGGGGCCCTCCTCTTTAGTGAGGAATTTCCACGACTAAAGCCGCCACGACTTGCACTGCTGTTGTTAAAATTCCTGGGGGTGCGTAGTTCCTTTAGGTTGCGTTCAATGAGTCGGCATGACTCCACCACTTGGATTTGCTCTTTAAACTGCTGCGAAACAAGCCTTTCCCTTATCTCGTGGTTAAGCCCATATATCAGTATGTTTGCTAAACTGCTTCCACCATCATCATGCTTTATGTATGATGAATACCGTGACAGGTTGGTAAATCGGGCATAGTAGTCATCGAATGACTCCTCGTGACCTTGTCGGATGTGGAGGAATTCTGACTCCTTGATCACTTGCACCGAGGGAGGAAAGTATTGTTCGTTGAACTTCTCTAGGAATTTCTCCCAAGTGATGGGACAGTATCGTGCTCGCAAGGTTATAGCAATGCTTCTCCACCATCTATTTGCATCTCCTTCAAGTTTGTAGATTCCAAGCTGAGCCTTTCGATTTTCGAGACACTCCATGACTTTAAAGTTTTTGTCTAATCTCATTAGCCAATCTTCAACTGAATCGGGTTTGCCACGAAAAGCTGGTGGTTTTGTTTACAGAATTGAGCGACCCAGTACTGCGTAGTCTCAACCATTCTATTGGGTCAGCATACCACCATCTCTCTATTAGGTGGAGGAGGTGATACGACCTCTCGACCCTTCACTTCCTCTCGAGTTCTCCTCATCTCGTTCATCTTCTTCTTCGAGTTTTCTGCTCAATATCTTCCCGTTGGTTAGCTTCGCTTGTTGTCGTTCAATTTGTCTTTCTTGTCTCTCTTCAAGAAGTGCATCAATCGGGGTCCTTTGTTCTTCCAAAGATTCTCCTCATCTCTTGTAACTCGTTCGCTCCGGTTGATCCGCTCTTTCGGGATTGGTATTTCTAGAGGTTGTCGACCTCTTTCTCTACCTCTTCCACGGCCTCTACCTCTACCGCGAGGACTCCGGCTCCACGTATATTCGCCATTTCTTAACTTCCTTATTTATTTAGAAATAATAGATATAAATGCTTAGAGAGAAATACTCATAGAAAACATAAATGCATTCACATTCAACATATCATTAATAAGCCATAGTCACAAGTACTTCCTAACACATTTACCAAACTAGCTTACATTACGACCCTTTAGTACTTTAGGTATTCTTTCAACCTTTCGGGGTTTTTAGGGAAATGCTTTTTACACACCATAA
Organism: Acacia acuminata; assembly: GCA_019022655.1. NCBI lineage: Eukaryota > Viridiplantae > Streptophyta > Magnoliopsida > Fabales > Fabaceae > Acacia > Acacia acuminata. Next base: position 128,075 of record JAFJYI010000398.1, on the reverse strand, counting down.
CCTATACTACCATAACTCCTACTTCTTCCTTCCACGGTTTCACGAACTGGTGTGGTTTGCCTTCGTCTGGCTACATGTTCTAGTATACCAGACGTTTGAGATGGAAAATACACAAACAAACATCCTCGATGTAGCCCTCGTTTAGGAGCTCATTAGTCTTGTTAATCCAGAAGCAGGTGTGGGGAAAATGGTAAAGGATGGACCGGACCCAGTCGCCGGAAGGATGTTGAAACGGGGAAGTCAAACTTATGAGATAAAACTCCTTGACACGAGTCAAGTAGTGAAGGTACTTATCTTTCTAAGTTCCGGTGGTCAACTATGCGTTTTGCAGGTCTAAGAGTATGGCGTGGGTGAGAATAGTGTTGTCATTTAGGACAAAGTGTAGGTCATCCGAGTCTGCATCGTCGGTATAGTCAAGGTTTTGTATATCTGGGTAATCGAAATTATCACCCACCGAGGAGTGATGGAATCTGTTAGGGCTAACAAGTCTTTGGTGGATATATTCACTACTACAAAAATTGGATATTACTACTCTAAAACACGTCCTAAATAAAAAAGTAGTAAAAAATGATTCTTGTAATTAATATATAATGAAAATGAGTTTTGAACGTCCCGAATGGAAGTTTAGGTCATCTAAAATTGATTTTTTGCGTTCTAACAATTTTTAAGGTCGTTTTAATTGCTTCCCGCTGAATTTTTGTTTGGCGCCATGGTATATTTGATTTCTATGGAAAAAAATACATTTTTGCGTAAATAGGCGACCTTCGAAAATGTTTCAGTCGCCAATTTTGTAAGATAGGCGACTTGATATAAAATCGGTCGCCAATTTTTGATATTAGGCGACTGATTCTCTATCAAGTCGCCTATTTTGTGAAAATGGGCGACCTGATATGAATCAGTCGCCTAATATCAAAAAGTGTCGACGATTCCTATCAAGTCGCTGTTTTGTGAAAATGGGCGACGATATAAAATCAGTCGCCTAATATCAAAAAGTGGCGACTGATTCTCTATCGTCGCTTTGTTTAATGAAAATGGGCGACTGATATAAAATCGAGTCGCCTAATATCAACAAGTGGCGACGATTTTATATCGAATTCGCCTATTGGGAAAAAATACCCTCTTCCGCCAAAACCCTCGATCGAAGCATTTCTCTCTCGCGGCACCTCCATATCGCCGCCTTCTTCCCCTTTTCACATCTCCGCCGCCTTCGAGCCGCCAAGCCCCTTTTATCTTTTTTTTTCCTCCATTTTCGTTCTCTCCCTATCTCTTTTCCCCCATTTCCACGTCGGCTATCTCATTCCCTCCGCCTATCTCGTTTTCCCCCATTTCCCCGTTTCGCTCTCTCTCGTCTCCAATTCTCCGTGCAGCCAACCACGCTCTCGCCTCATAGCAGCGATGCGCAAGACAAAGCGGAAAGCGTTGTGGTCGATTGTGGAAGGCGTCGAAGCTCTTGCGGTTATTGATTCCCAGTCGCACCATCTCTCACGGTTTGTTTCTTTCGATTTTTTATCCTTTTCATTTCTTTTTTAACCTTTTCCCCTTTACATTTGGGCTCCCCTTTTTCATTCAATCGGTTCTGAATTATCGTTTTCTATCTTATGGAGCTGTATTCTTTGATGGGATTTGGCACGGTTGTAAATTCGTTTGCTCTACCAATTTCGTATGTGTTAGAATTGTTCCACCGTCCTTTCCAAAGACAAAATTGTGATGAGGATAGTTAGTTCATGGAAAATCTGAATTTTTCTCCCGTAAAAACTTTTGATTTAACTAAGGACACCGAGCATCGGATTCAAAATTGGGGTAAATTTGAACATTGAAGGTTACACGTGCAATTCCTAAGTTTCTTGATTGAACTAGTTTTGCAGGGGATTATCTCGAGGTCCTGCCAAATTCACGTACGTTCGTTTACATGCTTATTCGAGAATAAGGCAATCTAAAAACTAGAGCGTTCTTCCTGAACTTTTTCCCTAGTTGGCATTATAAACCAGAATTAGGTTCTCTTTCAATGCTAAAAAGATTGAGCCCAAAAATCATTTGAATCCTAACAGTCCCTTCATTGAATTTTTCTCAATTTTGTTGTTGAATATTGAATAAGGGATCAAGTGGGTACGGCATTGACGGAGAGGCCAATCCTCGATCTTAAAAGTGCAACATAACAATATATTCTTATAAAAAACAAAGAATAACTGAGGCTAACAAAAAATGAAAAAGACAATGGTCATGTCATTTAGATTAGACTTGGAAGGTATTTTAGTCTGTTCCTTCATATATGATAGAGCTTGATGACCGAGGGAACTTGATGTGATTTCAATTAAGTTAAAATTATGAATTAGAGATTAGTGGACAGCAAATTTCTTTGGCTATGTATATGGTTCAAGGCAAATTTTTTCTTTCATATGTAAGGTGTTTGTAAGCACTACTTTATGTTTTATATTATCTTTTATGAATGATTTGTTTTAATGCTTCTTTTTTAAAATATCATTTCTTTTCAAATACTTTACGGTAAATTACATATTCTTCCTTACTCCATCACTTTTTAACTTTATTGGTTGAATGATATGCTTAGGGTGGCAAATTGGTAGTTTTCTTGGTTCATGTCTTTTCACTTTATAATTTTGGCGAACGGCGTAAAAGCATCGACATAGAGAGTGTTTGTGAATTACCTACTCTTGTATTGGGTTCCCAATTTCCGTCCCAAGTCAACCTATTTGTGGAATATTTAAAGGTGAGTGCTATTTTTACAATGTTATTGTCTTTGTTCATGATGCTTGCTGAAAATCTTGAGTCCGCTTACGCCCTTCATCTTTATAGTTAAATATTGTTTTTTTTGTTGATGTGCATTGAACTAGGTAATCTTTGTAGTATGAATAATGATGCTTAGATGTCCATAAGTTATAGTTTATGACTTAGACGACTTAGATATGTTTTAGTTTTTTGTATTGATGAAAGTATTGGATTTAATAGCTGATATTTTCTAAATTGCCTTAGTTAGTAAGTTTTGTTGAATTAAGTTGAAATGGTTTGTTGTTGAAATTTTGGGATGTCTTACTTGTTGAGGGGAAATGTCAGAAATTTTTGAAATTGTTATGAACTTGACAGTGTTGTTGGAAATGTCATAGGTGGTAATAAAATGGGTCATAGTTGGATGAATGCGTTGAGAACTAGTGAAGAATATGAGAAAGGGGTGGAAGAGTTTATTGAATTTGCTAAAAGGAATGTGGCTACAAAAAATGGGATGTACTATTGTCCATGTGTTAATTGTTTAAATGGGGTTCGAAGGATATTGCTGATATAAGGGATCACCTAATTTGTGATGGAATAAACCTTCGATACACAACGTGGATATGGCATGGTGAGGAGGTAACTCCTAGTGCATCCTACGAAAATGAAGTTGAGGTAGATGATGATGGAATGGAGAGAATGATTCATGATGTTGAGGTCGAATCCTTTGCACAACCGCATGAATATGATAGCGTGCGGAGTGATGCGAGACACCTTTGTTCCCTGGGTGTACTAAGTATACACGGTTGACTTGGGACCTTACATTTGGTCAACTTAAAGGCAACTTGTGGGTGGACCGATAGCGGTTTCACGTCGTTGCTTGAATTATTGTGTGATATGTTGCCGGAGACAATAATGTACTTCCAAATCGTATGTATGAGGCCAAGAAAATCTTGTCTACGATGGGTATGGAGTACGAAAAGATACACAAATTGCCTAATGACGCATATTGTACAAATGAGTATGAAGGCCTTAGTAATTGTCCGAAGTGTAAAACTTCACGATACAAAGTGAAGAAAGGTGGTGGTTCGGAGATCACAAAAAAAAAACCTTTGAAGGCATTGTGGTATCTTCACATAATTCCTCGATTTAAGCGTCTCGTTTACTAGTGAAGCGACGGCGAAGAAGTTGAGATGGCATTCGATGAGAGAATATCCGATGGAAAATATCTTCTAAGACACCGGTGACTCTCCGCAATGGAAGAAAATAGACGAAATGTTCCCTCAATTTGGCAGTGAGCCAAGAAACCTTCGGCTGGGGCTTTGTACAGATGGCTTCAATCCATATCGAACTCTTAGCAGTACCCATAGTGCATGGCCGGTTCTCCTTGTAATATACAACTTACCTCCCTGGCTATGTATGAAACGCAAGTATGTGATGCTGTCTATGATGATTTCGGACCAAAACAGCCCTAACAATATCGATGTGTACTTGGCGCCTTTGGTTGAGGATTTGAAGAAGTTGTGGGAGGAAGGCATAGATGTGTTTGATGCATATAAGAAGGAGTTCTTCAAGTTGCATGCAATGATTTTTACCACGATCAACGACTTTCCCGCATACGGAAATTTGTCTCGGGTACAAAGTGAAGGGGCATAAAGCATGTCCAATATGTGAAGTCGACACAAACTTCCATCAACTAAAGCATGGAAAGAAAACGGTCTATCTCGGTCACGGGAGGTTTCTTGATCGGTTCCACCCATATCGTAAGTTAAGAAAGCGTTTTAACGGCTTACCGGAGCATGGAACGGCTCCAAAGGCATTAACCGGAGAGGAAGTCTATAGTCGGGTGATGCATATCAATGTCATATTGGGTAAGCGAAAAGGATTGCGGGTGAGAAGAATATATGGAAGAAGAGATCAATTTTCTTTGATCTTCCATATTGGCGTAGTCTTGATGTGAGACACGATCTTGATGTGATGCATGTGGAAAAAAATGTTTGTGATAGCCTTGTCGGTACTCTTTTGCACATACCGGGGAAGACTAAGGATGGAATTAGTGCGAGACTAGACCTGGTTGATATGGGAATAAGAGAACGGTTACATCCACGAGTAATGGAAGATGGTAAGAGGGCATACATGGAGCCAGCCACTCATACACCGTCAAAAGCGAGAGAAAAAAAGTTTGTGTGGGTGTCTATATGACATTAAGGTTCCACAAGGATATTCTTCAAATTTGAGAAGGTGTGTTTCAATGGACGATTTGAAGTTAGTGGGAACGAAGTCCCATGATTATCATGTGTTGATGCAACAACTATTACCGAGCTATTAGGGGCATTATGAAAGATGAAGTGCGGACCACTATAACAAAATTGTGTATTTTCTTTAATGCTATATGTAACAAAGTCATTGATATTGAAAAGTTGGATGAATTGGAAAATGAGGGTTATATTATTTTGTCCCAACTCGAGATGCATTTTCCTCCCGCATTTTTCGATATAATGGTGCACCCGATAGTGCACTTGGTAAGGAGGTAAGGCTTTGCGGTCCGGTTTACCTAAGGTGGATGTACCCTTTCGAGCGATACATGAAGATCTTAAAAGGGTATTCTAAAAATCCTTATCGACCGGAAGCCTCAATAGTTGAGAGATATGTAGTGGAAGAGGCTATGGAGTTAAGAAAGATTATCTATCGGGGTGACGTTTCAATCTCAAAGATGATAAGGGGATAAGTGAGGGAACTCGAGGAATCAAACGAAGAATAAGCCTCGTGAAGAGGTGTTGCAAGCACACCTCTACATCTTGAATAATATGGAAGAAGTTCAACCATACATTGATGAACACGAAAGAGTTTGAATAATAAGAATCCAAGGAAGAATGACATGCAAATAGCTCACGAGCAAACAAAGACGTTTATAAAGTGGTTCGAGGAGAAGGTATCGCACGAGACGAGTGTCGGATACAATCGAGTGGTTAGCCCGGGGGCCTTCTTATCGGTCATCACTTGGACAAAGTTATGATATAAACGGATATTCTTTCTACACAAAAGGCCAAGATGACGGGAGTTCTGTGCAAAACAAATGGGGTGATGGTTGAAGCTGAATCCATGCACTTTTCGAGTTCGAAAGACAAAAACCCGGTGTTAGCATCTATGACCTATTATGGAGTTATTGAAGAAATATGGGAGATGAGCTACACCAAGTTCAAAGTTGCTTTATTTAAATGCAAGTGGGTTAACAATAATGCTGTTGTAATAGATCCTAAATTTGGATTTGTCTCGGTTGATCTTTAAAGACTTGGTCATAGAGACGAGCCATTCATTCTAGCAAGCCGGCGAAACAAGTGTTTTATGTTACGGACCACCGCAAATAACAAAATGTCCATTGTACTTCAAAGTAAAAAAATGGACGTATGGTGAAGAATCCTTGAACCCGGACGATACACTCCCTTTCACAACAAATCCACCTACAACACGTGAAGCGGGAATTGGTAGATGATGAAGAATATGCTCCAAGGAAGGATCATTCGAAGGAATATGGGAAACCATATAAAGTAAGGTCTTAAGTTATGAAAAAGTCCTATGTTATTTTTGTATAGGTTTAACATGTTAGTTCATTTTATTCATTTGTTTATTATTTAATAATAACCCTATCTAACATTATTGATTTGTCTTTGATGAACAGGAATATGTCTAGCTCGCCGAGTCATCGAGTGATGGTGGGAATGATGTACCGATGGGGAGAAAGGGTAGAGGTAGCACACATATGGGTGCGTTAATTGCACGTCGTGACGAGAAAAAGAGGCTGCATGTGGAGTTCGATGCCAATATGAATCCAATTGGTCCGGAGGAAGACAACTTCATTAGCTACGTAGGCTATCTCGGCTCGAAGCAAAGTTCGCATTGTATTCTCACATTGGAAGTTGGTTCCTACTAAAACGAAGGAGTTGATCTGGGCACAACTTTTGGTATCTCACTTTCGATATCTTATGCATTTGTATCTTTAGTTTTATCACTTGATTTCTTTCATATCTTCTCTTTTACCTTGCAAAGAAACGTATGATGTGCCTAACAATAAGGCCATGTACAAGCATTGGATGGGCGAGGTTCGTATACGTTGGAAAGACTTTAAGAACAAGCTCACTAGAAAGTATATTCGAGGGGCAAAGAGGGACAAGGACCCATGTCGGGACTATGATTACATTAGTCCGAGGACGGAGGGAGTTTGTGGCGTCACGCCGTAATCCTGAATTTCTTGTAAAATTTCTTTCATATCTTATCTTTTAGTTGAATCTATTTGACATCGAAGGCTCGGTTTTATTTGTTTTCGTGTCACGGGGAAAAAAAGTCGAGCCAATAGAGAGAGGCAAGCGAGAAATAAGTATCCGCATTGCATGTCTAGGGGGCGGCTATAAGAAGCTTGAACGGAGGCCGATGGAAGAAGAGTTGCGAGAAAATGAAGGAAGCTGCTCAATCCGATCCTTCCACCGTTATCCGTGCCCTCGAGCGTCCTCCTCGCCACAAAAATGGATAGGCTATGCGAGGATGAAGGGCGAGAAATACATAAATGAAGATGTGGCCGAGGTTGCTTCAAAGATTGTAAGTTGTTAAATTAGAAGTATTAAATAGCTTCGGTTGTTTCATATTTTTAGAGTTTAATTAGTTAATATTTGTGAAAAATCATATGATACAGATGTGCTTGAGCAAAGAAAAGCAGCCAAGGTTCATTCACGCCGGTACACGGATGGACATTTTGTCCACGACGATTGGGAAGCCCGATTACCTTGATGTCACTTCGTGGGAGCCGAGGGGGAGTTAGTGTCGCGAAATACTTTGGACGGCGTTCGAGTTGTTCGCATGACGATGACAACCCTAGTCCTCAGCTTGTAGCCAAAATTCGAGCGTCCCTCGTAGATGAGGTTATGGCACAACTACGGGGTGAAATGAGGGAGATGATACAAGGGAAGGTAAATACGCAACCTTCAATCCGAATCCCCTACCTTCCCAAGCAAAGAAGGAAAGTTTTCACGCTCCGGATGTACCCGTTGGCGAACCTTCTCATCACTCTCTAGATGTACATATTGGCGAGTCTTCTCACACTCCACGGGGTGGACAACCCCACACTCTATATTTGGATGACCCACACCGCGTATTGTGGCCGATGGTCTTGTTTACCGGAACAAACCACACACCACAATATGCAAATTCCACAAGATCTACGTAGGGTGACCGTAACAAGTGTGCGAGAAGGTGAAGAAAAGACAGACCATCCCGATTGATGATGAGGAGGTTCCCTATCTCGTCTGTTTGCCACCACATCGTTCATCCTTTGGCCGCATCATCTTATTGAGATGGGGACAATGGTATTTCCATACTTTACCGATTGAAGATGAGTAGGTTCCCGTTTGATTTTTCATTGCTGACCCACTTGTAATCTATTTATTATGTTTTCATAGCATGAACAAGATGCGGACATATTTCCATACTTAGCACAACAAGCAGGGCTCTACAAGGACGTCATCTCTATAGGCTTGCAGATGCCTTCAGCGTTGTCGGTGCGGACAAGTCATATTCGATCAATATTGACAACAAAGATTTGACAGAGTTTATGCATATGAAAGATTTAGATATACAAAAGGCTTCAACTTGCAATCTTGTAAGTTTTTTGTACCCTTTAATTATGTCGCTTACTATTTTTTTGTTTAATATATTCAACAACATCTATCATTTTATTTTGATCGATGTCTGCCACGACCCGTGCAAAAAGGGAGGCCTATTGGGTTCATTCGGATTCTTATGTCCCGAAGCACGGCTTGGTTGTCAATAAGTTAGCGAGGAGGGCCATTTATGCTTTGGGTTAGCAATGGCCGACCTACAATCGACTTGTTATCTAGCGCCAATACATGAAGGGTACGTATTTTTTTTGTCTATATAAGATTTTTAAGAATTAATTGTTTTCTTATCTTAATTTAATATGAATATGTATATGTTGTAGTGCTCATTGGACCCCGTGTGTAGTTTGCCCCTCTAAGAATGCATGTTATTGGTTCGATTCCATAAATGGCAGCCAACCGAGGATATCAAAAACATGTTTGCCGAGTAAGTATATTTTTGTCTAAATCATCGATTCGTCTTTTAAATGAATTGTTTTCATGTCTCGTTAATTTCCATTTTAATGATGATAGGGCTCTTAAGAAGTATAGAGAGCTTGATGGACAAAGAGACCAGGGTGGACCGAAGTGGTTTTACCCCAAGGTAAGTAGTTTCAATTCAAGTCTTTTTCTGTGCCACAATAGCTTTCGTTTTAACAATTTGTGTTTGATTTATAGTGCCATCAACAACCAGGGAACACCGAGTGCGGATACTACGTTATCGCTTGGATGCAAACAATCGTTTCCAACGGAAAAACTACGCTTTCAAAACGTACGTAATGCTCCGTGTTCCTCCAATGATAATATTTTATGTTGTGGTACTTCGGTTGTTAATTATACCTTGTTTTCCAATTTACGTATTTTCGTGCGAGGATCCGTACTCACGGGATGACCTGGATTCGACTCGAGACATGATGAGTAGATATCTTCTTGAACATGGCTCATTTGCAAATTAATCTATTGTTAGGGTATGACTACTTGTGGTATGACTTAGCTCGCCTGGCCTTCCCTTGTTAATATTGTACAAATTGGTTTTGTTTTACAAAGTGGTATAGTTTTCTTGTTGTAGTAACTTGTTCACGGGATAGTTTCGAGTCCGGTAGTTGAGTGAATGACTTGAATTTGATTGATTGTATCCGTAGTTTTGTTGTGAATCATGGACAAGTATGTACCATTAAAGTTGTTTGAATTTTGCTATGGTTGGTCAAGTATTATGGTAAAAACTTGTACATTTTGAGTTATTGCCTTGCTTTGTAATTGGTGTTAGAAGAACATGAATTTGGCGGAAATTGCTTTGTAATTGAGTTATGAATTGCCTTGCTGTAATTGTGAAGTATTCAGTTTTGCAGAATATTGGACAAACAAAGAGCGAGAACTACTTTTTTTTTAAAAAAAAACCTAATATAAGACGACCTGAACAACATTTAGGTAGTCTATTTCACACATTAGGCGACCTGAAAATCAATTAAGGTAGTCTTTTAATCAAATAGACTACCCGAACATAATTTAGGTAGTCTCGTTTGAAAATAAAATAATGTCGCATTTTGAATCAAATAGGCGACCTAAAACCAATTTAGGTAGTCTTTTGAACCGAATAGACTACCTAATAACAATTTAGGTTGTCTTTTGGATGCAATAGGCGACTCGAAATCCATTTAGGTAGTCTTTTGAATGAATAGACTACCTAATAACAATTTAGGTAGTCTTTTGCCTTAACTAATAGGCGACTGATTCGCCATTTAGGTAGTCTTTGTTTTAAAATAGACTACCCGAAATCCATTTAGGTAGTCTTTTGAACGTAATAGACTATTAATTGTACAAACTAATAGGCGACACGATTGCCGATTTAGGTAGTCTTTTTTTAAATAGACTACCTAAACAATATTTAGGTAGTGTCTTTGGATCATATTAGGCAACCTGAATATAAATAAGGTCGCCTAATATTAGACGCGACCTGATATGTATTCAGGTCGCCTAATTGTCCACCAACTACTACGCTCTCCCCGACGTCCTATAAAATAAGGTCGTCTTTTGAGTCTTTTTTAGGTCGTCTTTTTAGTGTTTTGTAGTAGTGATTATGTTTAAGGGTTCAACATTTATGGGTATTGGATCATAAAGGTACCCATCAGAGTACTCAGGTCCAGGGTGGTATTCTGGCTTGGGTTCGGGCATAGGCATAGGGGGTAGATATACTGGTTCTGGGTCGTAGTTGGGTTCGTCGGGGTAGTCTGGCCCGGGATGATATTCAGGCTCAGGGTCATATTCTGGATAGTAGCTGGGGTCATATTCTGGCGAGGGGTAGTAGCTGGGTTCGGGGTCATTTTCTTGTGAGGGATGGTATTCGGGTTCAAAAGGAGGGTATACAGGGTCGGGGTTCAGTCTTCGTCCCACCAACTCCGGAATTACGGTTTTACGGGCCGTACGCCTCATCTTCCCATGATAATTCATATACGGGTTTGGATCCTTGTCCATCACTACAACAATACACCATAGTTATATCAGTACTCCTTTTCAAAACATGTTTCAAGTTAAAGGCTCAGAACCTAACTCCGTTAATCAAACAATTTGGCCAAGCCGATGTCTAGTGGGAGTCTCACCGACTTTTACGATGACTGCTTGATTGAACCACATAGACGTACCCTTTCTAGACACCAAACGGTTTGAAATAACTTCGTTAAATTCGTGCCAGAATGAATTGCTCTGATACCAAAAATGTAACACTCATTTTTCTAAATCGTTTTCAAAATAAATTGATCAGAGTGGCGCATCAAAGCAATTCAAAAGAGTGAGTACTGATGAGTATATTACAAAATATCATCCATGGTTTGTTATAGTAGTGGTACATTCATCCCAATAATTCCAAAATATTTTACAGTCCAAAAAAACAAAAAGAAACTCTGGCCGGGTCCTCAAGCGGGCTGCTTACCCTTGTCAATGACCTTTGGTCCTCCAGACCCTGATGCTACAGTAAGAGCTTAGGTCCAATGCACATCGGACCTCGTGTAACGCTTAACCTCATGCTTAAGTAATACGATATGTATGACAGATATTCATGACATTACAAGCAATCAATACATAAGCACACAGCAAATGCAAGATTAACATATCAACAATACATAGCACACAACACATGTAAAGTCACCCACGTTTGCACTAACCAATTGCCACGATAGCATGTCATGTCCTCGCCGCTAAGAAAACAATCCTACGGCGTTATCAAGACTATAACCCGTGTAAAGCTGAATGTGTAAACGGGATCTAAGACCGAGTCTCGCCTATGAAATCATCTATCACATATAAGCATACAATAAGCATCGAGTCGTGTTACGACGCTTCCGTACCTTCGTTTGGTGATATCGGTCGTTCGTCGTCGGTGTATGATCAAGTATAGCCTATAATGGTAATATCGCATTTATTAATTCAAAAATAATATTCTAGTAGACATCTTAGTCCCTAATGACCTTTTTACTCTTGGTGGGATTATTTTTCAACTTATTTCCAAAATTTCGTAGAAAAACGCTGGTACAGTATTTCTGGGCAGATTTTTCGTCTAACTTTGAAAAATCATAATTAATTCTAGAAAAATTGAAACGAGGATCCGTAAAATTTCATGGAAACCTCAGCATGTCCATTTTTGAGAGAAAATATTGGTTTACACCCAGAATTTGTGATTCATTCCCAGTTTGATGATGTTCATCCTCTGCCCAGAATTTTCCAGAAAAACGTAGCCTTATTTCCAGAATTTTTATCTCCCTCTACAGACCTCTAATTGATTCATATTTTATATCGATGGAAAGCTATACATGTCTACTACACTCAAGATTTATTTCAGAATTTATGAAGATGATTGCGTATATAAAATATCACTATCTAACTGTCTGACTCCCATTGCCCAGCAACACCCCACAATTCCCATCTTACTCTAACTTGTTTTATTAATCCTAGGGGTCACTCCCCAACATGTTTCCATCTTGTCAGGCATCTTTTGATGCAATAAGGCTTGAAAACAATTATGGGAAATTACTTTACCTATTTCCTAGATTAAAACTAACAATTCTACTAAAGCTACTAAGAACTACTAAGAACTATAAGAACTAAAGACTAAAAACTAAAAACTAAAGACAAGCTTATCTTTTGAAGCCTCTTGCTTGCCTCCTCCTTCTTGCCTCTACTCTATTAGAAATCAACTCTTGGAGTTTGATTTGGTGCGAAGAATTATGAAGGGCAAGACCCCCTATTTATAGTAAAATTTCATGGATTACATCCCTTGGATCAAATTTTCTTATCAATGGCTCATGTTAATTTGTGCTTCCATGGTGATACAATTTGTTCATAAAGCATTCCCATTGGTCAAAATTAATAACATTGGATTTAGCTAATTATTTTAATTTCTTATTTAAATTCAACATGTGCCCAAAAATATAATATATTTTAATCTCTCTCTCTCTCTCTCTCTCTTTTTCTCTCTCCCTCTTTCTCTCTTTTCTTTTTTCTCTTTTTCTCTCTTTTTCCTCTCTTTTCTCTCCCCCATCCGTGCTCCCTCTCCCTCTCTCTTGCCTCCTTGCATTTTTTTTTGCATGTGGTCCCATGTGCTAGTGCCTTTATCCTATTTTAAGTATTATCCTAATTTCTTATATTATCCTCTTCCGTTTTGCCTTTATGAGCCCATGTGCTAACTTAATTATATTTTCTTTGAACATTAAATAATCCCTTACCCTCTCATCTTGATCCCTAGCCATTGGATTTAAACTTAATCAAGAAGTTTTAATCCACGCCCTTCACTATAAAACATGATATCATCCTTGTGATGTCATTTGGATGACATAATCAAGGCTTAAGTGTCATTAACAAAGTTTAATTAAATCTTAATTGCATTTGCTATAGGTTTATTAACTAATTATGACAATTAGTGTCTAATCTTCATTAATTAGCCCCTTAATCTATGATGAAGGTTTTACACAATTATTTAATTAGTGAAGACTTAATTGCATATCAATCTTTAATAATTTTTCTTAATTTTTCTAAGTGTTTCCATAATGTTTTCTTGCTCCTTTTGATTATTTAAGAACCATAATTTAATATAATAATTATTTGTATTTTAAGATCCTTATATGTGGCCTAAAGATTTGCCTTTGGTTGTTTTAAATTTCTAAGAGAAAATTGCCTAGCATATAGCTAATAAATCTACAACATTTAGAGACAACATACTCTCCTTTATTAAACAAGTAGTATTTATCAAAATATAGTTTTCACTAGAAATAGGGATTTTTAAGGTTTTACAGTGTCCTTCACATTCAAGCCACCAAAGTAGGAGCTGATACAGTTTTGAGGCAGATAATTAGTTTGGTAGAGACAGCGCAGATGTCCAAAGCTCCTATTCAGAAATTTGCTGATTATGTAAGTATTCTGATTATGGATTCGTTTGATCATTCTGCGGTGGATGACCCATGTATGTTTCATTGGTTATAGTGTTAAATAATTTGGATATGTACTTTTTTTCATAGACTAAAGTTGCATTTTCTTTTCTCTTAGCTTGTGAAGTGTTTCCAACGTTCTGTAAACTGTTTCCTATTTCTACATGGCCTGGTTTTTGTCAGCGCGTCATGATTGCATTAGTGTAATTTTTAAAATAATGATAAATAATCAAGCTTTGTGGTTTACAATTCTCATTGATGTATAGACTTGCTCTGCTGGATGATCCACTTAGTTTATGATTGTTCTGTACTTCTGTGTTTCTCTATCTTTTTTCTTTTTCGCAAAGTTTATTTGGTTTAGCATACCTCATCTGACAAAAGATGCTTGAAATAGCAATCAGAGAGCATCTAGTTAGTTTGTCAGATGCTTTCTTCTGTAAAATTATTCATAAAATAGGATTTATTGAATCCATCATAATTTAGGTTTTTTTCCTAGTTAAAGTAGCTAAAAAAACTGTTACTTTATGTTTTCCTATATCTTTATAATATTTAGTCGCTGTGTTTCCTTAGCTATAGTTTTAAATACAACTCAATTACCTTTCTTTTCTCTTGCAGGTAGCAAGCATTTTTGTCCCTACAGTTGTTTCTTTGGCATTATTGACATTATCGGGTTGGTAAGTTCACCATGACTAGTTTGGGCACAATGATAAAGATAGATTTTTATTGTAATTGCAATGCTTTATGCCTACTTACTCTCGAGGGGTTGATCATTCATAGGTGTGTTGCTGGAGCTCTAGGAGCTTACCCTGACGAATGGCTGCCAAAAAACGGAAATCACTTTGTTTTTGCCCTTATGTTTGCAATATCTGTGGTGGTGATTGCATGTCCCTGTGCACTTGGCCTGGGAACACCAACTGCTGTCATGGTAGCAACAGGTCTCGGGGCTAAGAATGGGGTGTTAATTAAAGGAGGGGATGCCTTGGAAAAGGCTCGGATGGTGAAGCACCTAATATTTGATAAAACAGGTACTTTAACTCAGGGAAAAGCCACTGTTACGACTGCCAAGGTATTCACAGTAATGGAACGGGGAGAGTTTCTTACTCTGGTGGCTTCTGCAGAGGTGACTTCTAATTCCTTGATCATTTTCAATTGCTTTGGTTCTTGTTGTCTTTTGCTGCCTGAGCAGATTAACTTTCCCAACAGGGCTTATGCATTCTGTGTCAAGAATGAATTAGAAACGATTTGCCACCTCCAATGTTCTTAATATAAGGGTTTATAGACATTTAGGATAATTGGATAGACCTGAGAAAATATTTCAAGGTGCTAGGGTGCCGCTTGACCCATTTTAAATTGAAGTGATTGTCAAATATTAAATAGTATGTGCTTCAAGGTCGTTAGCTTTGCGTCTTTACGTTTGTAGAAGTTCATAATTATGTTTAAAAAAAGTTAATTTTCGACAGTGTGTATTATGTAATGTTTATGATTAATATTATAAAAAATCAAAATTAGATATAATTTTAGAGTATAAGTAAAGTATGTGTAGTGGATTTAGAGGACTTTTTTCAGATAATTTTAAATTTATAATTAAAATTGCTCATTTTGGAAAAATGGACCTTCAGGTCTATTAACAGGAAGGACACTTTTTCTAAAACTGGAAATATGCCTATATATTGAAATTTTTTATTGTTAATTGAAATATATATAATTCTTTTTTATTTGATGGAAATTAAGTATATTATTTTCACTAATACAAATTTACACATTTATAACGCTTAATACATCACAATTACACATGATAAACATCATGTTTATTGAGGCGAAGAATACGTAAAATTATATAATTCTTAAAAGTAATAGTTAATTATATGCATCGTTATGTATTATGAGGCAAAATTTGCGAAACGTAAAAATAACAGTTGTAGTTAATAACCATCATTTATTTAGTAATAATAGTGATGATATTTTCAAAACAACTGTCAGATAGAAGTAACAAATGATTCATCTTCCAACCTTATATCAGCTAAAACACAATGATAACGATTATATATATCTATTGATTGTAGAGTGCGAACGACAAAAATGACATTTTATAATAAACAATCGTAATTTAATGAACAAATCTAAGAAGCACTTTTTTAAAACCTTGTTTGGTCCGATACTAAGTACCAGTTCTCCTAAATTAAATATAATTTAGAGAGAAGTATTTATCTCTATTTATACTAATATATTCCTTTTGTTCTTAGTACTTTTCTAAAAACACCTTTTCATAACTCTATCCTTCTCTTCCTCATCACAGTCAGACCTAGAGAGCTCTTTCATTTGCCCTCCTCCTCCTCCTCACCCTCCTCCTCTAAAAGCCACTCCTCTTCCACCACCGCCTCCACCACCTCCACAAGCTCCTCCCCCTTTTCCTCTACTAGCCACAACCTCTTCTCGCCTCCCCCTCAAGTTAATGGAGGCTCGCCGCGACATTGGCGAACCTTAACCATTCTCGCAAGGTGTCTTGCTAAACATACTCACGGTATGAATAGAAAGTTCGACCTCATCTTTCGACACAATCAAATTGTATAGGATCGCTTCCAATCGGACTCATTATCTCCTTCCTCGGATGTCGATGATGTGCCGAGCAAGGGGGATGGGCAAGATGGGGGGGGGATAGCAATAGTGGTGATGACTACAAACCACTACTACTTTTTTTAATTTTTGAAAGTTAAAAATAATCAATCGTTAGGGCCATGTAGCCCAAAAATATTTAAAAATAAAAATCGTCTCTTCATGGTTATTAGTTTAAAAAAAAAACCATTATTTATGTTAACCGTTGTAATTTATACCGACACGTTTGATTCTATAACGTAACTCTTTTCATTCTAAAGGACACGGTCTGCGGAAACCCGTGGAACTCATTTAGTCATCCACTTCTATTCTAAATTCTGACTTTTGTTCTTTATCAATTATATGGGAGAGCAAGGATGCATGGATAAGAGCGGCAAGGGGGAACGACATGTCTCGTTCGCACTCTCGTTTATTCACACTCGTTTTTATTTTATTTTTTTAAAAAAAGTTATACTATAAGGTTAAATAATAAACTTAAAGAATTATTAAAAAAAAAAAAAAAAGAGTCAAATAAGTTATGGTTATCATGTAAACATTGTCACTTTTCAGAATATTATGTCAAATACCTAACGATTATTAAGAAATCACCATCACCGTTTACAAAACCTATCAACTTTGATGTTAAAATTGTGAACTTTCATTCAAAAGTTTATTATGGTTGTAAATTATGAATTGTTAGAAAAGGTCACTTTTCATAACCATTCTAAACTTAGAATTGTAAGAGAGTTATGTCAAGTCTTTTAAAACACATATTAGCTATGTCGCACCTCTTCACTTTTCCAAGTTGTTACACTTAATGCGCTTGTCTTTGGTCAAACATTACTCATCATTTTCGAATCCCACAATCCAAGTTGGCTTTTCGGTCATCGCATCGTATCCAAATGAACCACATCCTCCACCGCTTTGTTTGAACTTCGGTCTGACAAATCGTGCGAGTCCCTTTGATTGCTCTAACTCGCTTTTTTTCGCTTCTGATCCCTAGTTATTATGTATATGTAACTAACACAAACTATTAAAGGAACTTTAATCAATTGATACGTAGAGTTACATCAATTTTCATGCTGATATTTATCTTTCTTCATATTTATATATAACTTATAAATTTATAAAAAAATTTAACCTGAAATAACTTTATAAAATTTAAACCTTAGAATTATCAAATATTTTTCATAATTAGCACCTACCAATGTCACATGGGAAAATACAAGCGAGCATGGCATTGAGTACAATTTTCCTTTTGAAAGGAACAAGTTTTTAGCGTTCACTTATACACTTAACTAGTGTTCATATCCTAACATCCCATGTTTTGTTGTATACTTCTTCCGTCCTTATTTCTATAAGGCCTTGTTTTCTGAATTGGTCCCTTCCTTTTATAAGGTTATTTTTAAATATGGTCTGAATAGAAAATGGTTTTTACCATTTAACCTTCATTAATTATTTCCCTCCTACATTCACTTTCATCATTTTTTTCATTACCACTCTCCCTTCATCCACTTATAAATAAGGGAATATTTGGAAAAAACACATATTTTTTACATATTTATTATTCTTAATTAATTTTAACTGCTTTCTTGAATAACTCAATCTAGCTAACATGACCTTATAAATAGGTACGAATGGAGTATACTACAAAAGTAAAACAACTTGTTATGGATAAAATTACCAATGGTTCCGTCACTAATTTCCCACGAGCATTTAGCATAGAGACTTGGTTCGGATTTGATGTACTATTTAAATAACCATTATACAATGTGCACTTAGATATCTGTTCCCTTGCAATTAAGTCTTAGCAATTGTTAGAATGCATGTACAATCACACGTGTGTTTGATTATTTCTTCTGATAGGTTCACACGACACTATTGCCTTTTGTTATTCGAACCATTACAACTTGTCATGTATCCAATCCATTGACTAGCTCTTATATAATGTAGTCATGATTTTAGGAGTTAATTATTTGGATTAAAATATGTAATAGTGGAAAATTATTAATTAGATATGGATTAGGAAGTGTGAACACATATTAAATTGACCACCAATTCTCATGTTTTTTATCATTGTTGTTTGACTCATGAGTTGACTTTCCAATATGAACGTTTTTACATTTATAACTTTTGTGTCAACTCACTTTTAAATTAGTGTTGGATGCAAACTCAACTAGACTCACGAGTTCTCATATGTATCAATTTTGCCCAATTTATCCTTATTGATACACTTTGGAGATGTCTAAACATTTAATACTTTTTATTTTTTATTTTTACCCTTTATTAATTATATGTCTCTTTCATCATTTTTTCCATTCATTCTCTCCCCACCCATCTTATTTATAAATAAGAAATGAGTTGCATTTTTTACATATTTATTTTCTTTAAATAATCTTAACCAACTTTTTGATTTACATAATTCGGTTATTTATATCTTATAAAAAGGAACCGTGGGAGTATTATAACAATTATTCACTATCATAAGAACGCCTCTACTGTCGATGAGTGTCACTCAGAAACTTTTTCGGGAATCAAAGCATTGACGATAGTTTTCATGAAAAATAGTATTTAGAGCATATTGCGTTAATGAATGACAGAAACAGTAATAGTAACTCAGCTTTTACTAGCTGCCATCACTTCCTCTTTATCAGGCAAAGAATCTTCTTATTCCTTGTTTTGTTAGCCACAGAAAAGGAGTTTGACAGAGTTTAGTTAGTGATTGTTTGGAGCTAGTTATCATAAACACGTTAACACAAGCCAGAGGTTGACAACGAGTGAGAAAAAATGCATGTGCATACCTTCAGCTATCTTTGACAAGTCAGAAAAGTTCTTCACAATACTAGTCTCATCAATAGAACGGTAAATCTTCCAAAAAAGTATATAATATATGTGAACCTAGGATGCAGAAATTTAGTTAGGAAAATATTAGTAATAAGATAGCATGACAATGAAAGGCTAATTAGATTTGAAGGGCTATATACTTGTTCTTTTTATGAGAAACAATTAAAATGTTAGTAAAAAGTAATAAATGTGTATCTTTTATACCTTTCTTTTCAATTATGCCCTTGTTTGAAAAGATTATTTATGGGTGATAATGTGTGAAAATTAGTTGCAAAGATAATGAGTTATATATATTTAACGAGAGCAATAGAAATGAAAGGATCCATGACAATGTTCATTTATAAAAATGACTAAAAGGATTATTATAATTCATGAGAATTGTAAACGCACAAGGAATTATATTAAGAATTTAGAATCTAAAAGGCAAATGGAAAAGAGAAAGAAAGAAAACTCAGCATATTACGCAAAAGAAGCCCAAAAAAGAGAGGATAAATGGACATTGTCATGGATCCTTTCATTTCTATTGCTCTAGGCCTGAGCCCTTAGACCTGTAGCGAATATGTCTCTTCCATGTTTTTTTTTTCTTAAATTTATGTTAACACAAATTCGCACATGGAACAAATAGCAATGAGTATTTACTATTTACGGCAAGGTTGACCCCTATTTTTTTTGAAGGGGCCAAAAGGAATTTTTCTTTAGATTAGTCATTTTTGTGTAAATGTCTTTAGAACAATATTTTTGTACAACTTTTACGGAAAAACAACAGAACCATAAAACTGTTTTGACTTTGAGAACATAATTAAATATGAAAAATATTGGCCGTTGATGTTCGAATATTATAATTCAAAATATTTGATTGGCAGAAGATAACAATAAAGGCATTATTTCCATGACTTTACTTTTCATAAGAATAAAGGCATTATTACCATGACTTTATTATTACCATCACTTTCCTTTCTTCTTCGTTTTAATCAATGTATTAATATTCGGACCGGACTGAACGGGTTAGGCCCAAAATCAGCGACCCATCCAGCTGGCTGGTCTGGTCCACCTCTGAACGCAGACATTTTTGACTCGGGATGACCCAGTATAACTCAGCGTGAACCGAGCATAACTTGGATAACCCGTGCAAGTTGTATGGTTCCTGGTTATAATTTTTTATACCTAAATCTTCAAAAACAAAAACAAAAAATCAAGAAGAAAGGAAAACTTAAGCCTTCTTCTTCACCATCACTAATTTCTGACCAACGTTCCATCGCTCAATTTACGGATGTTTATGTTTCATCATTAAATTAGTGAAAGAATTTTTTCGTTGTCACTAACTTGACACAAAATTTTTGGTGACAGAAAAAATTTAATTGCTAATTTTGGTCACAAAATTTTTAGCGACAGAAAATTTCATTGGTTATAGGCTACTTTTTTCCCCTCCAGTACTCCAACCCATTTGTTGATATTGCAGTCCATCGTTTCCCTAGTCCCAACCTGCATGTTCAAAGAAAATGCTTAATCCACATTGTTGTACGTTTCTTATTTTTGTGTTCTTCATGTACAAGGACTAAGAGAAGATTAAAAAAAGCTAGAAAATAAAACTATACTCAGCAAAAATGAGATACTTGGTTCAGATTTGATGTACTGTTTAAATAACCATTATACCAGCGTCTCTCGTAGATATTTGTTCCCTTGTAATTAAGTCTCAGCGATTATGTAACATCCTTAAAAAAAAAAAAGATATAATAATAAAATTTAAAAAAAAAAAAAATCAAACCGTATTGGAAAAATGTTCCCTTGTCGTCTCCAACACAAGTTGATTTTTCCATCTTTGAGAAATCTTCCCCATTTGTCTATTGGAAAAATGTTCATCAAACCGTTTGTGGAAATTACCATCTATATCACATTTATTAAAATGTCTCTTGCACTTCCACTATTCAAAGTCTGTTACTTTTGCTTCCTGGGAATGAAAATGATCGCCACTTAATTAGCTAGTTTGTTGCCAAGTTGCCCGAGCTTGCAAGTAACCTAACATGAAAAGTCCATAACTTGTTAGACCGCATGCACAGTCACACACGTTCACTAGTGCAAAAAAAGGCTTTAAGACCGCCTCATTTAGAGCGGACAATGGACACCCGGTCTTAAAGGAATGACCGGTGGCAGTTCCGTAAATATAAAGAACTTCTTGCACCGGACCAATTTTTCACCGCTCTTAAAATCATTATTGAGACCACTAAAATACCACCGGTCTTAAAAATTGAACCGAAATTTCAATTACTTTCTAAATATATCTCATATAGCCGTACTTATATTTTTCGCGGTAAAACATAATAAGGAAAAATTTAAATATAAAAAGTCTAAAGTTTTAAGACCGAACTTATCAACAAGACGGTCTTAAAAGTTTTCTTTCAAGACCGGACATATGATACTTGCGGTATGAAAAAGTTCATTAATAGTAAGACCGACGTTTTAAAAGGAACGGTCTTAAAGGTTAAACTTTTTAGATCGGACGTTTAATATGACCGGGATTAATGTAAATATTAAGATCGTCTCTTTTTCATCCGGTCTTAAAAATCCAAGCAAGTTATACATTTCTTCACGCGAAAGCTTTTGTTACTCGTGAGAACTTCATTCACGTTCCGAAACCCTTCCCCGTTGCATTACCTCTCTTCCTCGCCCACGTACCATCAGCCCCACATTTCTCTCTCATTTGCTCGGGCATTCCTCTCTTCCCGTCTCAAAATGGATGGTGAAAACGAATCTATTCGTGTTCCGCAACGCCAGTTCCTGGTGTGAGTGAGAACGAACCCTCTTCATCTCACAATGAGGCTCGTAATCGCCACACGCACGCCGTGGTAGAAGAGGAACACGAATGATGGATGTGACCCTAAGTCGGACTTACGGGTCAAAGCTCGAGATTCAGTTTAATGCAAGGTTGGAACCCGTCGGTCCTAATAAAAGCAAATATAATAGTTTTGTCGGGCCTAGCACGCAAAGCAAGGTTAGCATCTTGACGGATGAGTGGAAAAGTGTGGACTATAAGAATGTAAAGGATCCTATTTGGGAGACTATCCGAGGTTACATACACTTTGTCCCGATCGTCGTTGAAAGACAAGACATTGTCTTATTGTGCTGATCGGTGGAGGAAGTTTAAGACCTTTCTCGCTAACACGTATATTTTCTCCGATGTTCCCCCGCCAAACATCCTTGGGAATTTTACACATTTATTGATGAACGAATTTGGCGACAATTTGTTCTTCGCGGACCACTCCCGAAGCTCGGTGAGTTTATATTTAGTTTTGTTTTCCCTTTTGTTTGCTTATTAACCCGTGCGGATATGTGAATGTTATTGTGTTCATCTAATCTGTTAGTTATATAATAGTTCGGTGTGTGAATAGAAGTATACATTTCCCCGCCTTTGTCTATGCAAGTCGATATGTCAACCACGAAAAGGTAAATTAACGCGATGAGAAGGTATTAATTGTGTAATGGTTTGTCTTGCAAAGGAGGAAATGAATAGTCTTAAAAGGGGGAAACTTTATATACCCAATTGTTACCATCTAATGGGACTGCTTGATCCCACTGGATGCCTTAAAAAGGATCAAGTTTGTATTATTCTAAGCCTTTGTCTATGCAAGTCGATATGTCAACCACGAAAAGGTAAATTACGATGAGAAGGTATTAATTGTGTAATGGTTTGTCTTGCAAAGGAGGAAATGAATAGTCTTAAAAGGGGGAAACTTTATATACCCAATTGTTACTATCTAATGGGGACTGCTGATCCCACTGGATGCCTTAAAAAGGATCAAGTTTGTATTATTCTGTGTGCATAATTCTCTTTTGTTTCTTAACCTATCTATCTAGCTAGCACTACAAAACATAGCTCCAATTTCTTCTACAATTCTGCATCTTCCTTAAATAAAATGTTGAAACTTGATGAAGTGAAGAATTTGACTACTTTTGTTTGATTGACGTTCATATGAAGCGAAGTTCTCTAATTTACATTAGTGACATGCATGGTCGGAATTCATAATTAATAGATGTTTTCAATCTGATTCACGAAAAGAAGGGAACAAGCACAGGAGATAGGTAGAAAGAATGATTGCCCTCATAAGGCTTCTCGCGGCGGATATCAAAAGGCCGAAAAAGATTTGATGGCTGCCAAGCGGAAGAGATTGGATGATGAAGCATAATCCAATCCTTCTGTGATACATGCTCCTCCATCTCCAATACGTCGCGAGGAGTTGTGGTTGCATATTCGGCAAAAGCCAAGCGGCGCCTACACAAGTGAACAAACTCGTCTAGTTGCTGAAAGAATTGTAAGTATCGTTATTGTTATTTTTTAGTTACTAAACATGTTTCATTACTAAGCTTCTCGTTATCTGTATCTTACAGGAAGATCTTAAAAAGAAAGAAGCGAGGGGATCTTTTGTGTTGGACGGGAGGAATGATGTTCGACCGTTGCGGCCAGGAAAACCAGATCACCCGGGCGTGTAAGGGGGATTGGAGGACGGGTAGGCATAAAGCAAGTCTTTGGTACATCCAAACGCCATAGACAAAGTATGGTTACCCGGGAGGAGATGGACCAGGCGGGCTGCTAATAAAGCTTCAATGACGCAATGTTTCAATCCGAGATGAGCCGAGATGAAGGAGGAACCGAGTCACCGAGGCGCTTTTTGAGCAATCGTCCGGAGACCAGTGTTCCCTTCACACATTCACCCGCAACCAGTGCGTGAGCACTAGAGGGAGCTGCATTGTTGGGCGCCGAGCAACCTTGTGACCTTTATGTGGAGGATCCCGATCATCATGATGGACGATTATTGGTTGCAAAAGGGACTGTTCACAACTTGGGATCAACCGTACACCACCAACAAATGCCCGATGATGAAGTCGAGTGTCGCTTGAAAAGGTGATCATTGATGCACAGCTCCCTCTCCAAACCGATGAGTGAAGCTTGTGAGTGATGTCAAAGGAACCTTCATCCCTTGGCCGGTGAAGCTTGTACATGTCTCTACTTGCTCCCGAAGCTTCAACCCCTCCTCCTCCAGTTCCATCCCCTCGTCGGGCTCCATCCCCCTCTCAAGCTCTATCCCCTCCTCAAGCTCTATCCCCATCGCTAAGTTGGTCGTGCCAGGGAAAAATATCCGATCTTATGAAAAGTGGATATTTTAAGGATAAATCGTGGCCTGTCGATGAAGTAGTAGGTGTCCCTCATCCTATGCCCGTTCAAGTTGACACCGTTGATGTTGAGTCCCTGCTGCTTCCTCGACAGGAGCTTACTGATGCAGTTGTTAGAATTTTTATGAAGTAAGTATCTTCTGTCTATGAGTACATCATTTAAATGCATCGTTTAGACATACATACATATATACTAATTCCCTGATCGATGTCATTATGGTAGGTTCATGCATCATGAATTGGTTCAAAGGTGCGGGATCAACGATTTTGGATTCTTGTGCCCCGTCTATTCAAGTCAAACATCCATGGAGGAGAGACAGAGTACATATCAAAGAGGTTGTGTCAAGTGATCGAAAGTTGTACTTTTTGCCATTCTTCCACAGTACATATCAAAAATCTTGTCCGCAATTCACTTAATTCTGCTACATATATATATCACTGAGTATAGTTTACTGATGTGAATTTTCAGCCGCCACTGGCAGTTGGTCGTCATGTGCATGGACGAGCATAAAGTTATCTTCTTATGCTCCACTCACACTGAGCCATTGCCTTCGTTGGTGCATACTATCAACGAGTAAGCATGTCATTTTGATTCTCTTGTCCGACATCTCTCACGTGAATTTTAAGTGAATCATTGATAAATTTGTGATTTTGATGATAGTGCCATGAGGACCTTCCAAATAGTAGAAAAGAAAAGGCGTGCTACTCAGACAAAGACCCCATATGGCATGCACTGCAGGTTGGTACAATATTTAATTTGTAGCACACAACGCCTTGTGAACTTGGTCATTGAGCTATATATATGCTCTTATATATATTTCTTGTTCATTTTAGACCCGTCGGCAACCACGAGAGTCCAACTTATGTGGCCGACGTCATGAAACACATGTATGATATTACAAGGCGAGGGATACTAAATTAACGCAAAGGTAAATGTATTTGATGTTACATATTATGCAAGTTAATTCAGTTTCGGCTTAATGTTACAAATGAAATATGCACGCAAGTTAATTCAAATTCTTGTCTTTGATGTTACGTATGTTTCAATGCAAAACTCCCTTTCCCGATGATGAACTGAGCACATACGCAATTTGTTTTGTGAATATCTATATGGTCTGATCTTAGAGTCGGAAAAATGACAATAATTAATGTCCTAAATTCATTTGTAAGTATATTCTCGTAGTAACAATAATCGATCTTCTCAAATTTGTTTATTTTTTTGAACAATTCATTTGTAAATATACATAGGCAATGTAAAATTCAATAAATAAATTTAGTTAATTTTTCGAACAAATTTCTTGTGTCCATTTTGGGTTTCGAATGTATTATTGGATGGTGGATATAGCTATTTAATTTAGTGTTTGAAATCTGAGACTTTTAGGACCGTTCATTAACAGCATGTCCGGTCTTAAAGGTCCGCAAAAATCTTTGGTGTAAAAAGTATGAGACTTTTAGGACCGTATATTGCTTTAGTGTCCGCTCCTAAAAGCTTAAAAGATACATGAACTTTTAGGTCCGGAGTCCCCCGCTTAACTTTTAGGACCGTATTTTTATATATAATCGATCTTAAAAGTCCTTTGGTTAAAAGTCTGCTTAACTTTTAGGACCGTATGTTGTTATTTGTGCGATCTTAAAAGTCATTCACCTATAAATACCCCTTTTCGCACAAATTAAATGGTTAGGGTTGAAGACAACCGAGGTTCTCGTTTCGCTCAAGCTAGGTCCTTCTTTATCATCGTTTTTACCTTTCCATGTGTAGAGGCGCATTATCGGTGTCCCTTTTATTTTGTCTTTTGTCTTTTTGTCGGAAAAAGAAGGAAGATAATGAAAAGGACACTTTGTTTCTCACATGGGGAGGTAAAACGACGTCAACGAAGGTCCAACCTTGAGAAGAATAGTCACTTTGTTTGTTCTTGTCCGAATAAGGTAAAAGCTCCTTTTTTTTTGTATGTTCTTAACCGTATTCGTGAATTTCTGTTGTTGGATTTACACGAGGACAATGTTTTGTTTGTTTCCTTTTTGTCGGAAAAAGAAAGACGATAATGAAAAGGACAAGAGGCAATCGGATATGGAAACCAAAGCCGACAAAAATGGCGGTGTTTTTAGGACCGTCGATTTACTAACTAAAGTCTTCGTTCTTTTATTTAAGGTTTTTTAGTCTGCCATTATCCGTCCTTCATAGTTGCCTTGTTTATTGCTTTCCAGGTTCGATAAAGTACTAAACTCGCACGAGAACAAAATTTAAAAATATGTTATTTACTAATTTTTTTTACGCGCCCTATAGGGGCAGCGATCACAAAAAAAAAAAAGCAAAATAAAAAAGCAACAAAAAAAAAACTAATCCCTCTCGTAGTCGAAAGGGAGGGGGCGTCGAGTCGTCGGAGTTGTCCGAGTCGTCGGAGTCGTCTTCGGCGGGATCGTAGTTCACATCATTGGCGTGGAGTACCATGTTCAGCTTGTTGTTCATGGTATGAGCAAGCTGAACCAATTGGCCCAAACGTCGATCGATTTGATCGACGCGGGCCACCAGTGACTGCACCAATTGCTTCACAGTCGGATTTGGAGGAGGCGGTGGCGGAGGGGGCTGAGGTTGAAGAGGAGGAGGAGGAAACGGAGGACCTGGGGAGCAGCCATTACGGTGGGGCTGAGGTTGAAGAGGAGGAGGATGAAACGAGGACCCGGGGGAGAAGAATGTGAAGAAAGTACAGTAACAACGGGTTTAAATAGAGAACTCATCCTGAACAATGTGAAACGCCGAAAGCTTTAACGAGGAGACGCATTTTTCATCAGAATACGAGGAGACGCCTAGTTGGGAAGTTTATCTGGAAGCCGAAGAGACTCGCATCATTCATTTGAACAAATGTAAGTACCGCGTAAATGATAAAAGGTCGGTCTTAAAGGTAAGACTTTTAGGACCGGACTTATTATAAAAGATCGGTCTTAAAAAATTAAATAATAGAATTTTATACCGCATACCTATAAGTACCGGGTTAATGATAAAAGGTCACCTTTAAAATAAAATGAATTGGAAAAATATTAAATAATGGAATTTTATACCGCGTACCTATAACTCCTTATTAATTCCTCACTACCTCGTAACTCCAAACTACGTACGTGGCTATCTCGAGAACAGCTCTGCTGCCTTCCGCTCTATTAATTAACTCCTCATACCTCTCTCGCTAACCGCTCAAACCATGGTTAGATTCAAGAGAACCGCTCGTAGGGGTGCTCTTAGTCGTGATGCTCGTGCCTTCCGTCGATCGTTATACGGTGCGCCTCCTCCATCGAGAGTCCGTCCTATTGTGACAAAGAGTCTCGGGTCGTTGGACCCATTGTTATTTCTTCGGATGATGAAGAGGTTCCCGCTCCCCCTCTCCAACCTCTTGGCCCCACCGCGACTACTACGACCCTCTCCTCTTTCCTCTAATGAAGCATTGTGGCGATTTGAGTAAGACAAACTTGCGATCTCCGCGGGAAATTAATGCTGTTCACGCCGAAATCGCCAAGGCTTTGGAGGATAATAAGCTTTAGGAGATGTTTAGTCGATTCTTGTTTTTGATAATTTTCTCGCTTGTTTTTCTTTTGTATTTTTTCTTGTGTACGTGCATATGCAAGTAATATATGTAATTAAACAAACTCCGCTTTTCCTTTAATTTTTATTCATTCAATTCTTTGCGCTCGCCAAATCCTTTATTAGAAATCCCAAAAAGAATTTTAGGACCGGAGTATTATAAAACGGCGATCTTAAAAAGTTGTATATATAGAACCGTTTCCTTTTAATGAACCGGTTTAATTGTCTCAATTTAGGTCCGGAGGATTATAAAACTCCGGTCTTAATAAAATCCCAAATATAAAACATGTCTCGCTCTGTCGCGCGGAATATTAAATTTCCCTCTCGAACTTCTCTTGTCGCGCCTAAAGTGTTACTCAGTTACCGCCACTGCCGCCGTTCGCGTTGCTCTCGACAAATCACTTTCTCGTTCCTTAGCTAAACGTCTATAGACCAAGCTGTAAGAGGTGTTTCGGTTATATAACTTTATGATTTTCCCGCTCATCGTTCGGGTTTTTCCTGGGTTGAGCGAAATCGATCAAATGTTCTTGTGGGTTTCGTGTTGTTAATGGATATTGTATTTTGAAGATTATAATTGCATTTTAGACCTACCCAACTGACCAATAAATGTTTTTAGGGTACTCTTTACGTGCAACATCAACGTTCGTGGCGGGAGAAGAAAGACTAAGCAAACGCATTTGAATTTATATGATACAGGTGAGTCCACAAGACCTTCACGCGATGCATTTAATTTCCTCGTCATGCATTTATTTTGGTTCTTGGATTCTCTGCGATACATTTATGACCAAAAGTGATTCTTCGTTCTGCATTTAATGAGCAAGTTTATCCGAAAAAAGGAAAAAAAAAAAGACATAACCGACATTTGAGCATATATATGTATGTTAAATCTTTCCGTCTATATATATAGGAATTCTATTATAGATCACGCTTGGATAAATGCTAAACGAACGAGTGTTGAATATCGAATGGGGTGAGAGACTTTATAAAATTTGCTAAACAAAATGCCCATGCTGAGGGTGGGAAGTTTTATTGCCCTTGTGTAAAATGTTTGAATGAGATGAAAGATCTGGCTATCACCCAAGAGGGGGGTGAATTGGGTGTTTTATAAAACTTTAGAGACTTTGAAAATCTTTTCAAAACTTATTGAAAGCAGTTTGAATGACAATAATAATTGATAAAGCAATAGACAGTTAATCAAACATGTTTGAACATTCAGATATATATTTGCCGGAAATGTAAGAGATAAGGGAAGAGAATGTGCACACGATTTATACCGGTTCGGCCCAATCCTTGACCTACGTCCAGTCCTCAAGCTCCACTTGAGATTTTCAATCCACTATCTCCTTGTTTAACCGGCACAAGAGAAAAGCCTTTACAACCTCACAAGTTTAGTCGGGCACTTGTGTAGCCTTTACTATCTCTTACCGAGATACTCCCCTTACACACCGTAAGGATACACCGCTTGATCACACACTCGTACTCGAAGTAATTCTCTACCTAGGATTCACTCCCCTTACAAGCCGTAATCAACACAATGTGTTTCCCACTCAAGATCACCCAATCTTGAGTAACTCACAGATAGAAGGATAAGATGTTTACAATAAATCTTCTCTCACTCAGAAGTAGATGAATAAACACTGAAGCACAATTACAAATCATTTCACTCTCAATGATAAGCTATGTAAGCATTGAAAACAGAGAGTAAATGCTATGAAAAACAGTATTAGCATGTTGAAGATGTAAGCATGTGTGTTGCGTTTTTCTGCTCTGTGTTCTCGTGGTGTATCGGCTTGAGAAGAAGTTAATGCACTCTATTTATAGGTAGAGAACATTAAATGACCGTTGAATGATGAATCCAACCGTTGTAGATGGTTAGCATTAAGTCTGGCCATCTTCTCTCTCTAAACTCCAACTAATCCAGGTGCTAATATGATCTGATGTGGAACTCTGAGGATTTGCCCGTTGGAGAAGAGTTTACTTGATGAAGAAAACATTCTTGACCGTTGACAATGCGTGCTCAGGTGGATTAGCTGAAAGTAGGTTGATTTGCAGAGGTGCATTAAATGCACTGAACACTTTTTTGCTTTTTGCCTTGATCTTCATTAATCTTCATCTCGTGCTAACTGAAATTCACTTAATAAACTTGTTAAACTCATCTCGGGAACATAAGTGAATGATTTATGAAAGCAATAAGATCAAACAAGAGTGATTTGCAAATTCGTGTAATTCAAAAATCAATTTTTACCGTTGTAAACTGCAGTTTGTTCATGCTTACTGCAGTTTTGCACTGCATAAGTGTCCATACTGCAGTTTCCAATGGGAAACTCGAGTATGCACTTTTCGAGGCAAACCATCGTGTCTTATGTTCGAAAGACAAATCCTATACTCGAGTTTGCACTCCGTTCTTTGCAGGTATTGGTTTAATTTAAAAAATCCTTTTGCTCTCCGGAAGTCCAATACTGCGGTATAGATCTTGCTTACTCGGAGTATAGCATACTTTCACTTACATACTGCAGTAAAGGTGGAAGTATTGACTTAGCTTGAAAAACTTGGTTGCTTTCTGGAAGTCCAATACTCGAGTTTGGCTACGCAAACTGCAGTATTGACTTAGTTTGGAAAACTTGGTTACTCTCGGAAGTCCAATACTCGGTATGCAAACCTATACTGCAGTATTGACTTAACTCGAAAGACTTGGTTGCTTTCTGGATGTCCAAAATTGCGGTATGCAAACCTATACTGCAGTTTGCACTTAAGTTCAACAAGTTTGATTGCTTTCTTGAAATTATCTGTTAGCTTTTGAGGGCCATATCTCCCTGGTCTGAACTCCTTTTTGGTCCATTCAACTCTTGATGGAAAGCTCTTTGAGTCTATTTTCATATGCCACTGATTTTAGATCAATACGATTTGTAGATTGAGAGTTACACTCAAAATACCAAAGGTGGGTCTGGACTGTGACGTTGATTTTTATGGCAACTTGTAAAAATCATAGCTCCTTGATCTTGACACCTTTGGACTTGATTTATATATCAAAATGACGCTTTGGATGTCTAGTTTCAAATTCCACTGGTTTTACGTCAATCCGAGTCCTGGTTTGAGAGATATCATCGAATTACCAGACCTCGCCTGTGCTGAAATGTGAAACAGAGTTGCTGAAGAGCTGATCACGCTGCAAACTCGAGTTTACACTTGCATACTCGAGTTTAGCTCTTCCTTACTCGAGTTTAGCACTTGCATACTCGAGTTTTCCTTGTCCAGACGCGCAGGTGTTGAAGACACTACAAACTCGAGTTTTGAGTTGTATACTCGAGTTTTGAGTCTCAAACTCGAGTTTTGTGTTCCAAACTCGAGTTTTCTCATCCCGAAATTGATTTTTGCTGACTTTAACTTCAAATTGACCCATTCCAACTTCCATATGACCTTGGAGACTTCTAGCATCAATCTTATAACTTGAATAATGATATCTTCACTTCATTCAACAAGTTCTTCTTTCTTTCTTCTTCTCTTGATCATTTTCCATAACTCTAACTCTTTCTTTCTTCTCTTCTCTTGATCATTCTCTATAATTCATCTTGGATTAATCTACATTAAATACAGTAGTTAGTCAATGTAGGAGATAATTATATTACTCAATCTTTTTGCTTTTAATAATGACATCTATATAAGACATCATCAAAACTAATCATAACTAACATGAGAGGCGACTAAGTCCTGAAGTTATACACACACATTTAATTTGTGAAGGAATTTGTAAGACTTATACGGTATGGGTATGGCATGGTGAAAAAATACCAAGTGGGTCTCAACATAGGGAAGTGGCCTTTGATGATAATGACACGGATATGGATGATCACATAGAGGACATTATCCGTGATGTAGGAAAGAGGCTTTTCATCAATCACATGCATATGGTAATATGTGCGGTGATGCGAGACCCTCTATACCATGGGTGTAAAAAATACCAATTGTTGAATGCTGTATTGAAATTGGTAAGCTTGAAGGCACGTCATGGATGGAGCGACAAGAGTTTTTCAGAAATGCTTGAGGCTTTTAAGGACATGCTTCCGGATGATAATGTGTTGCTGCATCAAAATTATGATGCAAAGAAAATACTTTGTCCACTGGGGATGGAGTACAAAAAGATCCATGCATGCCTGAATGATTGTGTGTTGTATAGAAAAGAGTTTGAAGAGGAGCAGAGTTGTCCGAAATGTGAAACCCCAAGGTACAAGTCAAATAAGGGGCCTGCAAAAGTGTTGTGGTATCTTCCAATCATACCAAGGTTCAAGCGGTTGTTTGCGAATGAAAATGATGCAAAAAATTTGAGGTGGCATGCGATGAGAGGATTTCGATGGAAAGCTTCGACATCCGGCCGATTCTTCTCAATGGAAGAAAATCGATCAATTATTTCCGAACTTCGGCGAAGAACCTAGGAACCTTAGGTTTGCCCTTAGCACGGATGGCATGAATCCATATGGAAGCCTTAGGAGCATACATAGTTCATGGCCTGTACTACTGATTATTTACAACTTATCTCCAATGTTATGCATGAAACGAAAGTACATCATGTCTTGTCTATGTTGATTTCGGGACCGAAACAACCCGGAAATGACATTGATGTTTACCTTCACCCTTGATCGAAGACTTGAAGGATTTGTGGGCAGAAGGTGTTGATGTTTTTGACTCTTTCAATAAGGAGGTGTTTAAAATGCGAGCCATGATATTTTGTACTATAAACGACTTCCCAAAGATAAGGGAACTTGTCGGGGTATAGTGTAAAAGGCCATAAAGCATGTCCGGTTTGTGAAGAAGGCACACGCTACCATCAACTTCAACATGGAAGAAAGACGGTTTATCTTGGACATAGGAGATTTCTTAGACGGGGCCACCCATATCGTCGATTGAAGAAAGCCTTTTTTGGTGGCCAAGAGTATGAAGATGCTCCGGTGGCATTGACCGGGGAGCAAGTTTATGAAAAGGTGAAAAATATCAATGTCGTATTCGGTAAGACTGCAAAGAGTAGAAAAGAAACAAATATATGGAAAAAGAGATCTGTATTCTTCGATCTTCCATATTGGCGCAATCTTGATGTGAGACACGATTGATGTCATGCATGTGGAGAAAAACGTATGTGATAGTATTGTCGGCACGCTTCTCAACATACAAGGTAGTTCCAAGGATGGTGTGAAGGCAAGATTGGATCTGATAGCAATGGGAATACGCGAAGAGTTACATCCAAGGCCGAGATGGGAAGAGAACTTATTGTCCCCCGACTTCTCATACTTTGTCTAAGGATGAGAAACGAAGTTTTGTGAGTGTTTACATGGCACAAAAGTTCCCACGGGGTATTCTTCAAATTTGAAGAGGCTTGTATCGATGAAGGACTTGAAATTAGTAGGCCAAAAGTCTCATGATTGTCATGTCTTGATGCAACAGCTACTCCCAATAGCTATTCGAGGCATCGCCGAATATGATCTTCGGGTCGTTTTGACTAGACTTTGTGTCTTCTTCAATGCGCTTTGTGGTAAAGTTTTTGAGATTGAAAAGTTGGATGAATTGGAGAATGAAGGATATCTTATCTTGTGCCACCTTGAGAAGCTTTTTGTTCCTACATTTTTTGACATCATGGTTCATCTAATTGTTCATCTAGTGAGGGAGATAAAGATGTGCGGCCCTATCCATTTACGGTGATGTACCCAATTGAAAGATCTATGAAATTCCTAAAAGGGTACGTGAAGAACGCATACCGGCGAAGCATCGATTGTTCGAAATATGTTTCGAAGAAGCCATGGAATTTTGTCAAGATTATTTGGCCAAAGTAAGACATATTGGGCTTCCAAAACGTCAGCATGCTAATGGGGGTAGACGAGGGGCTTCCGTAAAGAGTGTGGATCCTGATGAATTGTCACTAGTCCACTTGTACATCTTGAATAACGTCGATGAAGTTCAAGCCAGCATAGCTGCACATAAAGCAACTGTAAGGAAAGAAAATCATCGAATGACTGAACAAAGGTTGATTAGGGAGCATAACAGAACTTTTGCAAACTGGTTCAAACAAAAGGTCGAGGGAGAGGAATGTGTTTCGATACAATCAAATGGTTAGCAGGTGGTCCCGAGGTTGATGTCATAAGTTGGAATTCGTATGTGATCAATGGTTATACATTTTACACGAAGTCCCTAGATGATACGAGCACGGTCGAAAAGTGGTGTTATGTTAGAGGCTGAATCTATGCACTTCTCCGTTCGAAAGACAAGAGCCCTTTATTGGTAGTCATGCCATATTATGGGGTTATTGAAGAGATTTGGGAGGTGGACTATGTGAAAATTAGATTTCCCATTTTCAAATGCAAGTGGGTTAATGTCAATAATGGTGTTCGGATCGATCGGCTAGGATTTACATTAGTCGATGTCAATGGTAGAAGTTTTGGAGATGAACCTTTTTTTATGGCAGACCCGGCAAAACAAGTGTTCTATATCACCGATCAAGAAAATAAAATGTGGTCTCGTAGCTCTCCAAGGAAAGAGGGTCATTGATATTGATGAGAAAATGAATTCAAATTATGGTATTCCCCGAGAGTACTCCTTTTTCAAGGGGTCTACCTACATGAACGAAGAAGATGAAGCGGATAATGAACCCGGATAAGAAGTGATCATCAAGAAGGGATATGGGAAGATATCACTTTATAAAAGAGTCAATTCATAAGGTAATATTCATATGCAGATTTCTTTGAAGACTTTAAGGCTTTAACTATATATATATTATATTCCTTCTATCTATGTTCATAGTTAATGTCACTGACTATGAATTTTGTTCTTGTTTTATTTTTGTGGTAGGATCCGATCCGAAGGGGCATGTTATATAAGAGGATGTTACGTTGTTGGGTGGGGGAATCGAGATGAAGGCATGGTGAATATTATTTTGGGCGCATGTATGTTGTACTTGTAACTTATTGTATTTGTAAGTAAATTATCTTATTGTATGAATTATATTAATTTAGGTGTTGTAGTCATAGTAATCATTAATTAAGAGGCCAAATAGCTCATGGTGAATAATATTTGTATTCTTTTTCCAATTCAATTTATTCAAATAATTGTTCATAGCTTGTAGCTTAAAGTATTGAATTTTATGTCTTGGATTGGGTGGTGGATTTGTGTATATATATAATCGGGAAGAACAAATAGGGGAAAAATTCGGGAAAATTTAGACCGGAAATAATAAGACGGTCTTAAATGTTCACTTGTTAAGACCGGATGTAATTATATGACCGGTCTTAAAGGTCGACGACTTTTGATTTTTGATATTTTAAGATGGTCTTTTAAGACCGGTATATTTAGACGTCCGGTCTTAAATCAAAATATTTAAGACCGGATGTTTTTATCATCCACTCTTGAAAGTCACCCTTTAAGACCGTGTGTAATTAGTCGTGTGGCCTTAGAAGCCGCTATTTTTCAGATCGTATGTGTCTTGTCCGGTCTTATAATTACAATCTTTTAAGAGCGACCTATTTTTTGGCCGGTCTTAAAAGTTGAGCATTAGGATCGAACAAAAAATATTTCGGCTTCATTTAGTTCAACTTTTTAAGACCCAAGTTTTTAAATGTCCGGTCTTAAAAGAGTTTCTTTAAGACCGGTTCGAGTCCGGTCTTAAATGGTAGACTTTTAATACCGGCTGGAACAAGACCGGCCATATCCGGCCTTACGACCCCTCTTTTGTCCGGTCTTAAAAGCCTTTTTTGCACTAGTGGTTGTTGATTACTCATTATTTATTGTGGTTGCTTTCTTTGATTTGATAGGTTCACGCAACACTATCGCCTTTTTGTTATTTGAACCATTATAGTTTGTCTTGTATATATTGCGATAATTGAAGAAAAATATGTAAAATCAGTTAAATTGGTATAATTTAGGGAGATTTTTTTTTTTTTTAACGCATTCTAATTTATATGCAATTTTTTACATTAAATATATTTACTTAAGGGCTTTATTTTTTATTAATTTTTTAAATAAGAATTTAAATTTTTCTTCTCAAATTTAAATTTTTTTCTTCAATTATCGTAATATATACAACTAATATTAATATATGTAGTATTCAATAAGATTCATGCCCTTTTTTGTCACTTTTTATCTCAACTGACTCTTGAACCGTTACCCCAAATATGTCTCTACTGTCAATCCAAACACAAATTGTTAGTTCTCTATGTGTTTTGATGATAATTAACAATTGTAAACATTCATTTAAATTGGTCTTTGGCCAGTTGGAAAACTTACTGTCAAAGCCACACTCGAGTATCGGTTTCGAAACTCGAGTATTGACGTGATAGAGAGTTGCTCTAAAATCATTACACAAAACAATACTCAAGTGTTGGACAAAACACTCGAGTATTGGACTTATAGAGAGCACTCCAAGTTTTTCAACCCTGAGTCAAACTCGAGTATTCCATTGAATACTCAAGTATTCATTTGAAAACTCAAGTATTGCATTGTCATCAATTTATCAAAGTTTTCAAGCACCTAGAATACTCGAGTATTGTTTTTGCACACTCGAGTATTGACTGACGATTTAAATGTACAAGCTTTATACATACACCGAATACTCAAGTATTCACTTCAATACTCAGGTGTTGGCTTGGCAAAGATTTCACTAAGCTTTTCTAAATCAAATGCACACTCGAGTATTGATTTGAAAACTCGAGTATTAGAGTTACAGAGAGTTTCATCTTTGACAACAATTTGAACACTCAAGTATTCATTTCAAAACTCAAGTATTGACTTGGGAAAGACTTCACAAAGTTTTCAAAATAAATGAATACTCGAGTATTGAGTTGGAAACTCGAGTGTTGGGCATACCGAGAGCTTTGCTCTTTGTCAATGATCTGAACACTCAAGTATTGGAGTCAATACTCAAGTATTGAGGTTTTGAACTTAAACTTATTTTCATACCAAAAGTTCAAAACTCGAGTATTGACTTGGACACTCGAGTATTGACCTTACTTCAATGATAAGGTCCAAAGTCAAAACTCGATGACTCCTCTCTAGAAGAAGAATACTCAAGTATCAGAATGAATACTCAAGTATTGACTTAAGTGCACAAGATGACACACTCGAGTGTTGATGAACACACTCGAGTATTGAGCGCTAAGTTTGAAAATCAAATCAGACGAATTTGTGAATCCTTAGTCTTTGATCATAATATCTTCCAGGATTATTCTCTACTATTCCTGCTATGTTTAACCATCTTTTAGTGAGTTTCGATCGCTTAAAGAATGATTATTGAAGGTTAAAAGCAAAAGCAAAAGGTGATGTCGAACATTAAATGCTTTGAAACCGAAAACTTGCATACTTTTGCCTAATCCACCTGCACACGGTTGCAAAGCATTAA
The DNA here is from genome assembly GCA_019022655.1 of Acacia acuminata. Taxonomy (NCBI): domain Eukaryota; kingdom Viridiplantae; phylum Streptophyta; class Magnoliopsida; order Fabales; family Fabaceae; genus Acacia; species Acacia acuminata. The sequence goes on along the minus strand of JAFJYI010000398.1, from coordinate 90,749 downwards.
AGAATGATTTCTACAACAAGCAACTTTGCTATTCCAACGGACAAATTCACGAGAGTCAACTCGATCATCTAGCCACCAGGTTAAGTGAAGATTGGAGAGAGAAGATGCCTAAACCATTTGCTAATCTTGGTCTGAACTTCTCCAACGGATTTATTGGGATAGCAACGGTCATTTAATGATCTCTGAGTATAAATAGGACTGCATTCAAGTCTCTTAAATTACTAGCACATCTGAAAACGCACAAGCATTCAAGTTACTCAACTACCTTTCAGTTTTCACTTGTAATCTGTCTTTTGACATTATAAGCTTCAGTGTTTATCATCACTCACTCTTAGAGAGAGTTTTATCGCAAATCATTTATTGTAAAGAATCACAAGTCAAGGGGACTTGGTGATTGGGTTCATTGATTACAACTTGTAAGGGGGAGTAAATTCTAGAGAGAGAATTTCTCTTGAGTACGAGTGTGTAATCGAATTGACATAGTGGAAATCCCAGAGTGTCTGGGGACTGGACGTAGGTCAAGGAGTTAGACCGAACCAGTATAAATCTTTGTGTCTAGCTATTCTTCTCTTCCTCTTCTGCTCACCTCTGTTTTGCTGTACAAAAACAGAGCAAAACGAAAAAGTGTTAAAATCCCCAATTCACCCCCTCTTGGTGATTTAGCTCCACCTTCACAAATTACATTTATAACCAGATTTTTTTCCCTATCGGGCTTCTGTAAAAGTCAGATAGAAAATAAACCACTGCTAACCCAAACAGCCCAATCTCCTCCCCCCTCCTCCACCATTACCTCTTCGCTTCTTCCTCAAATGGAAGCTCTGCTGCAAACATTGGCTAGCCTTGATCGCTCCATAAGGCATCTTGCTAGACGCTCACGGTTTGAACAAATTTGAACCTCATCCTTTACCCTAACGATTAATAATTTTTAATATTAAAAATTATTAATCATAGGGTAATGTATTTGAAAAATAATTTTTAAAAACAATTGTCTCTTTATGATTATTAATAAACAACCATTACTTATGTTAATTGTTGTAATTTATACCCTCACATTTGCTTTCTTCGATCGATAGTTTCAAACAATAGTATTGCTTTTTGTTGTTTAAACTTGTGAGATGACTTTCAATTTTGAATATTTATAACTTATAAAATCATGTAAACTCACTCTTAAACTTGTACTAGTTGCAAATTCGATTAAGTTCGCGTGTTCACACAATAATTTTACTTGCTTTTACATGTTTAACTTACAAAATTATATCAACTTACTCTTAAACTACTCGTTGTCCAACTTGACTAAGCATTCGAAACTTGACTAAGCTCTTTCAACTAACTTTGACTCAAAACAATCTTTTCGGATTGATTCCTTCTAGTATTGGAAACTTGATTGAGCTCTCCGAACTACGTGTGAATCACAACAAACTTAGTGGCAATCTTCCATCAAAAATTAATAACCTTAGAAAATTGGAAAACTTGCAACTTGCATACAATAATTTCAAAGGTCATTTGCCTCAAATCATTTGTCTTGGAGGATTACTTACTAACTTCACCGCATTTAACAATCAATTCACCACCCAATTCCTAGAAGTTTGAAGAATTGCTCTACCCTTTATAGAGTTAGACTTGAAAACAATCAATTGACCGACAATATCACGAAGCTTTTGGTGTATATCCAAACTTGAACTACATTGCTTTAAGTAACAATGCATTTTATGGTCACTTGTCACCTACATGGGGGCAATGCCATAACCTTACAAGCCTCAAGATCTCTAATAATAACTTATCGGGGACATACCACCAGAACTAAATGAGGCAACAAAGTTACAGGGACTTGATTTATCATCAAATCACTTGATAGGAAATATTCCGAAGGAATTGAGTCACTTGTCATTATTGAGTGAACTTATGCTGAGCAACAATCAACTTTCAGGCAACATTCCTACGAGATAGGATCAATGAAGAACCTTGATAAGTTGAGTCTAGCTAAGAATAATTTTAGTGGCTCAATTCCGAACAATTTGGAGGGTTGACCACATTATGGAATTTGAGCTTAAGTGAAAATAAGTTCTTAAGCCTTCCATATAGTTTTGGCCAATTACAAAATCTTGCATACCTGGATCTTAGTGCAAATTCCTTTTCCGGTGGAATTCCAAAAATGCTTCAAGGGCTACAACGTTTGGAAATGTTGAACCTCTCGCATAATAATTTCTCTGGTATGATTCCTTCATTTTTTGGTGATTTGAAAGGCTTGACTCTGATTGACATATCACACAATAAATTAGAAGGTCCCCTTCCAAATAATTTTGCCTTTGGTAACGCTTCAATTGAGACATTGAAAGACAACAAAGGCTTATGTGGAAATGTATTTGACTTGCCTATTTGCCCAAAAAACAGTTACAATCCAAGGCATCATAAGAGAAACAAAGTGGTGATCTATGTTCTCTTCTTTGGTTTGGGATCTGTGTTGCTAGCAATAGTTCTTATGGGAATTTCATATATTGTTTTCCATCACAATGAAAGGAAAGCAAAAAGTCAAGAAAGAGAAGTGCAAACTCAGAATTTGTTTGCTATATGGAGTTATGATGGGAAGTTAGAGTATGAAAACATTATTGAAGCCACAGAGGAGTTCGACGAAAAATATCTCATCGGGGTCAGAGGGTTTGGAAGCGTTTACAAAGCTGAATTGCCCACAGGTCAAGTTGTGGCTGTGAAAAAGCTTCATTTTATACCAGATAGGGATCAATGTCATCAAAAAGCATTTATGAGTGAGATTCGGGCCTTGACAGAAACTAGGCATCACAATATCATTAAGCTATATGGGTTTTGCTGGCATTCAAAGTTCTCCTTTTTAGTTTATGAATTCTTCGAAGGGGGCAGCTTGGATAAGATATTAAGTGATGATTCTCAAGCAATTGCATTGGGTTGGAATAAGAGAATCAAAGTTGTTGAAGGTGTGGCTAATGCTTTATACTATCTTCATCATGGACTCTCACCTCCGATAGTTCATCGTGACATATCAAGCAAAAATGTTATTTTAGACTCAAATTATGAGGCTCACATTTCTGACTTCGGGACAGCCAAGCTTTTGTATGCAGATTCTAACAATTGGACCTCATTTGCTGGCACCTTTGGCTATGCTGCTCCAGGTTAAGGATATTTTTAAAGTGGATATATATATATATATATATATATTAATGAATTACATGGTTTTATATTTCATGTTTTGTTTATTTGGTAATTAAAACTTTTTCACCAACAATGTTTTTTTCATAATAATCATTTTGATTTTGTTATAGAACTTGCGTATAAAACGAAAGTGATTGAGAAATGTGACGTTTATAGCTTTCGAATGTTGGCTTTGGAAATAATTATGGGAAAGCATCCAAGAGATCTCATAATGTCTTCTATTGATTCACCAACAATAGTTGCTCATGATTTGGATTTGAAGGAAGTATTAGACCAAAGGCTACCTTATCCTCGAGGTTCTGTGGCTGAGAAGGTGATGATAATTGCAAGAATAGCTTTTACTTGCTTGAATGAAAATCCACGTACTTGCCCATCCATGGAACAAGTATGCAACGAGTTCTTGGTGCCTACATCACAAATTTTTGGTTTCATTCCATAAGATCATATGAGTTGGAGATCTCAACCCAAAATAATATTATATCACAATGTGATGAGTGATGTATCATCTTAATGCATGTGTTCCTCGCCTATTCTACTTGTGTTGTATTGAAGGGATGATTTAGCTTTTGAATAAGGATTCTCTAAGCGTAATTAAATATTGTGTAATTAAGTTGATGTGTGTTATGCCTTCAATAAATAGTTTTTCACAATGAGCCATCAAGTTAATTCTTTGCTTTCACATTGAGCGTCTTCCATGCCATAGCTTCTTCTTCTTCATCATTTGCTCTATTTCTATTGGGTTTTGTTTTGGTTCCTCCATCATCATTTGCTCATCGTATTAACATTGAGGTCCTTCCTTCTTCTTTTGCAGCTTCTCTCTACCCACAAGTTCCAAGTTACATTCTTTTCCCCTTTAAAAAATGATAATGTACTATCGAATATTGAAGTTTGGGCCCTGATTTTTTTTTTTTTTTTTGTCTCCTTTATTGTTCTTGGGATTCTATTTAGATGGACAAGTAATCTACATTGTTCTCGTCATTGAGTAATTGGGCCAAAATTTGTACACATATAATTTTTTGGCTCTCAGCCCTTAAAAACAAGAATAAATAATTCATGTAAAGATATATCAAGATCTAGTGGCTGCTATAATATTTTTGGGCTCTCTTATATATAGCTCTTGAAACAAACCAAGAAAGGGGGAAAAAGAAAACTCCAGTCCCTTTGGGAGAATAAATACTTCTAGATTAATTTGTTTTGCTCAATATAATGTTATAGGCTCTTTTGTATGAAAAAATAATATCATCTTTAGTTCTTATAGTTTGTAATCATTTTGGTTTTGGTCCTTACAATTTTAAATAGGTGGTTTTGGTCCTCAAGTTTACTCTATCTAAAACTGCTAGTCCCTGTAGTCAAGTTTGATGATTTGTCCTTAATATTACGAATGGAAAATGCTGAATAAGCAAAATTAAAGAATGTGCGACACTAACAAAGTAAATTTCATCTACATGCTTTTAAAAAACAAATTCCTAGGATTTTGTAATTTCCTCTACCGCCTCTCTTCCCTCCATGTCAATCCATCTTCCTTTCGTGTCTATCTCTTTTCCATCCTCCCTTTATGTCCCTATGTTCTTGACTGTTTCTTTCGAAACCAAGAATACACCTTCATCAGTTTCATTGCTAGAAAAGATGTGGAGGCTATCGAGGGAAAAAAATAATTGATATTTTTTTATTGGTTTATCTCAACAATTTTTCTTTTTCAATAAAAAATATAAATTATGTTGATTCAGTAATCCACCCAACTCACTACTGTTGTCGGTCAAATGTTGATTATGCATAGTCTGATCCAGCACTAGAATCATCTCCTCGTGCAGTAAAACTTCTTGTATTGAAGATTATTGCGTCCACCAAAATAGTCATATTTTTGCCAATAAATAAAATGAGGAATAAAGATTCTTGTCATTTTACACACACACATATATACGAACGACTCTTCATTTGTCTCAGATACTAAAATAGGAAAAGATAAGAGAGTCAGACTTGCACACAAAGATTTAGTGTATCTGAAATAAGTCCAAGCCCTGAAATGAACTTTATGCCGTTTGAAGTTCTGTTTCTTGTGAGAGAGAAAAGTTGAAGAAATCAAGTGAGAAAATGAGCGATAATTCTTTTCTTCTCAAAAGTATATATAATATCGCATTTGTTTTAGAAAGAACTTGGAATATTATTCCATTGTTCATGTAAAGGGTGATTTTAGAGCAAGGTAAAAAGATTTAAGACAAAATCCGTGCAGCAATCTCTATATCTCTGTTTCCCATAACAGGATAAAAATATTATCTTCAAAACTTAAGATGTTGGTTTATATGAATCAAAAAGCACATTATGGTAGCTAGAATTTTGAAGGAAACTAAATCATCAGGCACTGAATTACAACCGCAAGCACAATCGTTGGCGATCAAGGCAGAAACAGTACAAGTAAGATGTTATTGGTGTGGATTGATGGAGGGGCATTCATTGGTCGTAGAGTATGAATGAGTTGGCATTACAATCAACATTACACAGTCACCTCTTAATTTTGCTTAGCCAACAAATATTTTATGTTAGTAACATTAGCAGTGCTAACTTTTAAGGACTAAAACTACACTTTACAAATTTAAAGGATTAAAATGATACTCTCTCCAGTCCTACAGTTAGCATCACATAGTCACCTCTTAATTATGGGTTGATTTCCTACTTCCAATCATCATTGTGTTGTTGTGTTATGCATTGTTGTGTTGCATTGTAGCATTTTTGTTTTCTTCACCAAGTTATTTTAACAAAGGTTTTTCCCCTCATCTTTGGTCAGACAAACTTTAAAATTTATTTTCCCACCTCAGTTTACCAAGTCAGCATCCACATAAGCTTAATCAACGGTGTTAATGCTACGTAAGCTTAATTAACGGTCTTAACTCTTACTTTAAGTCCTTCTGAAATTTCAGGGACTAACGGTTTAAAAAAGAGTAAACTTGAGGGATCAAAACCAAATCATTGTAAACATGAATGACCAAAGATGGTATTAACCCTAATAAAAATAAAATATACAGAATTAAGAAAATAAACCAATAGACTGTGTGTGTTTGTATTAGCTTTTGGAGAAAAACTTTTACGATTTACAAGGCAAGTTTGTGAGATAAGTTTAATCTCGACTTACAAAAAATGGCTTCTAAAACTACGGTTTGAGTGGTATCCAAACACTTGCCCGTTAAATATTATTGTTTTGATTGAGCTTGTGTATCTTGGGCTTGAATATGCCTAAAGCTCATTCGTTAAGTATTGTTGTATATACCCCTTGTTCTTGAGCAAAGGGGTCGGACACTCTCACCAAAGGGAGGAGACTCGATCCTGAAGTTGGTGAAGGTGTTGGGGAAGACATTATAGCTTCTAGGTGCCTATGCTAATGTCTGAGGTAATATACGGCTCGCCCTGCCCAACATTGGTATCACCTAGGAGGAAGAGAGATTTTGCCCTACCCTTGGATCTTGAGTGAACCCAACCCCTTTCCTAAAATTTTTATATTAAAAAAAAAAAGTACTGTTGTATATTTTGAAATTTATCAGAGGTGTTGATCTTTTTAATCATGGTGGACCTTTGAGTGATAAACTTGTTCTTTTCTACAATTGATAACTTTCAATTTTGAAGCGTAATTATTTTCTACCTTGGTAATGCATTTTAATAAGGTTTATTTTTTTTTAAATCAGATTAGAGCTCTATGTATTGTGAAATTGTTAAAATTTTTAAGATAGTTGAAAAGTAGTGTTAAAATTTTTAAGATAGTTGAAAAGTAAGTGTTACAGTTTACTTACGACTCAACTAAATTAAACAATGAGGATATAAGGAATGTTGACCATCGTTAACACTATTTATACATGTGTTTCATGAAGTTTATTTATCTTCCAAGAACTGTATTGATGACCTAAAATAATGTTTTGAATCGATTTGTTAATATAATGGGATAAATACCAATTTTGCTATGGAAGTATTGGATAAGGAGTATCTAGCACCCGAAAGTTTTTTTGATATCATTTTTGTCCTGGAAATTTTGTTTAGGAGCAAATTTTTGTGAAATTCTAGGGCAAAAATGATACCAATCCAACGGTCAAGATCAACTGATGGGCAAAATTGTTATGTTTATAAACTTCGGGCAAAAAAGATACCAAAAAATTTTCGGTCTTTGGATGCTCCTTAGTCAATACTTCCATGGCAAAATTGGTCTTTATCCCTAATATATAATCCCATCCTAGCTTATTATTTTCACAATTTTCAGGCGAGGGCTTCTTTAAGATTAAACCTAATATATAAGCTCCATAATTAATTTATGACTACTCTTGTATCTTTGCATAACTTTTGACATATATATTGTCATGGAAGGATTTTATGATTAACTAACACATGGTTTAGTGTAACAAATAAATATAAACTAGTGCCTCAATTTGATCGGCTTAATTTTGATAACGTGGCTCTTAAGTTCATAACTACTTCCACGATCCACCTATTTTTAGTCTTTTTTTTTATTCTTTTTGTAAAAATATTGAAATTTAAAATATTTAAAACTAATTTGATTAGGGTAGTTTTCATGGAGGTTGCACCAATACCATCTGCCCTCGTCTATTTTCGGTTAACTAACTGCTTAAGTTTGTTGAATTTCAAGTTCATTACCAAACATTTTATGCGCGTTTGACTATTTTGTTATTTATCACTAATTTAATTTTATTTTTTCCCTGAATTTGACACTAAGTTATTTTGATAATTAATTATCAAAGTTAAGCATTCTTTTGGGAACTCGCGAATTAAGAGATAAAAGCAGAACACTTTTACAGTTTCCCCATTAAAGTTATCAAACTCGTTTAACTCCAATTGTTGACTCAAATCATAAATTTGTATGAATTTACATTTATCAATAAATAGCTATTAAAAGTATATGGTTAAAAAATTAAAATATAAAAAAGACAACAATATAATTTTTTAAAATATATTTTTAATCCAAATAATTATAATTAAATTTATTTATATTTATCATTTATCAAACTCAACAAAGAAATTTTAGTGAAATTCATATATAAAGTCATTAAACATAATCAAATCCAAAAATCTAACATAAGTTTAAAAACAAGTTGAGACAATTTTGTGAGTTAAAAATATAAAAATAATAGCCTTATTAAGCGTTGGCATCGTAAGTTCAACTAAAAGTTCAGCCAGTTTATGACTATCACAAGTTTAAAAGAGTCTTAACGAGATTTTAGAATTAAAAATATAAAAGTAGTAAATTCGGTTATTAAGTAAATGAACTTGCAAGTTTGACATGTTGATCAATAATCAGAGAGACATGAGTTTGTTAAGACATAAGTTCGTTACCCGTTCAATAATAGTTAAAATGAACCATTTAAAGATTTGAAAAATTTGAAATTAAAGATTTAATTTGTAAAAAAAAAAAAAAAAATTGAGGACAAAAATGGAATCTACAATGAAGTTGAACGACAAAAATATAATTAAGAGGTTAGATTGCAATCCATGTAAAAAATATTAATTATAATTGAAAAAAATCATAGCATAAGCACCTTTTAACGTATTTTATATGAGAAGGACGTTTTATTTTTGGAAATTGAATCAACATTTGATTTGTTGATATGGACGTCCATTCATATATCTTCAGATGGATTTCGTCAAATGATTAAAGGTGTAAAAATACATAAATATATTTTCTGCTGAGGAATGTTGAACACCAAATTTTTTTTTAGCTGCAAAATCAGATTAGCTTAACAAAGTTATTTCTTGCAGTGGGCCCCACATTATTTATTTTTAAAAAAAACCTGGCTTTCTTAATTTCCCTTGCCCTCCTGCCTCTTCGTCTTCACGCCACCACCATTCTCACACTTCTGCTACTAACTGTTGGGCAAGGAAGGCGTTGAGGTTCTCATTTATGGCTGATTGGTTTGCGTTGCTATTAATTATGTAACCATTAACGTTAGCCTTCTCTTTTATCATATTGGTGGATCCTCTCACAATTCCGAAGCACCCAAGAGAAAAGAAGCCAAAGGAAGGGAGGGAGGATCGTTCACTTTATTCTGATAAGATCTTCCTATTTATCTCATTTCCTTTCGGCGTTCGAGCATCTGATTCGTATCCATCAGATAGGATATTGATGAAAGCAACGAGGCGGCTCCGGAACCTGCAAGCCCAACCGGTGAATAGGATCTGCGTTAATTGCGCTCAAAAGAACCCCCAATGGGCTTCCGTTTCCTATGGAGTTTTCATGTGCTTCGAATGCTCCGGTAAGCACCGTGGCCTCGGTGTAAACATCTCCTTTTTCCGATCTGTTACGATGGATTCCTGGTCCGAAATTCAGATCAAGAAGATGGAAGCAGGCGGTAATGAGCAACTCAACGCCTTCCTTGCCCAACACTAATTGTCGATGTGAGTGATTCTTTGTTTCTTTTGCTTAATCTTTCCCTTTTCTGTGTCTTGGATTTTGTTTATTTGGTTTCTGATCTGGTAGTGAGGCTGATGGAGGGGAAAGAGAAGAAAGGTTCGGCGAAGGTGGAGTTGGGGCCGCTGGAGGAGGAGACGAAGGCGTTGCCGGCGAAGGAGCAGTATTGCTGGTCGCCGGAGCCGGCGGCAAGGTGATGGTGCAGGAGCAGACCTGAGGGACGGCGTCGAGTGACTGACTGATAGGGACGGGAGGGCAGTAACGGAAATTAAAAAAGCCAGGCATTTTTATTTTTTTTAAATAATGTGAGGCCACTGCAAAAAATAACTCTGTTAAGCCAATCTGATAATGCCAGTATTTTTTGTCTCAATTTTAAAAGGTCATGTATAGTTTTATACTTAAAATTTGGTGTTAGAAGCTCCTCAGAATAAAACACATGTATTTTTACACTTTTACCCTTATAGTAATGCTCATACCTAATTATTTGGACCAAAATTACAAAGATACCCTTGTCTCGTGCAGTACGGTGCAAATTATCATGAAATTTGCTTGCCGTGTTGAATTAGCATTACAAAATTTCTTTACCTTTTTTATTTTATACTGTTAAAGAAGAGCCGTACACATTAGAAATATGTTGCACTTGAGTAGTCCTTAAGTAAGTTTCATACACTTTAGGTTATAAAATTTGTAATGGAGGAGTTTTCTGCAATTCCCTTAGGTTGAATGATACTTCCTCTTTTATTTGTATCTATATATGGATTATTTCAATAAATAGTTTGAATGATACTTCATCTCTATCCTTAAATATAATGTCCAACTGTCAATATCATGGAAACTGAGAAAATCAGTGGTTCTAAATGTTTAATGATAGTGAAATTATTTACTAGATATTGGGAAAAATCATTAAATATAGACACATACACACATGAAAAAATTTTATAAGACATTCTACTCGAATTTTTTAATAATGTATTGTAGAGAGGGAAAAGGACTTTAAAATTGGGTACTATATTTAAGAATAGAGAGAATACATGATTTGATAATCTTTTTTTGTAAAAGATTTGATAAATTTGATCAACAATATTCACTCGTTTAATTTAATTTATTATCAATAGAAATTAAAAATTATAATATATAACTCATTTTCTTTAATTTTAACGAGCACAAAAATTCAACTAATAATTATAATTGAGTAGTGTTTTTTTTTTTTTTTTTATTGTAGAGGAAAACTAAAATAGATAATCTTGAATTAGTAAAAGAAATACTTTCAAGGGTGACTGGTCATTGTAACATTATTTTTAAGAACTTCCGAAATTGTAATTCTTATTATACTATTTCAAAGCAAAGTCAAACACCTCGAAGTCAATGGGAATCTTGTGCCATTGGCCTTTTTTTTTTTTTTTTTTATACATAAGTGATAGGGGAGGGGGATCGAACCCAGGGACGAGAGAGGGAAAACTAATCCTAATACCACTACACTATTAGTAGTGCAGTAGTGCTGGCTTCTTCATTGCATGTTAGTATTACAGTTTTCTTTTGGATAATCATTGTAGTGACGCGAACATTAGAATATACTTCTATTATAAGAGAAACTTATATAATTTATTTTAATATAATTATGTTTAATTATATCAAAACCTGCGAATTTTCTTTATAAAAAAAGTCCACGTGAATTCTTTATATGTTTTTATTCTATAACAAATTTATGTTATTAATATCATTAATTTTTTAAACTTACTTTTTTTAATTTGATTGGACATAAATATTTTAACTAAGCGCTTAACTACTCTTCCTCTATATTATATATTTTTTAAAAAAAAAAAATTGTATAAATTTTATTTTTAACCATCTTATTTCAAAATTTATAATATAATCTTTCGAAATTGTCATACACAATATTGGAGAAAGATAAATTTAAATTTATTTTCTATAACAAAAAAATTAACATTTTACATAAGTGATACCATTATTTTTCTGTGTCTCACGTTACGAAATATAAAGATTGGACCCGTTTACATTGGACTCGATTTCTTTGTTGTCACTTTAAAAATTATGATGAGAATACTTTTATTCTTATTTTAGATAACTTTGTTTTCGAAAAAAAAAATTATGTAGAAGTAGAAAGTTAATCTATTCCATAGAAAATAAATAAAATAATTCCTTTATTATAAATATCAATATTTTAGGAGTTGTATAGAATTTTTAAAATTAGGGTAGTGCAATTATTTAAAAAAACACTTAATACTTTTTTCCTAACGTAAAAATAGTGGACGTAAGTGTCATGATTCATGATTCATGATTCATGTATTAGTTGTTTTGGAGTAGTTAGTGGAGGCTTTGACCTTTATATCTCATAACTTTCCTATCATATCTTTCCACTTTTCCCCAATTACAAAAGGAAAAAAATAAATGAATAAAGTTTTGCTTTTTGTATTCATTTTTCATTGTGACAACTTAAGCAATAGTATTTATTACTTTTAAAAATTATGGATCAAATTGCATTGAATTATTAATTTAACTTTTACTCACCTATAAATATTTATTTATTATCAAAATTTAGTAATTAATTTTAAATTTTTAAGGTTGCTCTGATATTTTTTGTTATTAGTCTTGTATTTCAATTTTGTGTGTGTGTGTGTGTGTGTGTGTGTGTGTGTGTGTGTGTGTGTGTGTGTGTGTGTGTGTGTGTGTGTGTGTGTGTGTGTGGTTGGTTGTTTTTTTGGTGTTAGTGTAATGGTTGTTTTTTTGGTGTTAGTGTAATGGTTGTTTTAAATTCCATATAAACGTTAAAATCAATTAACATACTTTTTTAAAAAGAATGTAAATCTAAAATATGAAATAATATATATAACTAGCTGCAATATTTATATGTAATTTCTTAATTAACTATACATTTTCACATGTCATGTGGATAGTGTACTACTTAATTAAGAAATGAAACAACTGACTACACGATCATATATAATTATCAAGGTATTTATTACTATCATTAAAAAGTCAGAGGTCACCCCACAGTAATTACTTGTTACACACACGTTATGAAAATAATAAGCTCACTAAGTGATGTCTTCACAAGTTCAACTGAAAGTTCAGCTGAATTTGTAACTATCATAAGTTTAAAAGCATCTTAACCCAATTTTATAATTAAAAATATAAAAACAGTAAATTCGGTTAGTAAGTAAATTAACTTGCAAATTTGACATGTTGATCAATAATTCATAAAGCCATGAGTTTGTTAAGACATAAGTTTGTTAGGCGTTCAATAATAGTTAAAATGAACCATTTAAATCGGTTTGAAAATTTTGAAATTAAAGATTTGTATATAAAAAAAAAAAAAAGGACAAAAATGGAATCCACAATGAAGTTGAACGACAAAAATATAATTAAGAGGTTAGATTGCAATCCAAGTAAAAAAAATATTAATTATAATTGAAAAAAATCATAGCATAAGCACCTTTTTTTTTTTTTTTTTTTTTTTTTTTTTTTTGTTGACAAGGATTGATCTGAACGATCAAAAGACATTTTAGCAAACTCTCACACGTCCCCCATCCCAGCATCCTCGTGGAGCAAGGGTAAGAGTCCCGTTGGTGGCACCTCCAGCACATGTTGTCCCAGCTCTAACCCGAGAGCAAAATTGGCCAAATAATTTGCACATTGGTTCCATTCACGGTAGACATGGGAAACCGTCACCTGCCAATCCTGAGATAGAAGCCGCTGAATCTTCCTCGCGAGTCCTGAGTGAGCATGAGCATACGACTCTGTTTTGCGTACTAGATTCAGAGCAACCAAGCAATCCATCTGAACCATGACTTTTCTAACCCCCATTGTCCAAGCTAGGTCGAGACCATCTGCCCAGGCCCAGAGTTCCGCCTGAAGGGAAGAACACATACCAATGTGGCGGCAGCAACCTCCCAGCCAGAGGCCTTCATTATTCCTTACTATGCATCCCGCCCCTGCTCCACGGGAGTCTGTCTTTCTAGCCCCATCACAGTTCAGTGATACCCACGTCTCGGGCGGTGGATGCCAGGAGATCACCCTCGGTTCCTTCACCCGCCCCTCAAGGTAGGTCGCTCTTCGCATAACCATTGCCTGCACACTGCATTCCGCCAAAGCTTGGATCTCCCGTGACAGCCTTGCTGGGTTAGCTTGCTCATTCTGGAATATAGCTTTATTCCGAGAATCCCATAGCTTCCAACAGGTAAGGCCGAAAACACACCACCAACTGACACTACCCGGACCGTAGGGCCCTGTTTTGAGAAGACTGTGCAGCATCCAATCACCGAAATTCATCTGCATGAACTCCGGCAACTGGTGCGCCGGTATAAGAGTTTTCTAGACAGCCTTCGCGAACTTGCACTGTCTCAGAACATGGTCTACGGTCTCTACTCCACCTCCACACCTAGAGCATACATCCGTGTCACCATGTGTCGCCTCATGCGTTCAGCGTTAGTGAGTAGGCTACATCGAGCTGCTAACCACAAGAAAACCCGCACCCTTTGCGCTCCCTCCCATTTCCAAATAACCTCCCATTGCTTACTTGGCTCCATGCTCTCCTCCTCGCAGAGCATTTTATAGGCCGACGCGACGGAAAAGCATCCGTCAGTTGATCTGTCCCAGAAGCAGCCGCCGTCACCATCATCCAAAGCCGGGGCTTTGCAACCAGCTATCTGAGCCAACACTTGCTCCGGAAGATCACCTCGAAACTTCGCCCAATCCCAACTCCCATCCACGGTAATGAAGTGTCGAGCAGGTAGGCTGGCTTCCGTAGGCGTTATATCTCTACTTGTCAGAAACTTGAGAGGGCCAACTTCAGGCACCCAATTATCGGACCAGAAACGTACACGCATCCCATCACCCAAATTCCACCTTGTACCCATATCCACATCAGACCACAGCTGCCTGAGATGTCGCCAGAGATAGGAGCATCGCTGATTCTTCCTACAAGGCCCTTTGAACTGATCCCAACCATACTTTGCCCGCAAGACACGCACCCACAATAGATCGATCCTGGTTCTCAAAACAAAACCCAGCTTAAGAAGAAAGGCTTGATTCTGGACTTCCAACTTCTTAAAGCCACCACCTCCCTCCTTTAGTGGCCTGCACATGTCTGACCACTTGACTAAGCTTGGTCTACGAGCTGTGCTGGAACTCCCCTAGACGAAATTCCTAATATGTCGTTCAATCCGACTCACCACACCGGCTGGTAATTTCATTGTTTGCATGGCATAGGAAGGTATTGCAGCGAGGACGGCCTTTGCTAGAGTAATACGGCCCGCCAAAGAGAGAGATTTTGCCGCCCATCCTAAGAGCTTAGTTCAAAATTTCTCTTCAATGTACTCATACATTCCAGATCGAACACGTTGATGTAGAAGGGGTACACCGAGATATTTACCAAGGTCATCGGTGCTGTTAAAACCCAACTCCTCACTCACCCACGCTTTAGTCCCCACCGGAACGTTGTTGGAGAAAAAGATGGATGTTTTGTTACTACTAATCTTATGACCTGAACTGGAGCAAAAATCATCTAGCACCCTATTAATTAGATACACCTGGGTGGCGTCAACAGTGCTGAACAGGACTAGATCATCTACAAAAAATAAATGAGAAAGGGCTGGGCCACTTCTCCCCAAACGAATTGGCTTCCATTGGTTTGTTTCCACACTTTTATTGATCATCTGAGATAGCCGCTCCATACACAAGACAAAAATATACGGAGATAAAGGGTCACCTTGACGGATACCTCTAGATGGTGAAAAGGTCTCCGTCCGCACACCGTTCCAAACAACCTTCATTTTGACCGTGGAAACACAAGCAATAACCGCCCTTACAAAAATCTCTGGGAGCCCTGCATCTTGTAAGGTTTCTTCGATAAAATCCCACCTCAACCGATCGTATGCTTTCTCTAGGTCAACCTTGATGGCCATCCATCCTTTCAAACCCCGTTTCGAACGCATTGAATGAATTACTTCTTGGGCAATGATAATATTATCTGTGATTTGCCGCCCAGCCACAAAACTCGATTGATTGGGAAGGACAAGCCTCGGTAACCATTTCTTGAGCCTATTAGCCAAAACCTTAGAAATAAGCTTGTAGGGGACTGTGCAAAGGCTAATAGGGCGAAACTCTTTCAAATAGACTGGGTTTGGAACTTTGGGAATCAAGGTAATGAGCGTTTCATTCAGCCCCAGGTCAAAGTTACCTTCAGAGAAGAATCCTACCACCATCTGAACCAAGGAAGGGCCTACGGTCGTCCAGTGGTGTTGGAAAAAATGAAGCGTGCACACCATCAACACCTGGGGCTTTCAGTGGTCTCATCTGAAATAAGGCTGTGTGCACCTCACCTAAAGAAATATCAGAGGCTAAAGAGCGGGCCATGGAACTTTCCACAATAGGAAAACAGCCCCTACTCGGAAAAGGTGCAACAGTATCTGACTCTTTAGTATAAAGATTACTATAAAACCAGAATGCCCACTCTCGAAGGGTCCCTTCATCGGATCACCATACACCGCTGTCGTCTTTAAGCGCATGAACTGCTTTCCTGTGAAACCTCCTGACAGACTTGGTGTGAAAATATGATGTGTTTCTATCCCCAAACTGGATCCAGTCACACCGTGCCCTTTGTGCCCATGTGAGGCTTTCTTGTTCACAAATTAATTCAAACTCCTTGCGTAACTCCCCCTCCACCCGATCAAGGTGCGAAGACATACAAAGCTCTTATGCTCTTTGTATCCCCTCGAGCCTCGCCATAATCCTTCGTTTCCGGTGATTAATGCTCCCAAATACCTCTCTATTCCATCGGGAGGCCGATGTTGTGAATTTAAGAATATTAGCTGTAATTGATGCTGCCGCAGACCAGTTATCCACCACCACTTATCGGAAGGATTCAGACGTTTCCCAAGCCGCCAAATAACGGAAGGGGCGTTGCCGGTGAGGTAAAGAGGTATTACCTTGTACCTGGATACACAACGGACGGTGATCGGAACTTAGTTTCGAAAGATGTTTGACCACTGTGGAACCGAACTCGTGCAACCATGAGAGATTACCCACTGCTCTGTCTAACCGTTGTAACAGGGTGCCACGCCGCCAGGTGAACTTAGGACCAGAAAATCCAAGGTCCATCAAACTAGCATCAAACAGGAAGGATCGAAATAAGCCACAACCTCGAACCCGTATATCTGCACCTCCAACCCGATCCCCACTTTCCAGAATGGCGTTAAAGTCACCTGCAATAAGCCACGGACATGTCACTTGCAAACCTGCTTGAATTAAGCCAGTCCATAACGCCTTACAAGTCGTGTTATGGGGACTTCCATACACTGCCGTGAAATAAAAGGGACAATTAACTTCCTGTGTTGTAATCTTCGTGTGAATAAATTGGGAGTGACATAACTCAACTGACACATCCAAGGACGCCTTCCAAAACAACCAAATGCCACCGGAGAAACCCCTACATTCAAGTCTATAGGAGAAGTCAAAGGCTGATCGAGTAATGAACTTGTCCACTCGAACACCCAAGATACGTGGCTCTACCAAGACTACCAAAGCTGGACGATGTTCCGACATAAAATGCAAAAAAGTTCTTTCAAACCCTTGACTAGTTGCCCCCTGACAGTTCCATACAAAAAGCTGCATAAACATTAAAAAAACAGATAAATAAAGAGCTAAACCAGCATCCCGGCACCCGGGGCATCATCTACTCGATCATGCAACGTTGGCCCAGCATTGTCCGGAGGAGCCGGCAACACTGTTAGTCCCAAAGGATGCTCTAGGTCCTCTTTAAGTAGTTCGATCGTGTCCCTGGATAGATGTTTGCCTGAGGGTTTCTTTCGAACTCTGAGATTCCGCAAGTGACTAGGTTGTAGTTTAACTCCATGAGTGACCGGCTTCTTACCTAAACCAGCTTGTGACTGATTTTCCTTTCCCACATCAGCTTGGGCGTCTCTTTCCCTTGGCATTTCTTGAGAGTTATGGTTATTTAGAGAGTTGGGGCTAACTTCTTCCAGGGCCTTCCTAGCCTCTTGGAGCTCCATCACCGTATGGTGGCTGCGATCAAGAGAAGACCCTACTTCGATGACGGCAGGCATCGGTGTCATAGGAGTAACGGACTTCTCAGTTACCGTCATTGGGTCGCTTCCAGAAGAAAAATTCATGTCAACATCACGGGGCCCAGCAGGTTCCGTCGTGTGGGATGGACCTAACTTCATACCCTTACTAGCCGAAGGATGGGCCTTGGTGCTTTCATTCGCTGATGGGCTTGCATATGACACCTTTTTCTGGGTTGGCTTCACCGACTTCCCTTTAGGCCCATTTGGGTTCTTCAAAATATGATTGGCCCCACCTCTTTACTCTTGCTTTCAGCGGATGTAACGAGATTCCCTTATGACTTGGCTGTATGCCTCTGCCTCAACCGAAGTATCCGCCCCAGTCAATGCCCCCGCGTTTGGCTCCACAGTATCCTCGCTTTCAAAGAGTACGTTAAAGCGCGATCCTCTTTTAATGTAATCCTCCGCAATCTTCGCTTGCTTCCCCCACGTCTGTTTATTTCCTTTCCTGGGGTACCTTACCTGCATCCATTCTCCATACGGAGACGGCGAGTCCCTTGGTGATCCTCCGACAGCTTGAACCGAACTAGTCAAAGCGCGATCGCCACCGATATTCACCGTTGACACTGGGCTTTTGCCAGGGATCAGCGCCTGGTTCTCCACTACCACCGTAGCCTTGCATTTGCCGATGGTATGACCATATTTCCCGCACTCGAAACAGATTTGTGGCAGTCCCTCGTATTCAATTCTATGCAATTTTCCCTCCACTCGAATCGACAGAATAAGTGGCTTTGACAAATCCATTAGGACAGGAATTCGTGCATACCTCCCCCGTCCCCTGTTCTCCGTCATCTGGTCAACTCGTATAACATCTCCTACCAACTCGCCAATGGCCCATAAAGTGCTCTTATGGTAATACCTGAAGGAGAGTCCCAGAATCCTTACCCAAACTACAACTTTGGATATTGCCGAAGAGGAGGGATCAAAGTCCAACGCCCATGGTTGCACCGTAAAGTAGGCCCCAAAAATCATCCACGGGCCACCAGTAAGGGCTTTGGAATAGTCCTCCTCCAGATCAAAAGTCACCACCTTCCATATCTACCAATCGGAAACATCCCCGAGTCTGCCACATCGCCTGCGTTCTTGCTAATAAGGTTGGGTAAGTAATGGGACGGCCCAAGAGTTTGATGATCGCGTTTTCTCCATCCCTTTCGCCAAGGCAGCACGAACTTCTTGAGAAAACTCAATGGACGAACGTCTCGAGCGATCAATCAAGTAATCCTCATTGGATACCTGGACCTCCTCCATGCCCTTACTTCCATTACCATTTTTCTCCATATTGAGAAGTTTGCTTCTGTACGAAGCATTCCCAGTGGTCCCATCCTCAATCATCATGGCATCATTTCCTTCCCCTTCCTTTGTCCGGCTGTGGACCGCCTTTGATGGTCGGAGGCTCTCATCCGATCCTCCCCCACCGTCGCCCTCCTTCCCACCATTCTTTCTTCCACCGTCGCCCTCCTTCCCATCCTCAATCATCATGGCATCATTTCCTTCCCCTTCCTTTGTCCGGCTGTGGACCGCCTTTGATGGTCGGAGGCTCTCATCTAATCCTCCCCCATCGTCGCCCTCCTTCCCACCATTCTTTCTTCCACCGTCGCCCTCCTTCCCACCGTCGCCCTCCTTCCCATCCTCAATCATCATGGCATCATGGCACCTTTTAACGTATTTTATGTGAGAAGGGCATTTTATTTTTGGAAAATGAATCGACGTTTGATTTGTTGATACGGACATCCATTCATATATCTTCAGATGGATTTCATCAAATGATTATAGTAATGCCCATACCTAATTATTTGGACAAAAATTACTAAGATACCCTTGTTTTGTGCAGTACACATTATCATGAGACTTGCTTACCGTGTTGAATTAGCATCACAATCAAGACTTTGAGTTGAAAGTTGATACACCAACTTTACATTGGGAAATTTTAAAAAAATCTTCTCCATTACAAAATTTCTTTACCTATATACAAATATTTTTCATTTTATATTGTTAAAGAAGAGCTGTACAAATTAAAAATATGTTGCACTTAGGTAGTCCTTGAACAAATTTCATATACTTTAGGCAATAAAATTTGTAATGGAGGATTTTTCTGCAATTCCCTTAGCTTTTATTTGAATCTATGGATTATTTCAATAAATAGGTTAGAATGATACTTCCTCTCTATCTCCCTAAATATAATGTCCAATTGTCAATATCATGGAAACTGAGAAAATTAGTGGTGTCTAAATATCTTTTCCTTTTTTCCCAAAATCTACGTGCAATTAAATGTTTTATGATAGTGAAATTATTTACTAGATATTGAAAAAAAATCATTAAATATAGACACACACACACACACGAAATTTTTTTTATAAAACATTCTTCTCGAATTTTTGAATAATGTATTGTAGAGAGGGATAAAGACTTTAAAATTGGGTACTATATTTAAGAACCGAGAGAATACATGATTTGATAATCATTTTTATAAAAGTTTTGATAAATTTTATCAACAATATACACTAGTTTAATTTAATTTATTATCAATAGGAATTAAAAATTATAATATATACTCGTTTTCTTTAATTTTAATGAGCACGAAAATTCAACTAATAATTATAATTGAGTGTGTTTTTTTTTTTTTTTTTTTTTATTGTAGAGGAAAACTAAAATAGATAATCTTGAATTAGTAAAAGAAATACTTTCAAAGGTGACTGGTCAGACATGGTAACATTATTTTTAATAACTTCCGAAATTCTAATTATTAGTTATATTTCAAAGCGAAGTCAAATCCCTCGAAATCAATGGGAATCGTGCGCCACTGGCTTCTTCATTGCATGTTAGTATAGTTAGTATTCCCCCCACCCCATGGAAAAAAAATCAAACTATTACAGTTTTCTTTCGGATAATCATTGTCGTGACGTGAACATTCTACTTATATACTTTATTTTATATAATTATTTTTATTTAAATCAGAACCTGCGAATTTTCTTTATTAAGAAGTACACGTGAATTTTTTATATCTTTTTATTCTATAACAAATTTATGTTATTAATATCATTAATTTTTTAAACTCACTTGTTTTAATTTGATTGGACAGAAATATTTTAATTGAGCGCTTAACTACTCTTCCTCTATATTATATTGTTTTTTAAAATTGTGTAAATTTCAAAATTTATAATTAACTCTTTCGAAATTGTTATACATAATATTGGAGAAGGATATAGTTCAATTTATTTTCTATAAAAAAAATTAACATTTTACATAAATTGTGCCTTTATTTATTTTAATATTTTTTTTTTGTCTCAAGTTAGGAAATATAAGGATCGGACCTGTTTACATCGGACTTGATTTCTTTGTTTCTATTTTTAAAATTATGATGAGAATAATTTTATTCTTATTTTTAGATAACTTATTTTTCAAAAACAAATTCGATGTAGAAGTAGAAGGTTAATATATTCCGTAAAATAAATAAAATTATTCCTTTATTATAAATATCAATGTTTTAGGAGCTGTATAGAATTTTTAAAATTATGGTAATGCAATTATTTAAAAAAACACACTTAGTACCTATTTTCTACCGTAGAAATAGTGGACGTAGATTCATGAAGCATATTGTTGAAGGTGGAAGATATAACGTATTCCATTATTTAATTATTTTTCGTTTGGCTTTTTCCCTTTTACGTGCATTAGTTGTTTTGGATTCGTTAGTGGAGGGTTTATACTTTATATCTCATAACTTTTCTATGTTAGCCTTTTTAGCCCCAACTTTCTTATCAAATCTTTCCAACAACTTTTGCCCAATTACAAAACCAAAAAAGTAAATGAATAAAGGTTTTGCCTTTTTATATCCATTTTCATTGTGACAATTTAAGCAATAGTATTTATTACTTTTAAAAATTATGGATCAAATTGCATTGAATTATTAATTTAAATTTTACTCACCTATAAATATTAATTATTTATTATCAAAATTTAGTAATTAGTTTTTAATTTTTATGATATTTTTTAATTAGTCTTGTATTTCTTTTCTCTTTTTTTTTTTTTTTTTGTAATGGTTTTTTTTTTTTTTTTTTTTTTTTGTAATGGTTGTTTTTAATTCCATATAAAGGTTAAAATCAATTAACATAAATTTTTTAAAAAAAATTACAGACACAATGCTATAATAAAGTTATTATGCAAATAATGTATTTGAACTTTAAATTATTATGACTTCATAACGTCCTTTAAATTTGAATCATATACATGAAGCCGAGGCGGACGCAGGTATTGGATAAGGGGGCACGTGCCCCCCTAAAATTCCTTTTTTTTTTTTTAAAAAAAAAAAAAAATAATTTTATTTTTTTAAAAAAAACTAGATGGCGTTATGTAGAGCGGAACCCACTTTGTGTCTTTAGCTGGCTGGCTGGGGCCGGGGACACCATTTTGGGATTTTAGACCAAAGCCCTTTTGCGGTTTCGATATATGAGAATCAAATTGACACTTTATTTTAGACTATGACGTCTTTTAAATAAATAAAAAATGTAGAATCTCATATAAATACTATATAAAATTTCAAAACCCCAAACATTTGCTAACATTTATAAAGTACGTAAAGGTTAGAGAGATCAAATTGAGATTTTAAAACGTAGAGGACCGAGATACTTATCTCGCATCACTTTAAGGTTGACATATTTTATGCGGTGATAGATACTCAAAAATGACATTGTAATTGTTTTTATTGTAATATACTTTTGTTATTAAAATATATGATGTCCAACCTTGCTATTTTTAACAAGTACTTATTAGTCTTGTTTTTCCCTTTATATTGTTTTATTTTTTAATTTATTTAAAGCTTTATTGTAAAAAACAATTTCGGGGTGCGCCCAACTCCCGCATCCTCCGCCAATGGTGCCCCCCCTCCCATAAATTCCTGGGTCCGCCCCTACATGAAGCCGGAGTATATAAGTGATAGTTATAGGCTTATAGCCTTATAGGTTTCATTTTCCAATAAAATAATCAGGATATGGTATTTATTTAAATTATCAAAAGTAAATCTAAAATATGAAATAATATATATAACTAGCTGCAATATTTATATGTAATTTTTTAATCAAATATGTCATGTGGATCGTGTACTACTTAATTAAGAAATGAAACAATTGACCACACAATCATATATAATTATCAAGTTATTTATTACTATCATTAAAAAGCTAGAAGTCACCTTACAGTAATTACTTGTTATGTTTTGATTAAAAATTTCAATAACGCAAATAATATAAAACTACATATATGTACACATGTTATGAAAATAAAAAGATATCTAAAATAAGAGATCAAGATATCTGAAAAAAATAGAGAAATTCAGGAGAGTAAGAGAGGAGTAATTATCATTCACTTATATATGTTACAATATTTACACAAAACCTTTATTTATAGGTCTAAATGAGCCTTGCACTAAAAGCTACCATATAAGGTATAGTGTTATGAATATTAATGAATGTACATTATTTGGAGTACATTCATTAATATTCATAACACTATACCTTATATGCCCATTATTTGGGATCATTTTGCCTGTAGATAAACCACAAGTGGTTTCTATGTGATGCATTACTAACATCAACCATACACATTCTCAACTTGCTTCATGCATTGCTAAAATTTTTATATGATTAGATGATGTGACTAGCATAGTCTATTTCATAGATTGTCATGAAATAGCTGCACCTCCACATGTAAACAAATAATCTGTTTGTGATTTACTCAAACAAAAATCCAGCATCTACATAACTAACCAGTTCATGCTTTGATAGATTTGAGTAGTATAACCCATGTCCATAGTGCCTCTGAGGTAACGAAGAATGTGTTTTACTCCATTACAATTGTAACACCCCTAAATTTCTAACAATTATAGTAACATAAAATTTCGATAATTTTCACAAATAATTACTGAAATTCGAAATAACCAAATTTGAGAAGTGTTACCGCCGCACTTGTATTGGGACAAGTGCAAGGCTAACTTATTACATTAACATAAATCCAAAACTCAAATAAATGTGTTTTATTCGGAGCATAAAAAGAATAAAATAAACTAGCTAGAATTACTAAATGTTCTTCCTCACTTCTCACTGTTAGCCCCAACCTTGGAACCTATTTCACTGAAATTCTGCTCCCCGAAGGATCATCGCAGCCCATGAACACAAACATCGGCAAAAAGCCGATAATCCAAATAAAACAAGATAATATAGAGAAAAACAAAATATTTACATAATAATAATAATATCATATATATATATATATATATATATATAATTAAAAAGAAGATGTCAGTTTTGTTATTCTTTACTTGGTGGGAAGAGAACCATGGTAGACCCGGATATCCTGCCAGTCTACCCTATGACCCGGAAACCTACTAGTCACAAATCATGAAATTGGCCATAAAACATTTCTTCCTAGTGTGCACACCTCTTCCCAAAGTTGCTACTAGTATCCCAGGAAACCCTGCCAACACCACTTTGGGAAGAACGGATACTATCGGTTCACATCACATAATATATCAGAGGCATAAAGCCTAAGGGTTGTGTTCATCACTTTAGGAGGTACCATCCCAAAGCTATCCTCTCACTGTTAAATTATTTTAAATACACATATAATAAATTCCCAAATTATTTCCAATATGTGCTTGAAACACTTGTATTATAATCAATTCAATTCGTATTTGTACATATATGTTTGGAACACTTGTATTGTAATCAACACAACATACAATTGTTGTGTTGATACAGCCAACACCAACAACATGCATATATATACAACACACACAAAATGGATTTTTCAAATTAAACTATAAAATAAATTCTCATGAGTTCCTATAAGGTTGTCATACGAAATTTCCATGACCATCATTTAAACCGCTGACTCTACTCATTATCCATTTTACTCATGGGTTCCTATAAGGTTGTCATGAGAATATATAACTGAGATCACACACACACACACACACACACACACACACACACACACATATATTTCAATCATCAAAACTGAAGACCCGAAGCAACTACGCACAGTATCTTCTATTCAATTTAAGTGACTTTGCCAAAAAAAAGTAAATCACGCAAAACAAGAAGAAGAAATATAATATATATGTATTCAATCACAAAAACAAAACCGAGGCACTCATTTAGTAGCGTACATACTCAATAACTAAGGCTAGTGTAAATTGTTAAAGTAAATGGACTTTTATCATTTCATCAACTAAACCAACTGTACAATGTTAGCCTTATATATGCCTAGACCATACACACACCCTTATACACTTCCTGTATGGGCCCAACATACACAGATACAATACTACTCGTACTTACAATCAACTAACACTAATACTCCCCCTCAAGTTAGGGCTATAAATATCAATGACACCTAACTTGCTCAACAAATATTTATGAGCCTCTATTCCCAAGCTCTTTGTCAATATGTTAGCCAATTGTTCTTCTGACTTGACATGCTTTAGATCTATCAAACCTTCCTACAACTTTTCCCTAACAAAATGACAATCTATCTCAATATGTTTCGTTCTTTCATGAAATACAGGATTGTTAGCAATATGTATTGTCGCACTACTATCACAAAATACATTTGCAGGCTCTACATTAATTACATGTAAATCCTTTAATAAACCAACGATCCAAACTATTTCCGAAGTCACATGCCCAACAGCTCGGTATTCAGCTTCCGCTGAGGACTTGGACACTGTGTTCTGTTTCTTTGACTTCCACGATATCAGGGATCCTCCCAGCTTTACCGCATATCCTGTCACTGATCATCTACTATCTTTACATGCAGCCCAATCCGAATCGCAATAACATTCCAGCTGCATTTGACTGTTTGAAGACAAGAGGATACCTAGCCCCAGTGTTCCTTTCAAATAGTGTAGCAACCTCATTGCTCCGTTCATATGTGACTCCCTTGGTTCCACAAGAAATTGACTGAATACCTGCACAGGATAACAAATATCAGGACGAGTGACAGTCAAATACGATAACCTACCAATTAAATTTTGATATATCTCAGGTTGCTGTAATCTCTTATCAATCTTTTTCATCTTCTTCGCTGTTTTCTTTGGATTCTGATCTGTTTCTGTCACATCTGCTCGTGGGTGCTCCACGAGTTCCGCATTTTGCTCCATTGGTGTTGGTGCTGGAATGGAAGCACTCAACCCCACATCACTAATCAAATCAAGGGTGTACTTTCTCTAATTTAAAACTATTCCAGCCTTTGACCGTGCTATTTCTAACCCCAAGAAATTCTTGGCAGCACCTAAATCCTTGATTCTGAATTGAGTGTGTAAATAGGTCTTTGTCTCCTCAATGCTTCTCTATTACTTCCCGTAATGAGTAAATCATCCACATAAACCAACACAACAATTATCTCACCCTTCTTCCACTTTATGAACAAAGAGTAATCATGCAAACTCTGCTTGAATCCTCCTTTCACCAATGCAAGTGTGAGCTTGACATTCCATTGCCTTGAAGCTTGCTTCAATCCATACAAAGACTTGGTTAACTTGCATACTTTTCCCTTACCAACATCTTTAAAACCTTTAGGAATCACCATATACACTTCATCATGGAGATCTCCTTGTAAGAAAGCATTATGCACGTTCATTTGGAAGATATCCCAATTATGTACAGTTGCAAGAGTAAGAACGACCCTCACCGTTACCATCTTTACCACCGGCAAGAATGTCTCATAATAATCTACACCTTCTGTTTGAGTGTACCCCTTTGCCACCAAACGGGCCTTATACTTTGCTACATTACCATTCGAGTCATACTTAATTTTATAGACCCACTTACACCCAATTGGATGCTTTCCTTCCGGGAGTTCAACAATGTCCCAAGTGTGATTTAATTCTAGGGCTTTAATCTCATCCTTCATTGTCGTTTTCCAATTTTGGTCTTTGACGACTTCCTCAAACATCCTAGGTTCAACAAAATTATCAGCACAACATACAAACTCCTTGTATGAGGAAGATAAATTGGAACTAGTATAGTAATTTTGTATAGGATAAGGAACAACTCCCTGTTTAACCATCCCAGCTTCATGCTGATTGGACCCATTATCTGCATCCAATGGTTGAGATGGAAGATTAGAAGTTTCATAATCATTCAGCCATCTAGGTGGCCTCCTATCTCTTGCGGAGCGCCTATGCGAAGGAGGCGGAGGTGGGTGTAGATTATTTGGTTCAGTCTTGCCTTCCAGATTTTCAAATGTTCCCTGTGGCAAAATCTCATTTTCATATACAAAAGGGTTAGGTAGTGAAGGAGAGACTCCTCCTGGATTGTAACCATCCATTTCCTTGAAAAGAAACCTCTCTTCCACAAAGCTTACATGTCGGCTAACCATCATCATTTTCGTATTCAAATTATATAAAAGATAACCCTTTTGAGTTATGGGGTAACCCATGAAAACACATGCATCTGCCCGACAAGACAATTTATCAATATCATGCAATTTAGTAGCATAAGCTAAGCAACCAAACACTCTCAAAAATCCCAGAGAAGGCACATTACCATGAATCAACTCATATGAAGTCTTATAGTGCAGTACCTTACTAGGTGTTCTATTGATCAAGTAAGATGCAGCCCTAATACTCTCCCCCCAAAACTTAGTAGGCATACTTGCATGCAACATCAAGCATCTAGCAAATTCTAACAGATGTCTATGTTTCCTCTCCACAACCTCATTTTGTTGGGGAGTATAGGGACAAGAAGTTTGATGCAAAATACCTTTGTCATGAAAGAAAGAATTGATAGTGTAGTTCACAAATTCCAATCCATTGTTACTCCTTACTCTTTTAACATTTGCTTTATATTGAGTAGAAATATAAGTAATAAATGTCTTGATATGTAGAACAGATTCAGATTTATGTGACATAAGAAATATCTAAACCCCACGTGAAAAATCATCCACTATTGTTAAGAAATAACGAAAACCTTGATGTGTGGGTTCCTTATAGGGTCCCCAAACATCCATGTGTAACATTTCAAAATAGCAGGTAGTCTTAATTGTACTAACAGGGAAGGGGAGTCGAGTCTGTTTCGATTGGACACAAATGTCACAATGGACATTATCAGATAGGGTAACATGCTTCTTTATTTCAACCAAATGTTTGAGAACATGTAAAGGCGCATGGCCAAGTCTATGATGCCATATATCAGATTTTACATCTTTCAAAATGCATACAGTTGCAAAGAAGAAAGAAAAGCATTCGGAAATCGATAGGCGATCTAAGTGAACGTTTTCTTGCAACATATAAAGACCATGAGTGAGTTTACCAATCCCCTTGATCGTCCCACTCAAGGTGTCCTGCAAAACACACACATCAGGAAAAAACAAAGTTATACAATATGCATGGGATGTGAGTTGAGAAATAGATATTAAGTTGAATTTCAAGCCAAGGGCATATAGAACACCTTCTAAGGTAATATTGTTACCAATTTTCACATTTCCTATGTGTGTGACGATTAATCTCTCACCATTAGGTACCCTAATTCGCTTAATTGGACCATGATAAGTGCTGTAAGTGTGCAAATAATTCAGATTACCAACAACATGTATATTTGCTCCTGAGTCTAACAGCCATACAGGAGGAGAAGAAACAACATTAATCAAACCTGTAGATGAAGTTCCAACAGCACCCATAGTAGTATCCACGAGATCCTAAGGGGGGTCTTTCTTCTTATTATGAGAGTCCTTCTCAAGTAAACGTAGCAGCTGCTCATATGTTGAGCGGTAAGGTTCCCTGCAACTCCAATAGATTCAGAAGCTCCAAGTGCAGAAGTAGTACGAGTTGAAGACTCCCATATAGGTCTCGGCCTCCAATTAGCTGGGAAACCAATAATGTGGAAACATTGTTCCTTCTTGTGTCCCTTTCTGTGGCAATGTGAACACTTATCTAGTTGATTATTTCCTTGTCCTTGATAGGAGGTCTGATCTTGTTGATTATTTCCTCTTCCTTGATAGGAGGTCCGACCTCTGCCACGTCCCCCTCTTCCATTTGATGCAAACATCACAGTATTCTCAGGAGAAGGTTCAATGTGACTAGTGCCAAGAGATCGATGGGTCTCGTGTTGCGAAGTCATAGAGAATGCTTGATTGACTGCAGGTAGAGGCCTTAACATTAGAACATGATTCCGATCTTGGGAGTAGCTCTCATTAAGACCCATTAAGAATTGAAACAGCCGTTGTTCTTGAACAATTTTAGTATACTGTTGAGAAGTACGACACTCACATGAAGGCAGTGGGACAAGACTATCAAACTGTTCCCAATGATGTTTCAATTTAGAGTAATAGGCAGCCACAGAAAGGTTACCTTGGGTCAGTGTATTGATCGCACGGTGAAGGCTAAACGTTTTGGAACCATCAAACTTATCAAAACGTTCCTTCAAGTCATCCCATACAGATTTGGCATTCTCAGAAAAGGCAATACCTCCATAGAGAGATTTGTCAACAGAATTTATCAGCCATGACAGAACCACAGCATTGCACCTGTCCCACGTGCTCTTGAAATTATTGGTCTGATCCGCACGAGTACAGCTCCCATCAACAAATCCGTATTTATTCCTCCCCAACAAAGCTATACGCATTGAACGACTCCATATGGGATAATTTTCGGAGCCAATGAGGACGGCAGATACCAGCAGGGTGGCTTGCGTGTTAGAAGGATGAAGAAACAAGGGGTGATTAAAACCGAGGTGCCCTGGATCAGCAGCACGAGCTGAACTTTGACCATCCCCAGCCATGTCATTCGAAAGGGAGGAGAGCAAATTTTTGAGAATGAATTAAACCTCATAATGATTACTCAGAATTGAGAGACAAGGACCGAGGATGCCTTTGCTCGCTTGACTCGTTTTGAGATGCCAAGAACAGAGGTCATTTGAGACTTGTACCAGCGTCTCCAGTGAAGTTCATCGCTGAGATCGAGATCCACACGCCAAGAATAAAGTTCTTCCACCCAGATTACTCAATCGAACCGAGAAGGCTTGAACCACGCACCCAAAGCCTCGATGTGTAAGAGAAAATTGAATCAACCGTGGATTTCTGAACCACCGTGAGTCACCATCGAAATCAATTCTGGATTTCTAAACCACCGGGAGAACCGCCAAGAACAGGGGATGAAGAAAGAAGCAATCACAGACCACACCATCGGAACTCTACAAGAAACCACACCGACGATCTGTAAATCACGGACCACACCGTCAATGGGCAAGAGAACGACCACCGCGAGGCACCGTCAAAAATCAGGCAAGAATTGCGAAATGCCACCGCGAGCCACCGGCCAAAATCAGTCAAGAATCACGAAACACCAACGGAACTCAACCCATCGAACCACCAACCACCGCGAACCACCGTCAGAGCTCTGCAAGAAACCACAGAAGGGCGATGTATGATCGGGCGAAGGGAACCAGTCGCGCGTTGAGGGAACCAGACGCGCGTTGCCTTGCCCTAACCGTGAAAGCAAGATGAAACCGGGTCAAAAAATAACCGGACCCAAATTATTGAACCCAAAAAGATTTGGCTCTGGTACCATGTTAAAGTAAATGGACTTTTATCATTTCATGAACTAAACCAACTGTACAGTGTTAGCCCTATATAGGCCCAGACCACACACACACCCTTGTACGCTTCCTGTATGGGCCCAACATACACAGATACAATACTACTCCTAATTACAATCAACTAACACTAATATAAATCATGCAGAATCATATCATATGAAGGAAACAACTTTCTCACAGAGGAAGACATATGCAAGATTTATAGTGCCAAATGGAAATCACAAGAAAGAACGAGACGACAGTTTTGGGGATTTAAAAAGAATTATGCTATGTAGCAATGGATTTCTATTGACCTAGGGATTAGGATTACCTTGTTCATGAGAAATTCCCATGATCTACTCATTAAAATACATTAATACATTAGTGGTATTAGGATTACCTCGTTCATGGGAAATTCCCATGATCTACTCATTAAAATACATACATACAGTGGTATTATGATTACCTCGTTCATGGGAAATTCCCACGATCTACTCATTAAAATACATACATACAGTGGTATTAGGATTACCAGGTCTCCGCTTTGCTAACCTCCTAGAAGAATAACTGACACAAAGAAAGAATGGAGGAAGTAGTAGAGGAGAAGAGGAGTATTGAGTGTTCGCTAGGGTTAGGCGGCTATACCTCAGTTTATAATTAAAAATTGGGGTTTAGCTATGGGTTGGGCTCTTTAACTATTGCCAATTAATAAATTATAAAACAATACAAACATTATTAAATTCTAAATCTTTATTTACTATATTATTATTATCGTCATCATTATTATTAATAATAATTTGGGGTATTACAACAATGCTTTCGTGTTGGTGAAGAACTATATCTTGCTAATAAATTAACAAGAAATGATATAGCAGGAAGTGTGTGATTAGCAAGATACATTAGTACTTAAATAGCACTAAGGTATGGTACTTCTAGATTAAGTAGTTCTTTATCACCTTTTTCGCTAATTACCAGAAGTCAAAATGAGTCTTTATCCACCTGCAAAGACCTTAAATCACTGTGGTACATAATGGATGTGACTTATTCATGTAGAATCGCTCTAGGATCTTTCTTGTATAAGCTTCTTGATATACAAAGATCCTATCTTTGAGGGACTCGATCGTAATCCAAGACAAAATTTTGTTCTTCTCAAGTCCCTCATTTCAAATTCTTTCTTCAAAAAATTAATATCTTTTGAAGCTCGCAAGAGTTCCAATGATGTTGATATCATCAACATAAACAACAATTATAGCAAACTCACTTCTAGATCTTTTCATAAAGATGCATAAGCATGTTGGATCTTTTTTTTTTTTAATCATTCTTTGAACAAATATTTACTAAATTGAATATACCATATACTCCCTGATTGCTTCATGCATACATGGAATTATTTAACTTAAATGAGTGTTGTTACCGAGAACTTGCATTTCATGCTTCTGGCACCTTGAGCCCTTCACAGACTTGTGCTTTTGGCACCTGCTAATGAATTTTTGGCTCATGATCCTTATTATCATTAATGATAGTACGTAAATTCTATATTCTAACAAAATATGTCATCAACATTTATTTTGGTCCCATTGAATTCTATTCTTAACATAGTTTATTGAGTCTCTTTATTTTCACACATGTATTGAGTTTCTTTATTTTCACACATGTTAGGTATCTGGGTCTCTTATGGGACTTCAACATTCTCTTCTTGAGATAATAACTCTTTAGGAGATGACTCTTCTAGAACTACTAACTTTTCTTGATTATTCTTGACTTGACCATATATATTTCTAGGTCCTTTTCTCTTTCGAGGATTTTTATCTTTAGAACCGATGGGCCTGCCGCGCTTCAGGTCTACCTTAAATTCATTCATAATAGGTCGCCTTTCAGGGATATCAATTCTAATAAGAGCATTAGCAGATGGGACATACATGTGACTTTATCACTTTCTTTGGGTCGAAAATGCTTCGGCACTTGATTAGCTAAATTATGTAAATGGTTTATCTTTTGAACTTCAAGTTCACATTGTTTTGTACAATGATCAAAATAAGCCAATGATAATTCATTATGGCTGATCTTTTTACTCAACTACTTATTTAATGTTGGGAAAACTGATTCATTAAAATGAAAATCGACAAATCATGCCGTAAGTAAATCTCCGTGGATGGTTCTAAATATTTTATGATCAAAGGAGATTCATACCCAACTGCGTGCATGAACAATCCCTTTTTTTTAGCTTGATCCTTGTTGAAATGCTCAAAATCATTAGGGATTGGACTCTACCATTGTACCTGAGTTAAAGACAATCCAAGAGAAAGATGAAGAAAGGAATTTTGAGTGTTGATTTTCCTTTTTGAATGTAGAGAGGTATTATGATCTTTTAATAATATTAAGAAATACCTAAGTAGGCATCTTAACCTAAATATGAATTTATTAAAAGTTTAATCTTAAATTTAAATTTCGATATTTTAGCTAAATTTAATTGATATTTTGTTTCTAAAGTTTACTCCCTCCGCCCCAAATATAAGTTTCAAATATGAGAATAGGTCCATTCCAAAACAAAAGTTTTGTTTTAGTTGTATCTCAATGTCTTTTGTTTTTTTACAACTTTACCTTTGAGTGTATTTATTGCATTTATTATCTCTTTTATTTATTCTCTTTACAAATAAGAGCATTGTTTTTTTTTTAAAAAAAAAAAATACTTATTATTTTAACTGCTTTTTTGATAACGGTAAATTGGTTATTTGAAGCTTATATTTAAAGATAAATGAAGTAATTTTTTGATTTAATTCAGGGATTCTTTTTCAAAACTTAGAACGCAAAATATTTTCACCTATCTTAACAAGTCCCCCCCCCCCCCCCCCCCCCCCCAACAAAAAAAAAAAAAAAGAATTTTCCCTAAATTTATCACCAACAAAAACAATAACAAGACTTACCTATTTTTCAAAAACTTTGAAAATTTTAAATTAGGATGATGATTTTGTTATTGTCAAATTATAAATTACAACTTTTAAGCTAGTACTATTAAAATTGGAACTAACTTAAGAGTTGGATGAAAGTAAGGGGGTTAAAAATATAATTCTCCCTTTTCTTCATTTTCTGCCACACTCTTTATAATGTCATTTCTCTCGGCTCAGTTCGGTACACCACCTTTGCAATGTCGCCTAGTGTCAGAGACCTACAGTTAACTACTCGTGTCGTTGCTCGTGAAACCTCTTCCGTCGTTGATTCCAGCGACCTCGAGGATGTCCGGCTCTTGGACTCACTGGCGGATCTTCTTAGGGACAAGGGGGGCCATCCCCCCCCCCCCCAAGAAATTCAGATTTTTTTTTCTTAACTCTCTCATGACGGTGAAATTTGGCACTGAGCGCCGAAGGTAGGTTTGATCTGGTTGATAGGGATAATAGTTTTGGGTTATGCAAAGAAAGAGGGAGCTTAGAGAGGATGAGGATGGGGGCATTTAATGAATGAGGAAGGGACTAGACATAGAATTTCACTGCTTGAGCCGGTGTCAGGTGTGAATGGTGTTCCGGTTATATACGCTGAAGTAGTTGGCGTTTTGTGATTATTCATAATTTTAACTTCCTTTAAACTAATACGATCGTATATAATATTCATTGTAAATTGCTCCAGTGTTGGTTCGCATGAGAATTTCCATCGAAAAGTCATCATTTGCTTCCTTTTTCTTAATTTAATATCTTCACTTTCTACCTTGTGCGCGCAACTTGTATAATACTCCTGGTAGAAAGTCAAGTAGTGTCGTCCCTATACGTAACTATTTTAAGCATCATGCGATCATGATGACATGCATATAATTACGCAGTTAAAGATCGATTCACATTTGATATACATGGTTTATTAAAGAGACGATGAATCGATAGATGTAAATATGTGTGTGTGTGAAAGCATCATTTCAAGGCAGAACAAGAACTTATGGAGATGAAGAGAGGTAAAGGGGTTTAAAGGGAATGTATATGATAAAGTTGTTAGCATCATACATTGTTAAAATACTTGTATTATAAATCTAAATATTTTAAACATGTTAAATAATCATAAAATTTTTTAATTAGTTAATGAATATATATTTAGCCCCCCAAAAATTTATCTCAAGATCCGCCACTGCTTGGACTCCTATGAAAAAACGGATTGTTCATTTGGATCTGAAGACGTAATCAAACGGATTCAGGTCAGAGTCTCTGGGATGACCTGTGCTGCCTGCTCCAATTCCGTTGAAGCAGCTCTCAGTGCCTCCGTTGCTCTGCTTCAGAATAAGGCTGATGTCGTTTTCAACTCAAGTCTGGTCAAGGTTACTATTTCCTTGTTTGGCATTAATTAATGATCAACTGTTTGATTCGAAATGTTAATTGCGGACTAGATTTCGCTCTCAGATTTGGGTTGTTTCCTCATTTAATGTTACCTGCTGCTAATCTGAGTAATTCTTGCTTTCCCTGTGTTTCTGTACTAATCATAGATCCCTCATCTCGTGATCGCTTTTTTCTACTTTAATCAAGGACATACATTTTCATTTATCACGAACATGTTGTTGGGTTTCTCTTCTAATCATTTTTTCATTATCCCTCATCATCTCTAAATCATATCCATCTAATCAATCACAGTACTACTTTAACATCTCTTTCCTGTTCCCAATCAACGGCCTAGATGGGGCTGATGAGGGAAAAGGAGAAAAAAGATGAGGAGAAGATCCTCTTCCTCTTATTATACATTTATACCTGTCTGGTTTGTGTCAGATATTTGAATAGAGAAGTTTTAATGCATGATTATGCTTCCTGCTTCACATTTTTGTTCTCAAGCTTCAAACTCTCCATTTGTCTACTTCACATGCTCAGGGATTGTATTTTAGATAAACGTGTTCATTTTAAGGGATCATATATTCGACTTCTATATCTTGACAATGTATCTCACTTTTAAATTGTATTCATAGTGCTCGACCTCGAACTATTTACTTTCTAATTATGACTGCAGTCAGCTATTGGTGTATTTCATAAGTTAATTTTGTGCATTTTCTTTCCTTTCCATATGAACATTACTGCATATGATTGATTCTGGACCTAAGGACATGTTAATTCTCTGTACGCTCTTCAATGGTCAGGATGCGCAATGGTTGATCCCCTCTTTGTCTCTTATACTATCTCAAATCACGAACTTTTGAACTGATGCACGTCTCCTCTTCTCGTAGTGTATATTACTGCTTTGATAGTAGTAAAACATAATATCACGATCAGAAGCCACTCAGGCAGGTCTCTTTTACAATTTCTGAAAACTGGAAATTGATTATGTTTCTTGAACGTCATAAACATGAACACCTGCATGATTGAGCTGAAATTAAATTTGGGTTCTAACTTTGAGGGAGGACGAGAGAAGAAGGGAGAGAGTTATAGAGATTGTTTGAGCCCACCCACTCCTCTCTCTTCCTCTACCTCCCTCTTTCCAAATTTACCTGGTGTATTACTTGGTAAATGTGGAAAATGTTAGCTGAAAAGCTGGTGATAGATACTGTGCAGAGTTTTAACCTTTCTTTACTACTATTTTTTTTTTTTTTTTTTTTCCTGAAAGGGTGATGGAAGCTTATATTAAGTACATATTGAAATATATTTTGAACTTTTGTCTGAAACCAGGATGAAGACATTAAAAATGCAATTGAAGATGCAGGATTTGAAGCAGACATATTACCTGAGACCAGACATATTACCTGAGACCAGTACAGTTGGACCAAAACTGCAACAAACCCTGGTTGGACAGTTCACAATTGGTGGTATGACATGTGCAGCCTGTGTAAATTCTGTTGAGGGTATTTTGAGGAATCTTACTGGGGTCAAAAGTGCTGTTGTAGCTTTGGCAACTTCCTTGGGGAAAGTTGAATATGATCCAACTACAATTAGTAAAGATGATATAATCAATTCAATTGAAGATGCTGGTTTTGAAGCTTCATTTGTACAGAGTAGCGAGGAAGATAAAATAATTTTAGGGATTGTTGGTTTGTACAGCCTTATTGATGCACAAGTTTTAGAAGCCATGCTCAGCAGTATGAAAGGAGTAAAACAGTTTCATTTTGATCAGATATCACGTAAACTGGAAGTTCTTTTTGATCCTGAAGTTCTCAATTCTAGACCCTTAGTTGATGGGATTGAAGGAGGAAGCAATGGGAAGTTTAAACTACATGTTAGGAGCCCGTATGCAAGAATGGTCTCTAAAGATGTTGAAGAGATCACAACTATGTTTCGACTTTTTACCTCAAGCCTGTTCCTGAGTGTGAGTACCTTAGTTCTTGACTCTCTTATACCTTCATGAATCTTCATTGGACACCTTTTGAAATGCTTTAAATGCTTCTTTTCTTTGTGCCTTTGTATCAGATTCCACTTTTTCTAATTGGTGTAGTTTGTCCCCATATACCATTGATATACTCCTTACTACTTTGGAGATGTGGGCCTTTCCTCATGGATGATTGGCTTAAGTGGGCATTAACTAGTATAATTCAATTTGGGATTGGAAAGCGCTTCTACATTGCAGCTGGCAGAGCCCTTAAGAATGGTTCAACTAACATGGATGTGTTGGTTGCTTTGGGAACTACAGCTTCTTATGTCTATTCTGTTTGTGCCCTTCTTTATGGTGCCCTTACTGGATTTTGGTCTCCGACGTATTTTGAAACAAGTGCCATGTTCATAACATTTGTATTGTTGGGGAAGTATTTGGAATGCCTTGCAAAAGGGAAGACATCAGATGCCATCAAAAGTTAGTAGAACTGGCCCCTGCGACGGCCTTGTTGGTAGTCAAAGATAAAGGTGCATTAACTTTTTCTGTGCTTCATATTCGTAAAGAAATATAGATGGTGAAATGTCTTCAGGCTTTGATTATATTATGTTTGAGGTGCCGGCTCTTGATTGAAGGCCACATTATTTATCATCTTCTTGATTGTAGTCCAATGTTATACTAGAACTTGGAGATTAATGGTTTAAATTTATTTCTTTTCTAGGTGATAAACCTATTGAAGAGAGGGAAATAGATTCATTGCTCATTCAGCCTGGTGACATATTAAAGGTTCTTCCTGGTACTAAGATTCCTGCAGATGGTACCGTTACATGGGGCTCAAGTTATGTAAATGAGAGTCTGGTAACCGGTGAAGCTGTGCCCGTTTCAAAGGAAGTTAATGCATCTGTTATTGGAGGTACTATAAATTTACATGGTGTCCTTCACATTCAAGCCACCAAAGTAGGAGCTGATACAGTTTTGAGCCAGATAATTAGTTTGGTGGAGACAGCCCAGATGTCCAAAGCCCCTATTCAGAAATTTGCTGATTATGCCTTTGTTTAATCATTCTGCGGTGGATGACCCACTTATGTTTCATTGGTTATAGTGTTAAATAATTTGGATACGTATTTTTTTTCCATAGACTAAAGTTGCATTTTCTTTTCTCTTAGCTTATGAAGTGTTTCCAATGTTCTGTAAACTGTTTCCAGTTTCTACATGGCCCGGTTTTTGTCAACGGGTCATGATTGCATTAGTTTAATTTTTAAATAATGATAAATAATCAAGCTTTGGGGTTTACAATTCTCATTGATGTATAGACTTGCTCTGCTGGATGATCCACTTAGTTTATGATTGTTCTGTACTTCTGTGTTTCTCTGTCTTTTTTCTTTTCTGCAGAGTTTACTTGGTTTAGCATACCTCATCTTACAAGAAGATGCTTTGAATGGCAATCAGAGAGCACCTAGTTAGTTTGTAGGATGCTTTCTTCTGTCAATTTATTCATAAAATGGGATTTATTGAATCCATCATTTGAAATTTAGGTTTTTTTCCTAGTTAAAGTAGCTAAAAAAAGAACTGTGCTACTTTATGTTTTCCTTTATCTTTATAATATTTAGACGCTGTGTTGCCCTTAGCTGTAGTTATAAATACAACTCAATTACCTTTCTTTTGTCTTGCAGGTAGCAAGCATTTTTGTCCCTACAGTTGTTTCTTTGGCATTATTAACATTATTGGGTTGGTAAGTTCACTATGACTAGTATGGGCACAATGATAAAGATGGATTTTTATTGTAATCGCAATGCTTTATGCCTACTTACTCTCTTAATACTTTGGGTTGATCATCATAGGTATGTTGCTGGAGCTCTAGGAGCTTACCCTGACGAATGGCTGCTGAAAAACGGAAATCACTTTGTTTTTGCTCTTATGTTTGCAATATCTCTGGTGGTGATTGCATGTCCCTGTGCACTTGGCTTGGCAACACCAACTGCTGTCATGGTAACAACAGGTGTTGGGGCTAAGAATGGGGTGTTAATTAAAGGAGGGGATGCCTTGGAAAAGGCTCAGATGGTGAAGCACCTAATATTTGATAAAACAGGTACTTTAACTCAGGGAAAAGCCACTGTTACGACTGCCAAGGTATTCACAGGAATGGAACGGGGAGAGTTTCTTAATCTATTGGCTTCTGCAGAGGTGACTTCCAATTCCTTGATCATTTTCACCTGCTTTGGTTCTTGTTGTCTTCTGCCGGATGAGCAGATTAACTTTCCCAACAGGGCTTATGCATTTTGTGTCAAGAATAAATTAGAAAGGATTTGCCACCTCCAATATCCTCAATATAAGGGTTAGATAACGAATTTATAGACATTTAAAACATTAGGTAGTCCTGAAAAAATATTTCAAGGTGTTAGGTGCAACTTGACCCATTTTAAATTGAAGTGATTGTCAAATATTAAAAAGTATTTGCTTCAAGGTCGTTAGCTTTGCGTCTATACGTTTGTAGAAGTTCATAATTATGTTTAAAAAAAGTTAATTTTCGACCGTGTATATTATATAATGTTTTAAAATTAATATTATGAAAATGAAAATTAGTATAATTTTAGAGTATACGTAAAGTATGTATAGTGGATTTAGAGGACATTTTTCAGATAATTTTAAATTTATAATTAAAATTGCTCATTTTGAAAAAATGGACCTTCAGGTCCATTAACTGGAAGGATGCTTTTTCTAAAAATGGAAATAAGCCTATATATTGAAATTTTTTATTGTTAATTGAAATATATATAATTCTTTTTTATTTGATGGAAATCAAGTATAATATATTCACTAGTACAAATTTATGAATTTATAAGGCTTAATACATCACAATGACATATGATAAACGTTATGTATGTCGAGGCGGAAGACGCGTAAAATTATATAATGCTTAAAAGTAACGGTTAATTATGCGAACTATCATGTGTTACGAGGCAAAATTTGCGAAAACGCAAAAATATGGTTGTAGTTAATAATTGTCATTTATTTAGCAATAAAAGTGACGATTATTTCAAAACAATCATCATATAACAATTATAAATGATTCATCTTCCAACCTTACATCAGCTAAAACACAATCATAGCAGTTATATCTATTGATCGTAAAGTGTGAACAACAAAAACAACATTTCATAATAAACAAACGCAATTTAATGGACAAATCTAAGAAGCACTTTTTTAAATTCTCGCTTGGTCCAACACCAAGTACCAGTTTTCCTAAATTAAATATCCTTTATAGAGAAGTATTCATTTCTATTTATATTGATATATTCCTTTTGTTTTTAGTACTTTTCTAAAAGCACCTTTTCATAACTCTGTCATTCTCTACCTCATCATGGTCAGATCTAGATAGCTCTTTCCATTCGCCCTCCTCCTTCTCCACATACTCGCTCTCCTCCTCTAAAAGTCACTCCTATCCCACCACCGTCTCCACCACCACTACCACCTCCACAAGCTCCTCACCCTCCTCCTCCACCAGCCACAATCTCTTCTGCCTCCTCAAATTAATGGAGGCTTTACTGTAGACATTGGCCAGCCTTGACCGTTCCACAAAGCGTCTCGCTAAACATGCTCACGAGTATGAACATGAAGTTAGACCTCATCGTTCATTACAATCAAATTATATATGATCACTTCCGTCGGACCCATTATCTCCTTCCTCAAATGTCGATGATGAGCCAAGCAAGGGGGAGGGGCAAGAGGAATAGGATAGCAATAGTGGTGATGACTAAAAACCAATACTATTTTTTTAAAAAAAATTTGAATATTAAAAAGAATCAACCGTTAGGGCAATGTAGCTCAAAAATATTTTTTAAAAAATAATTGTCTCTTCTTGATTATCAGTTAAAAAAAAAACCATTACTTATGTTAACCGTTGTAATTTATACTGACACGTTTGGTTCTATAACGTAGCCTTTTCCATTCCAAAGGACACAATCCGCTAGATAACCTGTGGAACCCATTTAGCCATCCACTTCTATTTCAAATTCTAACTTTTGTTCTTTATCAAATTATATGGGAGAGCAAGGACACATGGACAAGAATAGCAAGGGGAAACTGACATGTCCCATTCGCACTCTCAGTTTCTTTTTCTTTTTTTTTTTTTTCTTTTTAATTATATTATGGGGTTGAATAATTTTAAAAAAGTCAAATAAATTATGGTTATTATGTAAGCCCTATCACTTTTCAAAATACCATATCAAATACCTAACAATTATTAAGAAATCACCATCACCAATTACAAAATCTGTCAACTGTGATGTTAAAACCATGAGCTTTCATTTAAAGGTTCATTTCGGCTGTAAATTATAAACCATAAGAAAATGTCACTTTTCATAACAGTTCTAAACTTAGAATTGTAAGCAAATTATGTCAAGTCTTTTAAAACACAAGCTATGTTGCACATCTTCACTTTTCCAAGTTATTACACTTAACACGCTGGTCTTTGTTTGAACATTACTCCATCATCTTTGGAACCCCACAACCCAAGTTGACTTTTCTAGTCGTTGACGGTCATATCTAGATAAACTACATCCTCTACTACTTTGTTTAAACTTTGGTTTAACAGCCGTGTGAGTCACTTTAATTGCCCTAACTTGCTTTTTTCATTTCAGATCCCTAGCTATTATGTATATATGTAACTAACACAAAATATTAAATAAACTTTAATCAATTGATACTTAGTGTTACATCAATTTTCATGATGATATTTATCTTTCTTCATATTTATATATAACTTATAACATTATAAATAAATAAATAAATAATTGACCTCAAATAACGTTATAAAATTTAAACCTTGGAATTATCAAATATTTTTCATAATTAGCACCTACCAGCGTCACATGGGAAAATATAAGCGAGCATGGCATGGAGTCCAATTTTCCTTTTTGAAAGGAACAAGTTTTTAGCGTTCACTTATACACTTAACTAGTGTTCATATCCTAACATCCCATGTTTTGTTGTATACTTCTCCGTCCTCATTTCTATAAGGCCTTGTTTTCTGAATTGGTCAAGGTTATTTTTTAATATGGTCTGAATAGAAAATGGTTTTTACCATTTAACCTTCATTAATTATTTCCCTCATACATTCACCTTTATCATTTTTCTCATTACCACTCTCCCTTTATCCACTTACAAATAAGGGAATATTTGGAAAAACACATATTTCTTACATATTTTTTTTATTCTTAACTAGTTTTAACTATTTTCTTAAATAACTCAATCTAGCTAACATGACCTTATAAATAGGAACGGATGGAGTACACTACAAAAGTAAAACAACTTGTTATGGATAAAACTACCAATGGTTCCGTCACTAATTTCCCATGAACATTCCATTGCTAAATTTACTGACGCTAATTTTTGGTCACTAAATTAACGATCGAATTTTTTGTCACTAATTTCCATTGAATATTTAGCATATATGAGATACTTGGTTCGGATTTGATGTACTCCCTCCGGTCCTAATTATAAGACACAGTTGACTTTTTTTGAGAAATTAAGGAAGCTAATTAAATTACTTTAGAGCATTTTTATTTTTATTTTGTTTCTTCAAAGTAATTAGTTTGACTAATAAATTAATGTATAATCCAAAAATATACAACATATAAAATAATTAAGTAACTTATTTAACTTCTTTAATCTCTCCAAACAAAGTCAACTATGTCTTATAATTAGGATCGGAGGTAGTAATATTTAAATAACCATCATACAATGTGCATCTCTCATACTTGGATATTTGTTCCCTTGCAATTAAGTCTCAGCGATTATATCCTTGAAATGTATCTATAATTGATGAAAACAGTCCTTCCTCTCCAACAATTGTTAGAATGCATGTATAGTAGCACAAGTTGTTGATTATTTCTTCTGATAGGTTCGCACGAGACTATCGCCTTTTGTTATTCAAACCATTACAATTTGTCATGTATCCAATCCATTGACTAGCTCTTATATAATGTAGTCATGATTTTAGGAGTTAATCATTTTGATTAAAAGATATAATTGTGGAAAATTATTAATTAGATATGGATTAGGAAGTGTAAACAAATATTAAATTGACTACCAATTCTCATGCTTTTGACAATTGTTGTTTGACTCATGAGTTGACTTTCTGTTTTGAACGTTTTTACATTTATAACTTTTATGTCAGCTTACTTTTAAATTCATGTTAGATGCAAACTCAACTAAATTCACAAGTTCTCACAAGTATCAATTTTGCCCAATTTATCCTTATTAATACACTTTGGGAGATGTCTAAACATTTAATACATTTTTTTTTTAATTTTTACCCTTTATTAATTATATGTCTCTTTCATCACTTTTTCCATTCATTCTCTCCCCACCCACCTTATTTATAATTATTTCTAAATAAGGGTGTTATTAGAAAACGAGTTGCATTTTTTACTTATTTATGTTCTTTAATTAATTTTAACTAACTTTTGGTCGGGCGAGCATTATAACAATTATTCCCTATCATAACTTCATAAGTACGCCTCTCCTGTCGATGAGTGTCAATCAGAAAACTTTTTCGGGAATCAAAGCATTGATGATAGTTTTCATGAAAAATAATATTTAGAGTATATTGCGTTTAAGTAATTAATGAATGACAGAAACAATATTAGTAAATCAGCTTGTACTAGCTGCCACCACTTCCTCTTTATCAGGCAAAGAATCTTCTTATTCCTTGTTTTGGTTTGTTAGCCACAGAAAAGGAGTTTGACAAAGTTTAATTATGTGATTGTTTGGAGCTATTTATCATAAACACGTTAACACAGGCAAAAGGTTGACAACGAGTGAAAAAAATCCATGAGCATGCCTTTAGCTATCTTTGACAAGTCAGAAAAGTTCTTCACAATACTGGTCTCATCAATAGAATATGGTAAATCTTCCAATATATATATATATATATATGAACCTAGATGTTAGGGTACATGATGCAGAAATTAAGTTAGGAAAATAATAGTAATAAGAAAGCATGACAATGAAAGGATAATTAGATTTAAAGGGCTACATACTGGTTCTTTTTATAAAGAATAATTATTAAAATCATGTGGTTCAAAATGTTAGTGAAAATTAATAAATGTGTGCCTTTTATACATTTCTTTCCAATTATTCTTGTTTGAAAAGATTGTATATGGGTGATAACAAGTAAAAATTAATTGGAAAGAGATAATGAGCCATTTACACTTAATGAGGGTAAAAATGGAAATATGAGGCCAAATTTTCAGACAAGAAGTTTTCCCTTACTTAAGGACCACTTATATAAGAGAGAATGTTCCTAATAAAAATGGCCAAAAAGAATATTATAATTCATGAGAACTGTAAATGTATAAGGAGTTATATTAAGAATTTAGAATGTAAAAGGCAAAAGGAAAAAAAGAAGGAAAATCTTAAGGCCCATTTTAGCAAAAAAATGTTAAAAAAGTCACATGTCAAAAAATGCACCAGGGCATTTTCTAGTATTATTTCATAAAATGTTAACAACTAAATCTATCACATTATCAACTAAATCAATACCCATTAACAACTAAATCAAGAACATTAACAACAATATCCTAACAACTAAATTAGTACCGGTTAACAATTATATCAGTAGATGTTAACAACTAATGTCTTATGAAATAATATCGAGAAAAGGTCCGGAGCCTTTTTGTGATATGCAACTTTTTTTGGGGCATTTTTTAATATTTTTTGCTAAAATGGGCCCTAAACTGGATTTTTCAAACAAAAAAAAAAAAAAGAAAGAAAAAAAAATCCTTTCATGTCTATTATGGTAGGCCTTAGACCTGTAGCGAATATTCCTCTTCCAATTTTTTTTTTCAAAAAAAATTTATGTTAACACGAATTCGCACATGAAACAAATAGCAATGAGTATTTACGACAAGGTTGACCCCTATTTTCGAACTTTTCTGAAGGGGCAAA
The DNA here is from genome assembly GCA_019022655.1 of Acacia acuminata. Taxonomy (NCBI): domain Eukaryota; kingdom Viridiplantae; phylum Streptophyta; class Magnoliopsida; order Fabales; family Fabaceae; genus Acacia; species Acacia acuminata. The sequence continues at coordinate 46,290 of JAFJYI010000398.1, read as the reverse complement.
AACGGAATTTTCTTTAGACAAGTGGTTTTTGTATAAATATTTTGAGAAAAATATTTTTGTACAATTTTTACTTAAAACACAGTATCACAAAACTGTTTTGACTTCCAGAACAAAATCACACAAAACAAAATCAAACAAGTGTGTAATTTTTTTAAAACATTCTGTCACTAAATCTATAGACACAACTTTTTCGTCACTAAATTAGCGAAGGATTTTTTTTCGTCTCTAAATTAGTGGCGCTATTTTTCGGTTCAAACCTATTACAAAATTTTAAAAAAACTTCCTCCTAATTTTGGTCACTATTTTTTAGAGACAAAAAAATTCAGGCGCTAAAAATTCTAGTGTCACTAAAGCAATTAGACATCGATAAAAATTCTAGTGTCACTAATAAAGCAATTAGACTAAAAAGAATTATCGACAAAAATTCTCTCAATGATCAGATACTAATTTCATCACAACATTGATTAGCGACCAAAAATTATGAGGGTTATAACCTATTTTGTAGTGGCTCACCACTCAAACACTTGATTTTTCGATCTGTTAGAAATCTTCCACATTTCTCTAACGTGAAAATGATCACCAACCCATTTGTTGATATTGCAATCCAACATTTTCCTTGTCCCAATCTGCTTGTTCACAAAAAATGCTAATTAAGCCACACTGTTTTACATTTCTTACTGTTGTGTTCTTCAGGCACAATAATGACTGAGAGAAGATAAAAATAGAAAATAAACCAATATCCAGCATATATGGGATACTTGGAAGGTTCATATTTGATGTACTGTTTAAATAATTATTATACAATGCACGTATCTCGTAGATATTTGTTTCCTTGCACTTAAATCTTAGGGATTATATCCTTGAAATGTATCTATCATTTATGAAAATAGCCTCTCCTTGTAAGGACCGCGAGAGTCGATTTTTCCATCTTTGAAAACTCCTCCACAGTTGTCTACTGGGAAAATGTTCATCTGGCCGTTTGTTCATATTACCATCTATCACGTTCATTAAAATGTCTCTTGCTCTCCCACTATTCAAAGTATGTTACTTTTGTTTCCTGGGAATGAAAATGATCACCACTTAAGCTGGTTTCTAGCTGAGTTGCCCCAGCTTGCAAGTAACCTAACATGAAAAGTCCAGAACGTATTAGACCGCATGGACAGTCACACACGTTGATTATTATTTATGGTGATTGCTTTCTTCGATCGGATAGGTTCAGGCAACACTATCGCCTTTTGTTATTTGAACCATTATAATTTTTCTTGTATCCAATCCATTGACTAGCTTTTATATAATGTGGTCATGAGTTTATTAGTTAATTATTTGGATTAAAATATATAATTGTCGATAATTATTAATAAGGTAAGATTTAGGAAGTATAAGCACAAATCAACATACAAATGCAACTGCCAATTCTCATACCCAGGTGTGCCCATTTGCACATTTATATCACTTAATATATAACGGTTACCGCTAAGGAACGTCATGTATATCGAGGTAGAGGGTGCATAAAAATATATAATGCTTAAAAGCAACGGTTAATTGTGCGCACAGTTAATTTCCTCTCTAATTTTGGTTACAATATTCTTCATGACAAAAACATTAAGTAATTAAAAATTCTAGTGTCACTAAAGCAATTAGTCATCGCTAGAAATTCTAGTGTCACTAAAGCAATTAGCCAAAAAAGAATTACCAACAAAAATTATATCAATGATATGATATTAATTTCATCACTAAATTGATTACCGGCCAAATATAAGCTATTTTTTGCAGTGGTCCTCCACTCAAACACCGGTTGATTTTTCTATATGTTAATAATCTTCCACATTTCTCTAACGTGAAAATGATCACCAACCCATTTGTTGATATTGCAATCCAACATGTTCCTTGTCCCAATCTGCTTGTTAACATAAAATGCTAATTAAGCCACACTGTTTTACATTTCTTACTGTTGTGTTCTTCGGCACAATAATGACTGAGAGAAGATAAAAATAGAAAATAAACAAAGATCCAGCATATATGGGATACTTGCAAGGTTCATATTTGATGTAATGTTTAAATAACCATTATACAATGCACGTATCTCGTAGATATTTGTTTCCTTGCACTTAAATCTCAGCGATTATATCCTTGAATATCTATCATTTATGAAAATGGCCCCTCCTTGTCAGGACCACGAGAGTCGATTTTTCCATCTTTGAAAACTCCTCCACAGTTGTCTACTGGGAAAATGTTCATCTGGCCGTTTGTTCATATTACCATCTATCACGTTCATTAAAATGTCTCTTGCACTCCCACTATTCAAAGTCTATTACTTTTGTTTCCTGGGAATGAAAATTATCACCACTTAAGCTGGGTTCTAGCTGAGTTGCCCTCTCTCGCAAGTAACCTAACATGAAAAGTCCAGAACTTATTAGACCGCATGGACGACAGTCACACATGTTGATTGTTATTTATTGTGGTTGCTTTCTTCGATCGGATAGGTTCACGCAACACTATCGCCTTTTGTTATTTGAACCATTATAATTTGTCTACTATCCAATCCATTGACTAGCTCTTATATAATGTGGTCATGAGTTCATTAGTTAATTATTTGGATTAAAATATATAATTGTCGATAATTATTAATAAGGTAAGGTTTAGGAAGTATAAGCACAAATCAACATACAAATGCAACTGCCAATTCTTATACCCCGGTGTGCCCATTTGCACATTTATATCACTTAATATATAACGGTTACCGCTAATGAACATCATGTATGTCGAGGTAGGGGGTGCATAAAAATATATAATGCTTAAAAGCAACGGTTAATTGTGCGCACAGTTAATTTCCTCTCTAATTTTGGTTACATTATTCTTCATGACAAAAACATTAAGTAATTTAAAAATCTAGTGTCACTAAAGCAATTAGTCATCGCTAGACATTCTAGTGTCACTAAAGCAATTAGCCAAAAAAGAATTACCAACAAAAATTATATCAATGATATGATATTAATTTCATCACTAAATTGATTACCGGCCAAATATAAGCTATTTTTTGCAGTGGCTCTCCACTCGAACACCGGTTGATTTTTCTATCTCTTAGAAATCTTCCACATTTCTCTAACGTGAAAATGATCACCAACCCATTTGTTGATATTGCAATCCAACATTTTCCTTGTCCCAATCTGCTTGTTCACATAAAATGCTAATTAAGCCACACTGTTTTACATTTCTTACTGTTGTGTTCTTCAGGCACAATAATGACTGAGAGAAGGTAAAAGTAGAAAATAAACCAACATCCAGCAAATATGGGATACTTGCAAGGTTCATATTTGATGTACTGTTTAAATAACCATTATACAATGCACGTATCTCGTAGATATTTGTTTCCTTGCACTTAAATGTCAGCGATTATATCCTTGAAATGTATCTATCATTTATGAAAATGGCCCCTCCTTGTCAGGACCACGAGAGTCGATTTTTCCAACTTTGAAAACTCCTCCACAGTTGTCTACTGGGAAAATGTTCATCGGGCCGTTTGTTCATATTACCATCTATCACATTCATTCAAATGTCTCTTGCACTCCCACTATTCAAAGTCTGTTACTTTTGTTTCCTGGGAATGAAAATGATCACCACTTAAGCTGGTTTCTAGTTGAGTTGCCCCAGCTTGAAAGTAACCTAACATGAAATGTCTAGAACTTATTAGAACGCATGGACAGTCACACACGTTGATTATTATTTATGGTGATTGCTTTCTTCGATCGGATAGGTTCACGCAACACTATCGCCTTTTGTTTTTTGAACCATTATAATTTGTCTTGTATCCAATCCATTGACTAGCTCATATATAATGTGGTCATGAGTTTATTAGTTAATTATTTGGATTAAAATATATAATTGTCGATAATTATTAATAAGGTAAGGTTTAGGAAGTATAAGCACAAATCAACATACAAATGCAACTGCCAATTCTCATACCCAGGTGTGCCCATTTGCACATTTATATCACTTAATATATAACGGTTACCGCTAATGAACGTCATGTATGTCGAGGTAGAGGGTGCATAAAAATATATAATGCTTAAAAGCAACGGTTAATTGTGCGCACAGTTAATTTCCTCTCTAATTTTGGTTACAATATTCTTCATGACAAAAACATTAAGTAATTTAAAAATCTAGTGTCACTAAAGCAATTAGTCATCGCTAGAAATTCTAGTGTCACTAAAGCAATTAGCCAAAAAAGAATTACCAACAAAAATTATATCAATGATATGATATTAATTTCATCACTAAATTGATTACCGGCCAAATATAAGCTATTTTTTGCAGTGGCTCTCCACTCAAACACCGGTTGATTTTTCTATCTGTTAGAAATCTTCCACATTTCTCTAACGTGAAAATGATCACCAACCCATTTGTTGATATTGCAATCCAACATTTTCCTTGTCCCAATCTACTTGTTCACATAAAATGCTAATTAAGCCACACTGTTTTTCATTTCTTACTGTTGTGTTCTTCGGGCACAATAATGAATGAGAGAAGATAGAAATAGAAAATAAACAAAGATCCAGCATATATGGGATACTTGCAAGGTTCATATTTGATGTACTGTTTAAATAAACATTATACAATGCACGTATCTTGTAGATATTTGTTTCCTTGCACTTAAATCTCAGCGATTACATCCATGAAATGTATCTATCATTTATGAAAACGGCCCCTCCTTGTCAGGACCACCAAAGTCGATTTTTCCATCTTTGAAAACTCCTCCACAGTTGTCTACTGGGAAAATGTTTATCGGGCCGTTTGTTCATATTACCATCTATCACATTCATTCAAATGTCTCTTGCACTCCCACTATTCAAAGTCTATTACTTTTGTTTCCTGGGAATGAAAATGATCACCACTTAAGCTGGTTTCTAGTTGAGTTGCCCCAGCTTGAAAGTAACCTAACATGAAATGTCCAGAACTTATTAGAACGCATGGACAGTCACACACGTTGATTATTATTTATGGTGATTGCTTTCTTCGATCGGATAGGTTCACGCAACACTATCGCCTTTTGTTTTTTGAACCATTATAATTTGTCTTGTATCCAATCCATTGACTAGCTCATATATAATGTGGTCATGAGTTTATTAGTTAATTATTTGGATTAAAATATATAATTGTCGATAATTATTAATAAGGTAAGGTTTAGGAAGTATAAGCACAAATCAACATACAAATGCAACTGCCAATTCTCATACCCAGGTGTGCCCATTTGCACATTTATATCACTTAATATATAACGGTTACCGCTAATGAACGTCATGTATGTCGAGGTAGAGGGTGCATAAAAATATATAATGCTTAAAAGCAACGGTTAATTGTGCGCACAGTTAATTTCCTCTCTAATTTTGGTTACAATATTCTTCATGACAAAAACATTAAGTAATTTAAAAATCTAGTGTCACTAAAGCAATTAGTCATCGCTAGAAATTCTAGTGTCACTAAAGCAATTAGCCAAAAAAAATTACCAACAAAAATTATATCAATGATATGATATTAATTTCATCACTAAATTGATTACCGGCCAAATATAAGCTATTTTTTGCAGTGGCTCTCCACTCAAACACCGGTTGATTTTTCTATCTGTTAGAAATATTCCACATTTCTCTAACGTGAAAATGATCACCAACCCATTTGTTGATATTGCAATCCAACATTTTCCTTGTCCCAATCTACTTGTTCACATAAAATGCTAATTAAGCCACACTGTTTTTCATTTCTTACTGTTGTGTTCTTCAGGCACAATAATGAATGAGAGAAGATAGAAATAGAAAATAAACAAAGATCCAACATATATGGGATACTTGCAAGGTTCATATTTGATGTACTGTTTAAATAAACATTATACAATGCACGTATCTTGTAGATATTTGTTTCCTTGCACTTAAATCTCAGCGATTACATCCTTGAAATGTATCTATCATTTATGAAAACGGCCCCTCCTTGTCAGGACCACAAAAGTCGATTTTTCCATCTTTCAAAACTCCTCCACAGTTGTCTACTGGGAAAATGTTTATCGGGCCGTTTGTTCATATTACCATCTATCACGTTCATTAAAATGTCTCTTGCACTCCCACTATTCAAAGTCTATTACTTTTGTTTCCTGGGAATGAAAATTATCACCACTTAAGCTGGGTTCTAGCTGAGTTGCCCTCTCTCGCAAGTAACCTAACATGAAAAGTCCAGAACTTATTAGACCGCATGGACGACAGTCACACATGTTGATTGTTATTTATTGTGGTTGCTTTCTTCGATCGGATAGGTTCACGCAACACTATCGCCTTTTGTTATTTGAACCATTATAATTTGTCTACTATCCAATCCATTGACTAGCTCTTATATAATGTGGTCATGAGTTCATTAGTTAATTATTTGGATTAAAATATATAATTGTCAATAATTATTAATAAGGTAAGGTTTAGGAAGTATAAGCACAAATCAACATACAAATGCAACTGCCAATTCTCATACCCCGGTGTGCCCATTTGCACATTTATATCACTTAATATATAACGGTTACCGCTAATGAACATCATGTATGTCGAGGTAGAGGGTGCATAAAAATATATAATGCTTAAAAGCAACGGTTAATTGTGCGCACAGTTAATTTCCTGTCTAATTTTGGTTACATTATTCTTCATGACAAAAACATTAAGTAATTTAAAAATCTAGTGTCACTAAAGCAATTAGTCATCGCTAGACATTCTAGTGTCACTAAAGCAATTAGCCAAAAAAGAATTACCAACAAAAATTATATCAATGATATGATATTAATTTCATCACTAAATTGATTACCGGCCAAATATAAGCTATTTTTTGCGTGGCTCTCCACTCAAACACCGGTTGATTTTTCTATCTGTTAGAAATCTTCCACATTTCTCTAACGTGAAAATGATCACCAACCCATTTGTTGATATTGCAATCCAACATTTTCCTTGTCTCAATCTACTTGTTCACATAAAATGTTAATTAAGCCACACTGTTTTACATTTCTTACTGTTGTGTTCTTCAGGCACAATAATGACTGAGAGAAGATAGAAATAGAAAATAAACCAAGATCCAGCATATATGGGATACTTGCAAGGTTCATATTTGATGTAATGTTTAAATAACCATTATACAATGCACGTATCTCGTAGATATTTGTTTCCTTGCACTTAAATCTCAGCGATTATATCCTTGAAAGGTATCTATCATTTATGAAAACGGCCCCTCCTTGTCAGGACCACAAAAGTTGATTTTTCCATCTTTGAAAACTCCTCCACAGTTGTCTACTGGGAAAATGTTTATCGGGCCGTTTGTTCATATTACCATCTATCACGTTCATTAAAATGTCTCTTGCACTCCCACTATTCAAAGTCTATTACTTTTGTTTCCTGGGAATGAAAATTATCACCACTTAAGCTGGCTTCTAGCTGAGTTGCCCTCTCTCGCAAGTAACCTAACATGAAAAGTCCAGAACTTATTAGACCGCATGGACGACAGTCACACATGTTGATTATTATTTATTGTGGTTGCTTTCTTCGATCGGATAGGTTTACACAACACTATCGCCTTTTGTTATTTGAACCATTATAATTTGTCTTGTATCCAATCCATTGACTAACTCTTATATAATGTGTTCATGAGTTTATGATTTGATTATTTGGATTAAAATATATAATTGTTGATAATTATTAATAAGATAAGGTTTAGGAAGTATAAGCACAAATCAACATATAAATGCAACTACCAATTCTCATACCCGGTTGTGGCCATTTGCATATTTATATCACTTAATACATAACCGTTACAATTAATAAATGCCATGTATATATTGAAGCAGAGTGTGCGCAAAAACATATAATTATTAATAGTTATGGTTAATTACCCACCCCGTTTTGAGGCAGAATTCTCAAAAACGTAAAAATAACGTTTCTACTTAATATTTGTCATTTATTTAGTAACAAAAGTGACGGTTCTTTTGAAATAACCATTGTAGAACACTTACAAATGATTGAACTTCCAACTTTAAATCAGCTAAAACACAGACTTAACGGTCATTTCTATTGATGGTAAAGTGTGAACTACAAAAACAACATTTCATAATAGACAATAATCATGTAATGAACAAATCTAAAAAGCAATTTTTAAAATCTCTTTTGGTCCGACACTAAGTATCAATTCTCTTAAGTTAAATATACTTTAGAGCGAAGTAAATTTAAGACATGTTGCTACGCTCTTATATAATACTAACAAACTGACGTAAAAGCCCTCTCTAACCGACGGTGAAAGTTTGACCAGCAATAGTGGGAGTCGCTCTTATAATATGGCCCAAATGTGTCTATCGTTAGTTATTAAAATCGCCACTAATTAAACTCCAACACATCGGTTGATTTTTCCACATAACTTTTAAAGGTCTTCCACTTTTACATACGTCGGGTGACCAAACCTGTTTTTCATTAATTTTTTTGTTGCATCCTTCAGACAAAGTCTACAACAACATTTTCCTTTTCTTATTCGCGACTTTTAATTAATTTGTTCTATGGCTTCTCTTCAGAAAAAGAAATCATTTTAGTTGCATGTTATGACAATTGACTGTTTTATTAAAAATGGTTAATCTTACTCATTCAAGTTGTCAGATCACTGGGAAAAAATGGATTTAAGAAGAATTTAATAATTGAAAATTGAAGAAGAACAAGAGAAGATAAATTTTTTTTTTAAAAAAAAGTCGGAAATAAAACAGAGTCAACATGAGTGATTGTAAACTGTTCATTTTCTCAGTGAAGTCAACGTAGGCGGTGGAGTGAAAAAATAGTCTAGTGGAACGAGAAAGAAATTTCAGTGAAAAAAAAAATCAGTTGGAAGCGCTTGGGTTAATTTTTTTTCTGACTGGGCTTATCAAAAAAAAAAAAAAAAAGTACTCCCTCCATTTCAAATTATAAGTTCAAATTGATTAATTTCGAAAAACTAAAGAAGTTTATTAAATTATCATAGAGTATTTTTATTTTTAATTTTTCTACAAACTAATTAATTTAATTAATAAAGTAATATATAATTTTAAGATACATAATATATAATATAATTAGGTAATTTTTTTAGTTTCCTTAATTAAAAAAAAAAAAGAAATCAATCTACTTTTACAATTAAGACTGAAGATAGTAATTTTTTATTGGACGTTATCGTTGGGAGCGTTGGGCAGAAAACCTCAGCGACTTGTCCCTTCTTCACAACATTTCGACTTGTCCTTTCTTACCCTGTTCCACCCCTTTCCAGTTCAGCGTGTTGTCCTCTTCTTCACAAATTTAATCGTAAAGTCAATTCGGCATTGAATGGGAAATAAATTCCCAACCTTCGCTGCATCCTTTCCTGCCATACGACCTGTGTCCGTTTCTTTTCTTCATTTATCACCGTCAACCTCCTCTGATCTGTACGTGAAGCATATTTTGATAATTGGTTGTCTGGCCGGTGGCGGTCGGAGAGAGAATTTGATTTCTTGATAAATGTAAACGATGAGCAGATGGTGAGGTGCAAGAGAGACTGTAGAAAGCCATTTAATTTAGGGTAAATGAACAAAATACATATGCTTTTTATCTTTGGGAGCGTCCCACACTATATGTTTTTTTTTAGAATAAAAATACACACAAACTTTCAAAAGTGAAGCAAATATTGATGCCGTTACTTTTTGGTTTGTATGGACCCCACCTGTTATCTTTTTGTCCCTCTCTCCCCCTTATCTTTGTGCTCCATACAAACCACCGAACCATACCCAAATAATTCCTTCAATTCACAAAATTCGTATTCTCTGGGGAAGGTGAAGGTGATGACGCAGCCAAACCAAGTCGCTGCTTGCACTCTGTCGTCGGAAGGCAGCTCTTGAAAGCATACCTGAACTAGTTTAGCCTTATTATATATAATCAATATTTCATTATCTGTTCCAGTTTCTTTCTTCCCCCTTGATATCCTCTGTTTATAATGCTTAAAATAGGGTCATACACATATATACATATATAGAAGCAAACAAATTTTGAAACTTTAGGATATGTTTGGTTGGGGGAGGGGAGGGAAAATGGAGAGAGAGAAAAGTGATTTATGGTGGGGCCCACAAAAAGTTTTCTCTCCTTATAATATTTTCCCTCAATTTTCCTCCCCCTTCCCTCCCCCCCCTCCGCTCCCCTCCCTCCAACCAAACATACCCTTACCATTTCGTTTATTTGATGTTTTAAGTTGACATCTAATTCTCTTTGAACCAGATTAAATATAACTTCAAGTTAACATAACGATCAATTCATTTCACTTTCTCACATGCAGCGCCATTGTTGGTATTTTCCCCACTGCATGCAACGATAGTGACACCTTCTCTACACATATTTTCATTGATCGTTATACAGGCAACATCCATTATGACGGAATAATTATCTTTATACAGGACAAAGCAAATCCTTTCCCCAGTGTTCTTACTGCCGCTATGCTTTTGAAGTATGGTCTTGGAGAAGAGAAAGCTGCTGAGAGAATAGAAAATGCAGTTTGGGACACCTTGAACAGGGGATTTCGAACTGCTGACATATATTCTGTTGGAATGGTAAGCGCGCTGTTCAGACCCTTGGCATTTATGTCAAGTTTTTTCATTGCACTTAAGTGGAGTAGGAAGCCAAATGCCTATATGTCATCGCTTTACTTCTCGTCCACGAGGGGGTATTGATGTTTGCTGAATTTGGCAAAGCAGGATCTGTGTTACAAGTGGGACTCTTGTTTTATACATAACATGATTTTGAACAGTGTTTCTGGGTTGGTTGATATGAGATTTATGGCAACAATTAATGGCCCCGCTCCTCTTTTCAACCTTTTTTTTCTGAGGGAATCTTGATGCAGACACTCAACGTCCCAAGTTACTGTGAAATTTAAGGCGAGGAAAAAAGTTTATAGGGCGTATCTGTTCACTCCTTCATGGAGTATCTTCAATTGGAAAACTCAAAAACTAGCACAAAAGCTTTAATATCAAGACCTTATGCAGGATAAATAATTAAAGATACCTGAGGATACACAGTTCAGTTTGTTAAATCTTCATCCAGAAGTAATTATTCATATCCTTTTAACTATGAGCATGGGAAAGAAGCTTTGTCTATTTTCCTATAATGTATAATTCTTAGTGAACTCTTTTTTTTTTTTTTTTTTTTTCTTTTTTTAAGACTGCAAACACAGATCTCAGGCGCTCATGAGGATGATCTTACGGAAAAAGTAGGCTATAGTTAAACTAGTTGGAGGGAGTTCTTTAAAAATATCACTCCTAAATTCAGTGATATCCCACATAATCACCATGCATTATGGGAATTTGCAAATTATCTGTACATATACGAACACTTGATGAAACTGTGGGTGGACAAATTAAAAAGAAACATATTTGCGAAGAAAGTAAGCGAGTTTCATCAGAAATTGGTTAGTATTTGTTCTCACGCGTCTTTGTAAGGAATCTTGTAAAGCCTGTAATGATTAAAATATAGCGCACACAATAATTCTGGGAATATTAATAACTAGAGCTATGAAGTACTACATCTGAACATGTGATCAGTGGTGGTTGAAAGATACCCATATAATGTGCAATAATATACTCTAACTCTACCATTTTATCGATGATTTTTTTTCTTACAATTCATTCATCAATAATTGCATTGCTTTTTGCCTCAAAATATCGTGTTTACAGGGAGTCTAAGATCAAAGTTAGGAATCATCGATTAAAGTGACAACAAGCGAATTCACAGACCATTTGATCTCATATAGAGTTATTTTTTTTTTTTTCTTAAATGGATAACGATTTGAGCTACCAAATATATGCGAACAAATAAATACTACAATAATGAGCTGAGTGACCCTGTTTTAAGCATTATTAACAGAGGATATCAAGAGGGGGAAGAAAGAATCTGGAACAGATAATGAAATATTGATTATATATAATAAGGCTAAACTAATTCAGGTATGCTTTCAAAAGCTGACTTCCTACGACAGAGTGCAAGCAGTGACCTGGTTCGGCTGCGTCGTCACCTTCAGCTTCCCCAGAGAGTACGAATTTTGCGAATTGCAGGAATTATCTAGGTACGGTTCGGTGGTTGGGACAAAAAGATGACAGGTGGCGTCCACACAAACCAAAAACTTACTGGCATCTAGTCTGATTAACGGAGATGTGTATATTTGCTCAAATTTGTTTGTGTTTTTGCTCCCAAAAAAAATATATGGTATTGAGCGCTCGTAAAGTGTATATATATTTTTACTCCTTTACCCTTTAATTTATATGTATTCTAATTAAATAAATATATTTAATTACAGATTTTATTGTTTATTACTTTTTTAAAATAATAATTTATTTTTTAAAAATTTAAATTTTAAATTTTTATCTTCAATTATCACAATATATATATATATGTGTGTGTGTGTGTTATTCAATAAGATTCATACACTTTTCAATTATTTTCTATCTTAACTGATTTTTGAAATAATAATCTAAACACTTTTCAGTTTAAAAAAAGTTATTTTTGTCACCATCAATTTAAATATAAATCATATTTACAATCTAATTTTTATCTTATCTTACTTCTATAAAAATTAAATTAAAGATAAATCACTTCTCTCGTTCTCAACTCAAACGAGCTCGTATCGGCAACCCACTTGCGAATGTAATAAATGAATGTCAAGTCACCTGCTTATATCTATATCTCTTAACATCCACAGCCAACCATTCTCGTTATGTTTAAAATATCCTCCATAGCCATGGTATTTTCCAAGAAGTTAACATTCTGGTGGCTACTGAAAATGTGTTTGGGATTTAGTTTGAGATTTTAAAAGTACTTATTCACATAAAATCAAAATAAAACTTATTTTATATACTTTTTTTATACTATAAATCAAGTTTGAAAAATTATTTTTAATGTTCTAATCATATTTCAAACAACCACTCAGGCCCTTTGGTATGAGGAAAATTGGAGGAGGGAAAGCAAGGGAAAGGAAGATTTGAAAGATGAGGGAAGATGGCTTGACAAAAGATGAGTTGTTTGGTAGGAAGAAAATGAAGGGGTTATAATTGATAAAGAATTAGAAAATGTCTATTTTACCCTCAAAAGAAATTAATTCAATATTTTTTTTTTTTTGCTAAAATATATTTAAAAAAATATGCTCTTGTTAAGTTCAAACTCGTGTAATTTTTTTTTTTTTTTTTTTTTTTTGCCAAATTTAAGCTTTCCCGCCAAGTTCGAACTTTTCTTTAAGTTTGAATTTTAAGGGTAAATCTGTCCAAAAATGTGAACAATGACGTGGGAATTTAAGATCCTACTAATTTATATATATATATATAATACTCAATTATTTTTATTTAATTATCACGGTACCTAATTAAACTATGGTCCAATTATTTGAATCAAACCTTAACCCGCTAATCTTTTTTGTTCTATATACGCTTCAACTTATAACATTTTCATTTTTCAAGGATAGTTTAATTTCTCGTCTAAATTAAAGCTCAAAAAAAGGAGCTTCTTAAATCATACTCCTCTGCTATTTGATATAAGATATATTTATTTAATAATTAATTAAATTAATTAATATGACATATAATTTTTAGAACACCCTGTTCATCTCCTTTAATTTCCTATTTTCTTATTATTTTTTTTTTTATTGTTGATGGAGTATCAATGAGTAAGTTCAAAATAAAATTGACAAATATAAAAACTATGTCTTATATTTATGACCAAAATCAACTTCCCAAATATTTCATATATTAAGGATTGGAGGCATAATAAATGATTGAATGTTTTAAAGATCTTATAACACAGCAATTTAGCAATTTAGCGTTATACTATACTTCTAACTTCTGCTTATATATATCTCCTCTCATCCATTGGGTATACTACATCATTCTCTTGTTTAAGACATCCTTCATGGCCATGGAGTTTCTCTTCAGGAAACCTCAAACTTTGGAGAAACTTACACTTTGGTGGGTACTGTTAGTTGGCTATTTAATCTTGTCCCTATCTCATGTTTCCTCTTTCATTACTTCACCAAATAGTGAAGCAAATACTTTGCTAAAGTGGAAGGCTAGCCTTGACAACCAAAGCCAAACTCTGTTATCAACATGGAGAGATAATAGCAGTCATCCTTGCAATTGGGTTGGAATTCAATGCAATGAGTTCAACTTTGTTTTCGATATATCTCTTGGAGATTTTGGATTAAGAGGTACGCTTGATATTCTCAATTTCTCATCTTTTCCCAATCTCCAAGTCATACAGATGCCAAATAACTCATTTCATGGGATTATCCCTCCCCATATTGGTGAACTCTCCAAGCTTAGTTTTATAGATTTTTCTTATAATGAGTTATCTGGTGGCATTCCAATAAGTATTGGCAACTTGTCCACCCTCTCATTTGTTTCTTTGCAACAAAATAATCTTTCTGGAGCAATTCCAGATGGGATCACGCAATTGATTGGGCTGAATTCTCTAAACTTAGGTTATAATAATTTCAATGGCCATATTCCATCAACAATAGGAACTTTAGTCAAATTAACATCGCTGCATCTTGGTTCCAACTACTTTTCTGGTCATATTCCTCCTAGTATTGGAAACTTGACTGAGCTCTTCTACCTAAGTTTGTATCAAAACAATCTTTATGGACCCATTCCTTCAAGTATTGGAAAATTGACAAAGCTCTACAAATTACGTTTGTATAGGAACAACCTTTCTGGATCTATTCCTTCAAGCATTGGAAACTTGACAAAGCTCTCAAGTTTAATTTGGAGTGAAAACAACATTTGTGGATCTATTCCTTCAAGCATTGGAAACTTGACTGAGCTCTTATTTCTATCTTTCCACCAAAACAATCTTTGTGGACCCATTCCTTCAACTATTGGAAAATTGACAAAGCTCTCCATGTTACATTTGGCTAAAAACAACTTTTCTGAACCTATTCCATCAAGTATTGGAAACTTGACTGAGCTCTCCAAACTATATTTGAGTCATAACAAATTTAGTGGCAATCTTCCATCAGAAATTAATAACCTTACAAAATTGGAATCCTTGCAAATTTCAGACAATAATTTCAAAGGTCATTTTCCTCAAGACATTTGCCGAGGAGGATTACTTGTAAACATCTCTCGCAATGAACAATCAATTCACTGGTCCAATTCCTAGAAGTTTGAAGAATTGCTCTAGCCTTATGAGAGTTAGGCTTGAAAACAATCAGCTAACAGAAATGTCACGAAGCTTTGGGTGTATGTCCAAAGTTGTACTACATTGATTTAAGTAACAACGCACTTTATGGCCACTTGTCACCGACATGGGGGCAGTGCCATAACCTTGAAAGCCTTATGATCTCTAATAATAATTTATCGAGGGGCATACCACTAGAACTAAGTAAGGCAATAAAGTTACGGCGACTTAATTTTTCATCAAATCAATTGGAAGGAAATATTCCAAAGGAATTGAGTCACTTGTCATTACTGATTGAACTTGGGTTGAGCAACAATCAACTTTCAGGAAACATTCCTATTGATATAGGATTATTGAAGAACCTTGAATTGTTGAGTGTAGCTAACAATGATTTAAATGGCTCAATTCCAGTACAGTTTGGAGGGTTGATCAAGTTATGGGAATTGAACTTAAGTGGAAATAAGTTCTTCAGCCTCCCATCTAGTTTTGGCCAATTACAAAATCTTGAATACCTTGATCTTAGTGCAAATTCCTTTAAAGGTGGAATTCCAACAATGCTTCAAGGGCTAAAACATTTGGAAATGTTGAATCTCTCTCTTAATAATTTCTCTGGTATGATTCCTTCATTTTTTGAAGATTTGAAAAGCTTGACTATGATTGATATCTCACACAATAAATTAGAAGGTTCACTTCCAAATATTTTTGCCTTTCATAATGCTTCAATGGAGACATTGAAAGACAACAAAGGTTTATGTGGGAATGTATCTAGCTTGCCAATTTGCCCCACAAGAAGTTACAATCCAATGCATCATAAGAGAAACAAATGGGTGATCTATGCTCTATCTCTTGGTTTTGGATATGTGTTGCTAGCAATAGTTTTGATGGGAATTTCATATATTGTTTTTCATCGCAAAGCAAGTCAAGCAAAAAGTCAAGAGAGAGAAGGGCAAACCCAAAATTTGTTTGCTATATGGAGTTATGATGGAAAATTAGTATATGAAAACATTGTTGAAGCCACAGAGGAGTTTGATGAGAAATATCTCATTGGGGTTGGAGGATTTGGAAGTGTTTACAAAGCTGAATTATCCACAGGTCAAGTTGTGGCTGTGAAGAAGTTTCATTCAGTACCAGACATAGATCAGTGTCATCAAAAAGTGTTTATAAGTGAGATTCAGGCCTTGGAAGAAGCTAGGCATCATAATATCATCAAGCTATATAGGTTTTGCTGGCATTCAAAGTTCTCCTTTTTGGTTTATGAAAGCTTGGACAAGATATTAAGTGATAAGACACAAGCATTTGCATTGGATTGGAATAAGAGAATCAAAGTTGTTCAAGGTGTGGCTAATGCTTTATACTATCTTCATCATGGATGCTCACCTCCGATAGTTCACCGTGACATATCAAGCAAAAATGTTATGTTAGACTCAGATTATGAGGCTCACATCTCTGACTTTGGGACGGCCAAGCTTTTGTATCCAGATTCTAACAATTGGACCTCATTTGCTGGTACCTTTGGCTATGCTGCTCCAGGTTAAGGATATTTTAATTTATATAATGTGATTTTTCTTTATTTATGAATCACATAATGCTATATTTTGTGATTCATTTCTTGTCAATTAAAACATTGTCGCTAACAATGTTTTTTCCATGATTATCATTTTGATTTTGTTATAGAACTTGCTTATACAATGGAAGTGACCGAGAAATGTGACGTTTATAGCTTTGGAGTGTTGGCTTTAGAAATAATTATGGGAAAGCATCCACGAGATCTCATAATGTCTTCTACTGATGCACCAACAATAGTTATTCATGATTTTGATTTGAAGGAAGTATTAGACCAAAGGCTACCTTATCCTCGAGCTTCGATAGCTGGGAAAGTGATGTTGATTGCCAGAATAGCTTTTACTTGCTTGAATGAAAATCCTTGTGCTCGCCCATCCATGGAGCAAGTATGCAATGACCTTGTGGTGTCAATATCATGTTTCTAGTTCCACTTTATAGGGTCACATGAGTTGGCGATCTGAACCAAAAATAATATTATATCACTATGTAATGTGTCCTGTATCGTCTTAATGCTTAAATGTGTTCCTGTCCTATTGCACTTGTGTTGAATTGAAGGGATGTTTCATCTTTTGAATAAAGACCTACCAAGCATGATTCAATATTGTGTAATTAAGTTGATTTGTACTATGCTATGTCTTCAGTAAATAGTTTTCCACAGTGAGCTCATCCGTCATTCTTGCATGCCATCAAGTCATTCATTTGCTTCCAAACTGAGCTTCCATGCCCAGCTTCTTCTTCATTATTTTCCCTCTTTCTCTTGGGTTTTGTTTGGCTTCCCCTTCATCAAATATACAATTAAACTACTCCGTAATATTATTTAACCCAATAGTTCATTGGGAATGAAGCCAAATCATATAAGAAAAATTATCAAATATAGGAAAGAATAATCCAACACTCAATAATGACATAGCACCAGAAGTAAAATAGTTGTATTTAAATTTTCCATACCAAAGGAAAATCACCAATGCCAATTATATATGAGCACAAACTAGTGCGCGGGCACAAACATTTTTTGTTGGGGATAATTGAAAGTTCCCTTAGCAAGGGAATATAAATATTTCCCATAAGAAATGGGACAAAGTCCGGAAAAAAGAAATATAACTAGAGATCGTTTGAATGTATTTCAGAAGTCCAGTCACAATAATTAATACCAATTCAGTAAAATAAGCAATATAAATATAAGTTGGAAGGATGAAAACAATACTTCCACTGGTTTTTAATATAAGATATATTACTTAATTTATTAGATTAAGAAAGTTAGGTAATATGTCATATATTTTCTAAAATATCATAATCACATTTCTTAATTTTTTTTTATTTCCTCTCTTCCTTTGTAAAATACCTTATCATATGGTTAGTAATTGATTGAATCATATTTTTATATAATTTTTTATTATTAATTTGGGATTGTTAATATATTTTCTAGGACATTATTGCATGATTAAGTACTAATTTGAGTTAGAGACATTTGTATTGAATTAAGTATAATTAGGGGTAAAATGGTCATAATTTGTTAATTATTCGTACAAATGGTTTTTTTTTTTAAAAAACTTTTGATACTACTCTGTGCTTAATCTTACATTGTAAATATTTAATAAAAAAATTGGAGATTTTGAAGGTTAGAATTAATATTTCGAGGACTAAGGACAATTACAAAAAAGGTCCCTAGCATTTATGGAAATTACAAGTGAATGAAGAAAATGGGCCGATGAAAATTACATAAAAGACCCATACATTTCAAACACTACAGTTATGACTTATGCCATACAAATGTTTCAAAAATGTATTGAAAGTTTCACATAAGTCCCTGGTCAAATTAGGTTTTGACCAGGACCTTCTTCTTCTTCTAGCTGGACGAAGACACAGGGGGGAGAGCATGCAAATCCTCCAAGCGGCAAGATTTCTCGGTGTCTCTCGGTATCTTTTAAATATAGCTGTCCAATATTGATCCAACGTCTTGTAGTTTTCAAAATTGTACCTCCACCGTCGGTTATCTTATAATCCTAGACGGCTAGACGTCTACTCAATTCCCCATTTATCCCCAAATCTGAGAACCTAATTTCCGTCCTCTTCCAATCAGCCTGACGTCAGAAATAAAGAGCTCATCGCCATCCAGTCTGCAGCTGAGACCTTCTCCACGCTTCCTCTCTGGCCTTCATCCTTCATTCCCTTTCTTCAATGGAGGTTGTAGCGACATTCTAGGAGATGGAGAAGCTCTGTAGCTTTATCGTCAAGGGAGGCATCTTGATGCCCATGGATGGTGGATCTAGTATGGGGAGAAAAGTCAGCACAGTTAGAAAAGCTCACGCATTTAATTTGAAGAGCTAGGATTTTTGTTCATGATTTTTACTTCTCTTTCTTCGGCCTACAACAGTACAAAGTCATCCTTCTGATTAGGACATCGTGGTTATTAGTTGTAGGTTTTGGCTTAATCTCCTGTGTTGATAATGGCTTCTTCATTCTTGTTACTTTTATTCTTCCTCTCTTCCAATATAGTATCTGATAAAAAACAGTATTTTGTATTTTGTTCTATATGTTATGTTGCATCTGTTCCCATCTGCAAAGCTTCAAACCACTTTTGTGACTCACTGACGAGAGATTCTAATCCACAAGCCCACCCAGAGCAGCGGTCCTTTTTACACCGTTTGACGGTGTTCGGCAGCGGTCGACGGTGGATGACGACAACGAGCACTCTGTTCAGTGGCATTCAACGGTCGAGTGTGTTAGAACGGAATTGAGGTTGATCAGGGATTTGACTGTCCTAGGAATTAAATGGACGGTTAATATTAAAACCCAATGGATGGTGCAGATGCATTTTTAAAACTAATGATGTGTCAATTTCTCAGCGCTTGGATCATTTTGATGGACAAGATTAAGATGTTGGGATGTAATGGGAATAATGCTTCCCAGAAGGACCGGCTTTCCTCCTTTGCCCAATCCTCCGACTTCCATCCTTTTCTCTAAAAACAGCATCATATTTTGATGCAAAATCTCACTGTTCACTTTTTTTTTTCTTTTAAAAAATAGCGTTCAAGATCTTAAAATATATTTTTTTTGAGTGCCGTGAGTATTGTAAAAATACTTTTTCAATATTCTAAAATTTGTCGAGTATTTTAGAATCTTGAAAAATATTTGAGGTATTGATAATAAAAAGATATTTTAGAATACTGACTGATATTAAAAAGATACTTTATGAAGTATTTTTTTTGTACCAGTCAGGTCGATCATAAAATAATTTTTAAAATCATAAAGAATTTTTCAAAGACCAGTTGGTATTGAAAAGATCTTTAGCATATTGAGTGGTATTGAAAACATCTTCATGACCTTAAAAAATTTATTTTAGGATTTTTTTTTAAAAAATATTAGGTAATCACCGATACTAAAAAAATACTCGAATCTTGAATGCCATTTTTTTTTTTTAAAAAAGGTGAACATGGGATTTTGCGCTAAAACAAAGTCGATTTTAAAGAAAAGGAAGGTAGTAGAGGGATGGATTTGGCTTGCATCCGTTGCAAGTTCTGTCCGTTGTATTCAAACCGCGTTGTTTTGATGCAAAAACTATGAAGTTTTTGCCTTTTTTTTTTTTAAATATTTTAGGGTACTCACGAATACTAAAAAATACTTCACGATCTTGATCAGGTCTTAAAAAAATACTTCAAGATCTTTAAAAATATCTTTTCACTTGTTTGCCTAAAGTATATTTTTTTGTACCGGTCATTATCTTGAAATATTTTTAGGATCTTGGCCGAATCTTGAAAAAATACTATCTTCAAAAATTATTTTAGAATCTTGAAAAAATATTTCATGGTATTGATTGACTAGTACAAAAATGATCTTACGATGATCTTGACCCAGTATTGAAAAAATATTTCATGATATTTTAAGATCTTAAAAAAATATTTCAGGATTATTGATGACGTACTAAAAATATACTTTGGGATATTTTTAAGATCCTAAAATATTTTTTCAAGATTATGAAGTATTTTTCTAACATCGATTGAGAAAGTATTGTTTTAGTACCCTTCAACACTTAGATTTTGTATTAAACATATTTCTTTATGTTTTAATGAGATAATGTATTGTATGTTATTACTATAGTGTGTAGTTGAATTAATTCATATTGAGTTTTGTGATTATATTTTTATTTAAGAGGAAACAACTGCATTAAAATGATTTTCAAACACATATCAAAGTTTTTAATAATTTATCTAAGAGATACTATGAATGCGATAATAGGTTTAGTTATGGGAAAAAGACAAATAAATACCATATGAATTTATAAAACCCCCGAAGCCCACCAAATTTGTAAAAAGACTAAAAAATGACAAAGACTTTTGAGGGTTATGCAAATTTGTGTAAAATGACTATAATGCCCACAGAGAGAGAGATGAACCGATGCTCCATTTCCGTGACTGCCAAAGCACGTTTGCCACCGTCTTGACCCTCCGCCGTCAAAGCCACACTCACCTCCGTCGTACCCACTGGACGCCACACTGGATGACGACGGTGAAAAAAAAACTGAGACGAAACACATAAATTGTTTTTAGATCGATCACGTTCACGTTCGCGTTGAGAAATTGGAAGATATTGGAAGTAGAGCGGAAATCGGGTTGGCCCGTTTAAGCCAGCCTGCGGGGCTTAGGCTTGAAAAATAGGCGAGAAATTTGAAATTGGCCTACTGCAGAAGTGGCCGTTAGGCTCATTTAAGCGTAGCTTTTTTAAAAAAAAAAATTTAATTTCTTATACTTCCACTTAATGAATGTGTTTATTTGTAATTACTTAGTTTTTTTTTCAGTTTAAACTATAACATTTTTTTATGTTTATTATTTTTCGATATTAAAACACATAATTAGTTATTATAAATTTTAAAGAAGGGATGTTTTCATCTTAAATAAACACATACTTTGATATTACAATATTATATAAGTAATAAATTATAAATATATTTTGTGTAAAATAAGTATAATTATTTTTACTTGTCAATAAAATCATGTATAAACCGAAGGAATCTGCAGACGTACACAAAAATTATGAGAGGAAGACATTTTGTCGTGGGCATACATAAAACAATTCCTTTGTTTAATATTTTTTGAAAAAAGGGAAAAAACATATTCTTTGTGTTTATTTGTTTTTTTATTACGAATTAATGAGTGTGTTTATTTGTTGAATGATTTATATTATTTAGACATTAATGTTGATAACATTTATTTAATAGATTAGAACTTTAATGGTTGTAATTTACTAATTATATTTCTTTGAAAAAAATTGAAGGAAAAATATTAAAATTTGGAATAGTAATTTTCGGGCCCGTGTGGTCAGGTCCGACCCAGCCTGCGGCCGCCACGATTCCCAGCTCTAATTGGAAGATTGTGAAGGAAGGAAGGAGAGGCGTGGAGGAAGAGAAGGAAGGAAGAGAAGGAGGCAAAAAAATGAATTCACTCGAGTGCGAAAAATCCGGTAATGAACGATAAATTGCGTTTAAGGAAGAAGGTGAATAGTAAATGTGGACTTTTGACGATTGTTTTTTTTTTTCAAAAACAAAGTCATAAAAACAATACTTTTGATGATTTTTTTTAAAAAGCGAAGTACTTTTAACGATTTGTTTTTCAAAAACGTCATAAAAAACAATACTTTTAAATCATGTTTGAAAAAAAAGTTGTTGAAAGTACTTTTAACGATTTGTTTTTGAAAAAACATCGTTAAAAGTAATCTTGTTTTTGGAAAAAAAAAAAAAAAAAAGTCAAAAGTCCACATTTACTATTCACCTTTTTCCTCAAACGCAATTTACTGTTCATTACTGGATTTTTCAGCCTCCTAAGCTCGTTTTACTGCTCATTTGAGTGTCCCCTTTCGGTCACACTGGAGTGCACTTGAAGTACACTCCGTCATTCAGTGCACTCGAGTGAACTGGTTTTTTTTTTTTGGCCTCCTTCTCTTCTTCCTTCCTCCTCCACGCCTCTTCTTCCTTCCTTCATAGTCTTCCAATTTCTTCCAATCTCTCAACGCGAACGATCTAAAAAAAAATTTATGTGTTTTGTCTCAATTTTTTTTTCTTTTTCACTGTCGTCATCCGGTGCGGCGTCGATGACGGAGCCAGGTGTGGCTTCGACGGCGGAGGGTCAAGACGGTGGCGAACGTGCTTCGGTAGTCATGGAAATGGAGCCTCGGTTCATCTCTCTCTCTCTCTCTCTCTGGCGTTATGGTCATTTTACACGAATTTGTACAAATTACATAACCCTCAAAAGTCTTTCTCATCTCTTAGTCTTTTTACAAATTCGGTGGGCTTCTGGGCATGGTTCTGAAACTTGGAACGGCCGGTTCAGACCGGAAACCGGCCGGAAAACCAGTCCGAGTTGGGGATAAAACCGGGTCCGAGTTGAGCCGGAGTCAACTTGGCCTAAACCGCCTGAGTTGACCGAGCCAGAGTCGTTTTTTAAAAAAAAATTCGCCTGAACTGAAACTCTGATGGCGAGAAAAGAGAAGGGAGAAGAAAGAGAGAGATCTAAAAAGCCACCAAGATTTGGAGTTCTGAAGGAGAAGAAAGGGAGTGGAGAAAGGTAATGCCGAAGAAACGAACAAGGCAAAGTACAGACGATGTCGAGACAAGGAAGGAGAAGATGGCAGCAATTTCATATACGGTAACAGAGACAGATCTGGTCATGTTGCTGTTGAAGAAGGAGAAGGTCATGGTTTCTGTCTTTCTGAAGCTCTCTCTCACTCATTTACTAGCATTTACCAGTGAAAGTCATTTCCCATCTCTCAAAGAAAGAGAGAAAGTGATTCAAAAATGAGGAGGGAGCTGGGAAGCCTTCTACAGAAGAAAGAGAAATGCGATAATGGAGATAAAGCCATAAAGTTGGATCTGGAATTTTGTGGTTGGGAGTTGTTAAGGAAACGGTAGATTGGGACCCGCGCCATGTGATGTGAGTGAGAGAAGGTAAGGGAGACGTCAATTGCTCCCTTCATATTTTCCAACATTTCTTCTCTCAATTTATTTTCCTTCCTTTACTCTTATTATTTATATTATATGGCGGTTTGACCACGGTTTAACTTCTCGACCCACTCGACCCTCAACCCGATCCTCGGCCAGGTTCAGTGACCAGTCCGATTTTCAGAACCTTGCTTCTGGGGGTTTTGTAAATTCAGATGGTATTTATTCGTCTTTTTCCCTTTAGTCATTAATTAGGTAGATTGGACTAAATGTGAATGCTTGATGTTTTCAATGTGACTTGATGAAAAATGAACTCCCAAATTATTTTCTTATAAGCTAGGAAAATCACCAACTTTGCTACCAAGACTCATTTCATCATATAATCCTTCCTCAATTCAAATATTTCTTTATTATTTCCAAAAAATACCCAAAAAAAAAAAAATTTGAAAGAGCTTTATTTCCATGAATTTTAATTTAGAGAAAACTAATTTCAACTCCTTTTCTACTAATGTTTTTAGCATGTAGTTTAACTTAAGGAATTCACACTAAAAGGTTCATTGATAAGAGAATGATTCCAAGTTATTTACACTATATTACATTTTAATTCATAGTAAACTTTATAACTTGACCCCAAAACAAATAAGTTTGTGTCAAATCAGATAACTTACAAAAGAAGGAAAAATAATATCAGTAACACGGAAAGCAACTACTTCTTTTTTTTATAGCGGGAAAAAACCAAAGCAATTACAAACCAAGGCAAACATTTCTTTTGGGGGGATTATTTTACCAACAGTGAAATATATCACATTGATTGATGATTGAACAGCCTACCTTTCCTTGCGCAAATGAGGGTTGACACAGTTGGTTAAGGCGTCAGCCTTCACCTTAAAAGAGAGGAGGTTCGATACCTGCTGATCCATGTGAGGGCCTCATTGGTGGACGATTCGTAAGTACCTCTGTAAGTGCTCTTTGAGCTTAGAGGCATACCCTGGCCCTGATGGGGTACCGGTGTCTACCTCCATCTAAACTTTTTATTATAAAAAAAAAAAGCCTACCTTTCCTTGCAAAGACTTATTAAGCATTTGGTTTTGTGCCAAAAAGCTCCATGCATCTCGATGATCTTACAGGGACCTCTAAGTTTCTCAGCAGGCACTTCGAGGTCCATCTTGTTGCTAGGTTGCTGGTTGGTTTCTTTTATGTTGTTGTTTGGCTTCTGTGTATTAGTGCAGGTTTGTAGCTTTTGCCATCAATTTCTCCTCTTGCGTTAGCTGGAGCTTGGGTTTGTTTGTTCCTCTCTGTTTCTAGCATTTGGACTTGTCAATTTGCCTACTTTCTCTTCATATAGGAAGCTTCGAACCATGTTGATTCACTCGAGTGGCCTATATCCTCTCGAAGACTTGTTACAACTTACAACAACCCTCCGTTCTATCCTGGCCCCATCTGCGTTGTTGGCAGTTTTTGAAGGCTCTCTTTTGGTGGTTGTGAACCTTCTTGTCTGCCGAAGTCGTTTGCTGCTTTGTTTGTTTGTTTGTTTTTTTTTATAATAAAAAGTTTAGGTGGGATAGACACCGGTAATAGAGTCGAGGATAAGGCTCAAAGAGTACTTTATAGAGGTACTTATAGATCACTCACCAACGAAGGCCATCACATCGACCAACGGGTATCGAACCTCCTCCTTTTTGAGATGAAGACCGACCGATGTTTTAACCAACTGTGTAATCATCACTGGCTGCTGCTTTGTTTTTCTGTGTTCTTCATGTGTGCTGTTTTTAGTTTTTGGTTGTTTGTTTCTTTGCTTTGTTACTTTGTTTTCTTGGTCTGCTTGGTTTTGCTTTCAACTCTAATGTAATGTATCCCAAGTTTACTGTAATCTTTTTACCGTGTGTTTAATGAAGTTTTTTTATTGGGGGTACAAAATGAAGTTTGTCTTTATATTTAAAAAAAAAAATAAAAATTTGGCTAGCTATTTCCTTACAGATTAACCCACTTTCGGATAACGCAGTTGCCTGACTACATATGGAATCATTGGGCTGAAATTCGTTAATGTTCTGGCCTCTCTTATACTCATGGTTGTCAAACTCGTAAGTTGACTCTCCGAGTTTACCGTTTTTACGCTTCTAGCTTGTAAAAACGAGTCGAGTCAATGGTAAACTTGTGCTAGTTGTAAACTTGGTTAAACTCACGAGTTTATGCACCGATTTTACCGTTTTTACGTTTCTAGATTATAAAACAATGTTAACTTACTCTTAAACTCATGTTAACATTTTTGATTTGATCATGCTCAATAGCTTTATATAGAAATTTCTTTCTTAAATATGATAAATGATGAATGTCGATGGATTTAATTTCAATTATTTGGATTTAAAATATATTTAAATCAAATTATTGTCATTTTTATATTTTGATTATTTAATTATACACTAGTAATATGTATTTAATAATAAAAGTAAACTCTTACGAGTTTACGATTGAGTTCACGATACAAGTTTATGTCATTGTCCACGAGTTTGTTTAAACTCGTGAGTTTGATGCTCGCTTATAATTATATAGCCCTCGAGAAAAACCAACAATAAATAATATTGAAACAAGAAAATAAACTAACAAATTCAACCCAATGCAATACATTCAAGATTTTCAACAAGAATGAACCCAAATCTACGTCCATTGGTGAGTTCCAGGTTCAAACATTGTTAATGTGACCCCCAAACATTGTTTTCATATGGTGCCAGGCTTGACCTATTTAAGTTTTTAGAATATATATAATATAACCTAAATAATTTTATAAATTATTGACAAAAATAACAATTTAGATTTAATTCTAAGTTTCACAACCTATGTCATTTACAAACATTCCACCCTTACATTCAATCATTTACATCTACCTCTTTGACACAAAAAAAAAAAAAAAAAAAAAAAAAAAAAAAAAAAATCACATCTACCTCTCTTCTCTTGAATCACTTCATATGACAACACTTGCTCAGTCTCTCTCTACTATTTTGCATTGTCCACTAAATACATAGTAAATACTGAAAGTATATTTCAGTTCGAAATGAGATATTATACTCTTAATTGAAGGAGTTTGTCCCAGTTTATATGAGAAAAGAAAAGAGGTAAAATCTAGTCTTACATGTCCGCTTGTTATGCTTTGTCGATTTTAGAAAATATATTTCATTAATCAGCAAACGATTAGTTTTTCTTATTCCTACTTACTCGAACAACTATTGTGACTAGACATTCTTTTCATTTCATTAATAGACCCTTATAGCCGGGGGCGCAGACTCGAAAATTATTCAAGGGGGCACAATTGGTGGGGAGGTTCGGGGGTTATTTGCCGATTTTTTTTTTTAAAGGAAAGTTTTAAATGCATTAAAAAATAAAAGAATATAAACAAGAAAAAGAATATCAAAAAAATATTTATGAAATTAAGTGAATACGATAATATAATAAGAGAGGTAATTATTTTTACAAACCCGTCATTTAGAAAAGTAAGGCTAAGTCTTTGTTAGAAATGCATACATAAATTACAATGAAGGGCGGACACTAATAAGTTCAAGTACATATATTTTAATAAAAAAAGTATATTACAATAAAAATAATTATAATGTCATCATTCTAAGCCTTATTTTTTGGAATTCCATTATAATTTCCTTATTATTAATGCTATCGAGATACATTTTTTCAATATAAGGCACTAAATAGTCATTCAATCATTCATCCCCATCTGATTATGAAGTGCAGTCTTGATAAATTAAGGGTGGGCACTTCATTTAAGGATGAGCAATCATTCAATTATTCAAACATGCATTATTATTATTATTTTTATTTTTTATTTAAAAAAAACTAATTCAAGGGGGGCACTTGCCCCCTTGTCACTAACGTGGGTCCGCCCATGCTTATAGCCCGTTTGATTCAATTCCATGAAAGAATATTAACCGTAATCCTGATGTAAGAGATTGATTATAGTGTTTGGTTAAGCCTTATATAAAGTAAAGATGGCTTATAACTATTTATATTAGTGTTTGTGTGTTGGCTTATCATGGTCTTGGATGGCTTCAAATTAGATTAGTTTATACCAACTCCATTACTAAATATATGACCTAGTTGATTTATTTGGGAGATTAAAGAAACTAATAAAATTAATTTAAAGTATTTATATTTATCATTTTTCTCCGAACTAATTTATCTCGACTTATAAATAGTTATATAATATTGTACAACATATAATATAATTAGATAATTTATTTAACTTTCTTAATGGTTAAAAAAACTACGTGTTATATTTAATCGGTAGTAGAGGTAGTAATTTATCAAAGGTGCTTTGGGCAATATGTAATATCTTGGGCCTGTTTAGGTTAACGGTGGGAACGGTGACTTATTTTCTATTTGATATTTTTAGAAGCTCAGTAGGAAAAAAGTCAAGTTGTAAATATGATTTGTGTTTGGATTGATAGCGATAGAAGTTGGAGGCCAGTCAAAAAGCTAAGAGCTTTTTGGTAAAAATATCCCAAAATTTTTTTCCTTAATTGATTTTTAGGAGTTTTTTTTTTTTTTTTTTTTTTTTTTTTTAAAATAGCCCAATAAACTTAAGGTCAAATTAAATACTCTACTTCTAACTTTTTTTCTCGTTTTAAGCTCCGTAAAGCTCTCTCCAAACAAACCTAATTTTATAATTTCACAGTTAAGGGGTGACATGCCTTTTTCACATTTTTGTAAAAAAGAAAAAAAATGAATTTAATGATAAACCGAATGCTCCCCCTCCCCTCTGGAAGCCTCGCTCTCTTTCTTCACTGAGAATCCAAAACCACTCAAAAATATAAAAAGCCAAAATGATAACTACATTCTCAGCGGTAGGTTTTGCAGTATTATTATTGTTGTTACAACAACAATCCACTTGTTCCAGCGCCACACAAGCTACTTCGAAGTCATCAGAATTCAGACCGAAGCTCCACCAGAATCTCACCGCTCCGTTGGCTTTGCCGGAAATCAAGACGGTAAGCATGCGAATGCCACATTCGAGCTTGTTTACAATTTTATTTTCTCAGCAATTTTCTCGGGATCCAAACAGTGAGAGTGTGTGTGAAATGCAGAAAGAAGCTGAGAGAGTGGTGTACCCGGCGGAGTACGGTGGGGATCCGAGAAGGGAAGAAGAGAGCAGCGAAGCGTTCCAGAAAGCTCTGGAAGAGGCATTTACGGTGGAGGAAGGAGATGAAAGAGAATTGGTGAGAGGAGTGAAAGATCTGGGAGGGTTTGTGATTGATTTGGAGGGAGGAATATACAAAATCGGAAAGCCCATTTCATTTCAGCGAAGCGTTCCAGAAAGCTCTTATTAATTCTTTTCCTGAGACAAGGCTACATTAATTTTTTTTTTTTTTCGTCGAGATATGCCTGTGTGTATGTGAGTGAATCTTATTTGTTTTACGCATTTTTATAATCCATGACATCGGGCAAAGCAAGATGGCTTAGTTGAGGAAATGCTTAAGCTTGACTATACTCGATTGATAGTGATATATTGTCTAGAATATGTATAAGTTAGTACAAACCAAATGAGAACCAGCCACTTGTTAACTACACAGCTGGAGTCCATTAACAGAACATGCCAAGGGACAAGGGTGATGACTATCTATGAGACAATCCAAAAATAACAACCTACCAACATCACAAAATATTCACAAATAGTGCGCATACACAATATGAGGATCTAACAAAGCATCTAGAAGACATGCTTCTTTTACACTTAGTACAAAAAGAACTTTTAAGGCCAGAACAAAAGAGGGTCGTAAGGCCGAAAAAATGGCCGATCTTGTTAAATGCGTATTAAAAGTCTACCATTTAAGGCCAGGACTTAACCTGTCTTAAAGAAACTCTTTTAAGACCGGACGTTTAAAAACTTGGAGTGCTTAAAAGTTGTATAAATGAAGGCGAAATATTTTTTGTTGGTCCTAAAGCTCAACTTTTAAGACCGGCCAAAAAATAGACCGCTCTTAAAAGATCAAATTATAAGACCTGGACAAGACACATACTGATTAGAAAAATAGCGAACTTCTAAGACCAGACGACTAATTATACACGATCTTAAAAGACGACTTTCAAGTGGATAATAAATACATCCGGTCTTAAAGATTTTGATTTAAAACCGGACGTCTAAATATCTGGTCTTAAAATACCAACTTTTAAGGCCGGGTTTAATATCAAAACTCAAAAGTGGTAATGACCTTTAAGGCCGGTCATATAATTACATCCGGTCTTAACAAGTGAACATTTAAGACCGGCTTATTATTTCCGGTCTAAATTTTCCCAATTTTTCCCCTTTGTTCTTCGATTATATATATACACAAATCCACCACTCAATCCAAAGACATAAAAGTCGATACTTTAAGCTACAAGCTATGAACAATTATTTGAATAAATTGAATTGGAAAAAGAATACAAATATTATTCACTATGAGCTATTTGGGCTCTTAATTAATGATTACTATGACTACAACACCTAAATTAATTCATACAATAAGATAACTTACTTACAAATACAATAAGTTACAAGTACAACATACATGCGCCCAAAATAATATTCACCATGCCTTCATCGATTCCCCACCCAACAACGTAACATCCTCTTATATAACATGCCCCTTTAGATCGGATCCCGCCACAAAAATAAAACAAGAACAAAATTCATAGTCGGTGACATTAACTATGAAACATAGATAGAAGGAATATAATATATATAGTTAAAGCCTTAAAGTCTTCAAAGAAATCTGCATATGAATATTACCTTATGAATTGACTCTTTTATAAAGTGATATCTTCCCATATCCCTTCTTGATGATCACTTCTTATGTCGGGTTCATTATCCGCTTCATCTTCTTCGTTCATGTCCGGTAGACCCCTTGAAAAAGGAGTACTCTTAGGAATACTATAATTTGAATTCATTTTCTCATCAATATCAATGACCCTCTTTCCTTGGAGAGCTACAGAGACCACATTTATTTTCTTAATCGGTGATATAGAACACTTGTTTTGCACGGTTTGCCATAATAAAAGGTTCATCTCCAAAGCTTCTACAATTGACATCGACTAATGTAAATCCTAGCAGATCGATCCGAACACCATTATTGACATTAACCCACTTGTATTTGAAAATGGGAAATCTAATTTTCACATAGTCCACCTCCCAAATCTCTTCATAACCCCATAATATGGCATGATTTGCTAATAAAGGGCTCTTGTCTTTCGAACCGGAGAAGTGCATAGATTCACCTCTAACATAACACCACTATTCTCGATTTGTGCTCGTATCATCTAGGGACTTCGTGTAAAATGTATAACCATTGATCACATACGAATTCCAACTTATGACATCAACCTCGGACCACACTAACCATTTGATTGTATCGAAACACATTCCTCTCCCTCGACCTTTTGTTTGAACCAGGTTTGCAAAAGTTACGTTATGCTCCCTAATCAACCTTTGTTCATCATTCGATGATTTTCTTTCCTTACAAATTTGCTTTATGTGCGCTATCTTATGCTTGAACTTCATCGACATTATTCAAGATGTATAAGTGGACTTGTGACAATTCATCAGATCCACACTCTTTCTACGAAGCCCCTCGTCTACCCCCATCAGCATGCTGACGTTTTGGAAGCCCAATATGTCTTACTTTGGCCAAATAATTTTAACAAAATTCCATGGCTTCTTCAGAAACATATTTCTGAACAATCGATGCTTCTGGCCGGTATGCGTTCTTCACGTACCCTTTTAGGAATTTCATAGATCTTTCAATTGGGTACATCCACCGTAAATGGATAGGGCCGCACATCTTTATCTCCTTCACTAGATGAACAATTAGATGAACCATGATGTCAAAAAATGTAGGAACAAAAAGCTTTTCAAGGTGGCACAAGATAAGATATCTTTCATTCTCCAATTCATCCAACTTTTCAATCTCGAAAACTTTACTACAAAGCGCATTGAAGAAGACACAAAGTCTAGTCAAAACGACCCGAAGATCATTTTCGGCGATGCCTCGAATAGCTATTGGGAGTAGGCGTTGCATCAAGACATGACAATCATGAGACTTTTGGCCTACTAATTTCAAGTCCTTTATCGATACAAGCCTCTTCAAATTTGAAGAATACCCGTGGGAACTTTTTGTGCCATGTAAACACTCACAAAACTTCGTTTCTCATCCTTAGACAAAGTATGAGAAGCCGGGGACAATAAGTTCTCTTCCCATCTGGCCTTGGATATAACTCTTCGCGTATTCCCATTGCTATCGATCCAATCTTGCCTTCACACCATCCTTGGAACTACCTTGTATGTTGAGAAGCGTGCCGACAATACTATCACATACGTTTTTCTCCACATGCATGACATCAATACTTTGTGTCTCACATCAAGATTGCGCCAATATGGAAGATCGAAGAATACAGATCTCTTTTTCCATATATTTGTTTCTTTTCTACTCTTTGCAATCTTACCAAGACGACATTGATATTTTTCACCTTTTCATAAACTTGCTCCCCGGTCAATGCCACCGGAGCATCTTCATACTCTTGGCCACCAAAAAAGGCTTTCTTTAATTGACGATATGGGTGGCCCCGTCTAAGAAATCTCCTATGTTCAAGATAAACCGTCTTTCTTCCATGTTGAAGTTGATGGTAGCGCGTGCCTTCTTCACAAACCGGACATGCTTTATGGCCTTTTACACTATACCCTGACAAGTTCCCATATACTGGGAAGTCATTTATAGTACAAAATATCATGGCTCGCATTTTAAACATGTAAATGGAGCTATATACCCAAGAGGGGGGGTGAATTGGGTATTTTAAAAAACTTTTAGAAATATGCTCTGTTTTGAAGTAATGAAACCGAGAGATAGACAGAGGAGGAAGGGAAGGAAAGCTTGCACAATAGAAATTATCCTGGTTCAGTCTTATCTTTGACCTACATCCAGTCCCAAGCCACACTTGGGATTTTCAATCCACTATACTCACAAACCGATTACACACTTTCGTACTCAAGAGTAGTTCTCTCTAGAACTCACTCCCCTTACAAGTTGTAATCAATACACCCAACCACTAAGTCCCCTGACTTATGGTTATCTCAATCAATAAATGATTTACGAGATAGAACTCTCTCTTAGAGCGAGATAAAATGATCATCGAAGTGCAAGTATCGATTGATACAATATAGATGTAAGCTGAACACAATAAATAACAATCAATGAATTTTCGCTCTCGAGTAAGTGTGTCGCTTGAGAAGAAGTTAATGCACTCTATTTATAGGTAGAGAACATTAAATGACCGTTGAATGATGAATCCAACCGTTGTAGGTGATTAGCATTAAGTCTGGTCATCTTCTCTCTCTAAACTTCAACTAATCCAAGTGCTAATATGATCTGAGGTGGAACTCTGAGGATTTGCCCGTTGGAGCAGAGTTTACTTGATGAAGAAAGCCTTCTTGACCGTTGAGAATGCGTGCTCAGGTGGGTTAACCAAAAGAAGGTTGATTTGCAGAAGTGCATTAAATGCACTTGCACACTTTTGCTTTATGGCTTTGACCTTCAATAATCTTCATCTCAGTGCTAACCGAAATTCACTCAATAAACTTGTTAAACTTATCTCGGGAACATAAGTGAATGATTCATGAAAGCAATTTGAACAAACAAGAGTGATATGCAAATTCGTATAATTCAAAAATTGGTTTTGGCGTTGTTTACTCGAGTAAGTTCTTCGATACTCGAGTAAGTAACGTGTGAAAAGAGTCTTTACTTTGCGGTATCAAAAAGGATACTCGAGTAAACGACTTCCGAAGCAAACCATCGAAACATAAACTTTTGAAACCAAAGTCTTTACTCGAGTAAGTTAGTAGTTTACTCGAGTAAGCAACTATTTGCTTGAAAACTCAAAGTGTAAAATGCCTCTTTACTCGAGTAAACAAATTCAATACTTTGGAGTAAGCACGAACATGAATTAAGTTGAAAATCATTTTAAGAGTTCTTTACTCGAGTATGAAAACTCTTACTCGAGTATGCACGAGTTTAGAAAACTTGGGAACTTTACAGACGACCCTTTACTCGAGTAAGCCAATTCCTTACTCGAGTATACACTCAAGTTCAAAAGTTCATTTGCTCTCGGTAAGTCCAATACTCGAGTATAGATTTCTATGCTCCAGTATTGATTTATCTTGTAAAGATTGATTGCTCTCTGGATGGCCTTTACTCGAGTAAGTAAACCTTTACTCGAGTAAGTCACAATTTGAAAAACACATTTGCTCTCTGGATGACCTTTACTCGAGTATATTATCTCCTTACTCGAGTAAGTGCGAGTAAAACTCAATTGGGCAATCCTTTAACAGTCCTTTACTCGAGTAAGCTTTCCTTTACTCGAGTAAGCAACTGATTAATGGTTTTACACAGATTTTGCAGAAGCTTCAACACATGTTTACAATTGTTGTTAATCATCAAAACACATTGAGAACTAACATTCTCCCCCTTTTTGATGATGACAACACTTGTAAATGATCTTTTTAGATAATTTGAAAGATGAAGTTCCTTTGAGTTGAAGTTTTTCAAATATTAGTGCAAAGTGGTCAAAAACCATTTGAATGTGCATGTTACTCTGTAATACTCAGAGAATGGCAGCAAATATGCAATTGAACACATAACCAACTGAGAATATAATCATTAAGCAAACTTCATACAATGTTTTACTGATATCAGAAATGACAAATACACGATAACACCGATATCGAGAGAATGAAACAAAATATAATGAAAATGCATGCTACTAGACACTACAACCTAGACCCTATACTCTATAAATCTTTCTCTTCTTCTCCCCCTTTGTCATCATCAACATATTCGGGATCAAGGATAACAAAAGGAGGGTCCAGAGGACCATGGCGGTGGATGGATCAAAGGTAGGGTCTGGTGAGCCGCATAAGGAGAAGGTGTGGGGAATTTCTCAGTAGATGGAGTAGATGGAGATGGAAAGGTGTCAGGTAGGATCTCTGTGGTGGGAGTGATAGGAGAAGATGGAATTACAGGGGTAGGAGTGGAAGTGGAGGCTGGGGAAGTGGTGTGAGGTGGACTGGGAAATGAGAAGGGAGGTGATGAAGGTGGGGACATGTGAATCTCTGGTGGCTGGGTCTCAGGTACAGGAGAGGATGAGGATGGACCAGTCGTGAACCCAAATGTGGCTGAGG
This sequence comes from Acacia acuminata, assembly GCA_019022655.1. Lineage (NCBI taxonomy): Eukaryota > Viridiplantae > Streptophyta > Magnoliopsida > Fabales > Fabaceae > Acacia > Acacia acuminata. Next base: position 11,384 of record JAFJYI010000398.1, on the reverse strand, counting down.
ATGGAACCGGGTCCTTTGACGTCGAATCCCCTCTCTTGGGGTTCGAGGATGGATTATCTTCAATCACAATACCCACTCCGGGATCCTTGTATCAATGCCGCTCTTCAACTTCCTTGGAATCGTTTTGGTCCTTGGAGCCCGTGGAGGAATCGGTTGAGAGGATTGAGAAGCTTCCTTAGACATTTGATCGGTTAGGGTTCGACGAAAATGAGACTAGGAAGGATTAGACGAGGTTTGGTAAAGTTTTAAGAGGATTTATGAGGGTTTGTGACGGTTACGAGAGGAAGAGGAAGAGAGAAAGTCGCGTCTCCTGGGCTTTACGGAGTAAAGATGCGAGTATGCAAGAACACGTCGTTTCGGTATATATAGATGGACGCCCATACTCGAGTAAGTTCTTGCTTACTCGAGTAAACAATACTTTCATTTACATACTCGAGTAAAGATGGAAGTAAACTGACCTGGACTTCAAAAATGTCGCGTGAATTTTTGAAGAGCCCGATGGCCATACTCGAGTAAGCCACTAATATACTCGAGTAGGTTTCTGCCATATCTTCAGGTTTGGCTTCTGTCTAGTCTATACTCGAGTAAGTGTCAACATACTCGAGTAAACCTTTCTTTGTTCTCGAATGCGCTCTCTCCTCTTGAATACTCGAGTATCCACTTCCATACTCGAGTAAAGCATTCTCCGAACCTACGAATTTGCTTTCTGCATCGTGGTTACTCGAGTACAATTTAGTTTACTCGAGTAAGCAACCTCTGAGCCATCAGAAACACCCTGCAAAAACAATTTCTATACACTCCGATGCTTAAGTTAGTAGGGATTAATCATCAAACACACAACTAACATTAAATTGGATGAGAAATGCTTACAATTCATTGGGATTTACCATTCCCAATTCTCTCCTTATGAAATTAAAAGGTTCTTTGGCTAGAGGCTTTGTGAAGATGTCGCAAGTTGAAGATGAGTTGGGATGAACATCACTTTGACATCTCTTTTCCGGACATGATCCCGAATGAAGTGATGCCTCACATCAATATGCTTGGTCCTTGTATGTTGCACCGGATTCTTGGCCAAGCTTATTGTGCTTGTGTTGTCACACAAAATTGGGATTTCCTTCAAGTGAACTCCCAAGTCAGCCAGTTGTTGCTTCAACCATAGCACTTGAGCACAACAACTTGAAGCGACCACATATTCAGCTTCGGTAGAGGACACGGCCACGAGATGTTTGCTTCTTGCTTGAACCAAGAGACAAGAGAGTTGCCAAAGAATTCGCATTGGCCACTTGTGCTCTTTCTATCTGTCTTGTAGCCGGCATGATCCGAATCGAGTATGCCACCAAGTGTTCCGGTTGACCTTTGGGAAACCATAGTCCAAGAGTCTTTGTGTCTGAGAGATATCTGAATATCCTCTTCACATGTTCAGCATGGGACTCTTTTGGAGCGGATTGGAACCTTGCACACATCCCAACACTGAATTGGATGTCCGGGCGACTTGCTGTGAGATAGAGTAGTGATCCGATCATTCCTCTATACTTTGTGATGTTGAAATCTTTGCCCTTCTCATCGGTATCCAATGAAGCAGTTGAGCTCATAGGAGTGTCGCTCCATTGCATTGGTCCATTCCAAATTTCTTGACAAATCATTCAGATATTTGGTTTGGGAAATAAATATCCCATCTTTTCTTTGCTTGATTTGCAGTCCAAGAAAGTAGTTGAGCTCTCCCATCATGGACATCTCAAATTCTCCCCGCATAGTCTTTGAAAACTCTTCACACAAAGCATCATTAGAAGCACCAAATATAATATCATCCACATATATTTGAACCATTAGAATTTCATTAAGCTTATTACTCTTTATGAAGAGAGTTGTATCTGCTTTTCCTCTAACAAAACCTTGATCAAGAAGGAATTTGCTTAATCGCTCATACCAAGCTCTAGGAGCTTGTTTCGAGCCATATAGAGCCTTCTTGAGACGATACACATGATTTGGACAATGTTCATTTTCAAAACCAGGAGGTTGTTCTACATAAACTTCCTCTTGTATAAAACCATTCAGAAAAGCACTTTTCACATCCATTTGATATAGTTTAAAACCTTTCACACATGCAAAGGCTAGAAGTACTCTTATGGCTTCCAATCTTGCCACTTTGGAGCATAAGTTTCTTCATAATCAATTCCTTCTTCTTGATTATAGCCTTTGGCAACCAATCTTGCCTTGTTGCGGACAATGATTGCGAGACTCATCACGTTTGTTCTTGAATACCCATTTGGTGCCAATGACCGGATGGTCTTTGGGCCTAGGTACCAGATCCCAAACTTGATTTCTATCAAATTGATGTAACTCCTCTTGCATTGCTAACACCCAATCATTATCCGAAAGGGCTTCATCAATCTTAGAGGGTTCTATATGAGATATAAATGCAGAAAATGTTACTTCATTCAAAGTACTATTTCTGGTTCTTACTCCCTGATTAATATCACCTATAACTTGGTCTAAAGGATGATTTCTAATAAATTTCCAAGCTCTAGGTTGAGTCTGATCGGGATTTTCAATATTATTTTGGGGATCACCTCAAAAACATTTTCAGCATTTTTCGGTAGAAGTAGGAGTAGTTTTCGAAAAGAATTGATTTTTGAAAACCTTTTCTTCTTCATTGTCCAAGGCTTTATCGATTTGGATTCACGAGAAAACAACATGTATTGACTCTTCAACAATACGTGTGCGAGTATTAAAGACTCTATAGGCTCTACTCCTATTTGAATAACCAATGAAGATACCTATATCAGCTTTGGAATCAAATTTACCCAGATTCTCTTTACCATTGTTGTGCACATAGCACTTGCATCCAAAGACATGTAGATGGCTGAGATTTGGCTTCCTTTCCTTGTAGAGTTCATATGGGGTCTTGTTCAGCTTCTTCCTCAAATAGGCTCGGTTGGAGATGTAGCAAGCCGTACTCATCGCATCGCCCAAAACACTTGAGAAGTGTTGTTCTCATTTAACATTGCCCTTGCCATCTCGTGAGGACTCTATTCTTCCTCTCAACCACACCGTTTTGTTGAGGAGTCCTTGGAGCGAGAAGTTGTGATCAATTCCCACATTGTCACGAGAACTCGCGAAGGCGTTGTTTTCAAATTCGCCACCATGATCGGTCCTTATACACGAAATTGCAAAGCCTTTCTCGTTCGGACCTTTTTGGCAAAGGTAACAAACTGATCAAACGTTTCATCTTTAGATGATAAAAATATTGTCCAAGCAAATCTAGAGTAATCATCAACTATGACCAAAGTGTAGAGATTTCCACCAAGACTTTTTACTCTAGCCGGTCCAACTAGATCCATATGAAGTAATTGAAGAGGTCTACTAGTTGAGATCTCATTTTTTGCTTTGAAAGAAGATTTGGTTTGTTTTCCTTTTTGACAAGCATCACGAGACTATATTATTTTTGAAATTCAATTTAGGAATACCAATGACCAAATCCTTTTTCAAAGAACTTGTCAAGTTGAAACATATTAACATGAGCTAATCGTTTATGCCACGACCAACTCTCATTCAAGTTACTAACAAAACAATTTTCGAAACGAAGCATTGCTAGAGAGGTTAAGAGTATAACAATTTCCATCTCTAGGTGCTCTAAATAAGGCTTTAGTTTTCAAATCGTCAATGGGGACTAAATCCTTTCTAACAATCAAACATTCATTTGAATCAAAGATAACTAAGTTACCCTTGTCGGTGCTTTGGCTCACACTTAGGAGGTTGTGACACAATCCTTCTACTAGGTAGACATCTTTGATGAGAGGACCTTCATTGTTTCCTATCTCACCAATTCCAAAGCAATTTTTCCCGATTGGTCTCCTCCAAATGTGACTCTACCACCATCCTTTGATTTGATTGAGAGAAATTTTGATTCATCTCCAGTCATGTGTCTTGAGCACCCACTATCAATGTACCACTTGTTGGGTCTTGATGCTCTAAGACAAACCTCTTCAAGTTTAGCACGTTGCTCTTCTTCTTCAAAGCAACTAGGCATATATTGGCTTTCTCTTCCTCATCCTCATCATCTTCATCGATGAGCTATCACCCCGATGGAGACATAAGCTTTCTTCTTGTATTTGCTGAACTTCTTCTTTTCTTTATCTTTGTCGTTCAGCTGAGGGCATTCAGACTTGATGTGGCCAGGCTTCTGACATTCGTAGCAGATGATTGGCTTCTTTGCCTCATAACTGGAGCTACCCTTGTGAAACTTCTTAAAGCCTTGGTCCTTCTTGTAGAACTTCTTGAATCTTCGGACCAAAGATGCCAATTTCTTCATCTTCGTCTTCATTCTCATTTTCCCCATCCGAGTCTCTAACTTCTCTTGCGGCCTTGAGGGCAATTCCTTTGTTCTTGCCATGAACTTCATCAAGTCCCTTCTTGAACTTGAGTTTAGCCTCATATTCGAGAGACTTCCGAATAGAGCAGCTGCGCGTCATTGACTCTCCTCGAGCCTCTTCAATAGCTGTGACCTTTGCTTCCCATTCCTTGTTAAGGATATTCAAGATCTTCCTTACTTGACCGGTTGGTCATATTCTTTTCCCAAGGCGGCAAGTTGATTGATGAGATGGGTGAACCTTAGCCGGGAACTCACCAATGGATTCACCATGCTTCATTCGTAGAAGGTCATATTCGGTCATGAGAGTATTGACTCTTGTTTTGCTTTACTCCAGTTGTTCCTTCATGAGCTATCTCCGAGCATCCCACATTTGTTTTGCGAGAAGATAGATTGCAAATACGAAAGTACTCTTGTTGGCTAAGAGCACTTTGAAGAAGTAGGGCGACCTTTGCTTGTTGAGTGTGACACTTCTTCCGTCATTCTCATCATATTCTTCCTCAAGCTTAGGAACTCTAACTCCATCTTCAACGGTTGATGGCTCATAATTTCCTCTTTCAAATACTCTCCACAGCCCATACTACGTAGCATTCACAAATACTTTGAATTTTGCTTTCCGGAGGAAGGAGTAATGCTCTCCATTGAAAACCGGGTGGCCTTGTTGATAGAAGCTCCATCGTAAGATACCTTCCGTAATGATCCTTCTCGAGTTGTTAAGCTCTTAAGAGAAGACCTTGCTCTGATACCAAATGTAAATGGAGCTATATACCCAAGAGGGGGGGTGAATTGGGTATTTTAAAAAACTTTTAGAAATATGCTCTGTTTTGAAGTAATGAAACCAGAGATAGACAGAGGAGGAAGGGAAGGAAAGCTTGCACAATAGAAATTATCCTGGTTCGTCTTATCTTTGACCTACATCCAAATCCCCAAGCCACACTTGGGATTTTCAATCCACTATACTCACAAACTGATTACACACTCGTACTCAAGAGTAGTTCTCTCTCTAGAACTCACTTCCCCTTACAAGTTGTAATCAATACACCCAACCACTAAGTCCCCCGACTTATGGTTATCTCAATCAATAAATGATTTACGATAGAACTCTCTCTTAGAGCGAGATAAAATGATCAATCAAGTGCAAGTATCGATTGATACAATATAGATGTAAGTGAACACAATAAATAACAATCAATGAATTTTCGCTCTCGCAAAGTGTGTCGCTTGAGAAGAAGTTAATGCACTCTATTTATAGGTAGAGAACATTAAATGACCGTTGAATGATGAATCCAACCGTTGTAGGTGATTAGCATTAAGTCCGGTCATCTTCTCTCTAAACTTCAACTAATCCAAGTGCTAATATGATCTGAGGTGGAACTCGAGGATTTGCCCGTTGGAGCGAGTTTACTTGATGAAGAAAGCATTCTTGACCGTTGAGAATGCGTGCTCAGGTGGGTTAACCAAAAGAAGGTTGATTTGCAGAAGTGCATTAAATGCACTGCACACTTTTTGCTTTATGGCTTTGACCTTCAATAATCTTCATCTGTGCTAACTGAAATTCACTCAATAAACTTGTTAAACTTATCTGGGAACATAAGTGAATGATTCATGAAAGCAATTTGAACAAACAAGAGTGATATGCAAATTCGTATAATTCAAAAATTGGTTTCAGCGTTGTTTACTCGAGTAAGTTCTTCGATACTCGAGTAAGTCACGTGTGAAAGAGTCTTTCTTGCGATATCAAAAGGATACTCGAGTAAACGACTTCCAGAAGCAAACCATCGAAACATAAACTTTTGAAACCAAAGTCTTTACTCGAGTAAGTTAGTAGTTTACTCGAGTAAGCAACTATTTGCTTGAAAACTCAAAGTGTAAAATGCCTCTTTACTCGAGTAAACAAATTCAATACTGGAGTAAGCACGAACATGAATTAAGTTGAAAATCATTTTAAGAGTTCTTTACTCGAGTATGAAAACTCTTACTCGAGTATGCACGAGTTTAGAAAACTTGGGAACTTTACTCAGTAAGACCCTTTACTCGAGTAAGCCAATTCCTTACTCGAGTATACACTCAAGTTCAAAAGTTCATTTGCTCTCGGTAAGTCCAATACTCGAGTATAGATTTCTATACTCCGGTATTGATTTATCTTGTAAAGATTGATTGCTCTGGATGGCCTTTACTCGAGTAAGTAAATCTTTACTCGAGTAAGTCACAATTTGAAAAACACATTTGCTCTCTGGATGACCTTTACTCGAGTATATTATCTCCTTACTCGAGTAAGTGCGAGTAAAACTCAATTGGGCAATCCTTTAACAGTCCTTTACTCGAGTAAGCTTTCCTTTACTCGAGTAAGCAACCGATTAATGGTTTTACACAGATTTTGCAGAAGCTTCAACACATGTTTACAATTGTTGTTAATCATCAAAACACATTGAGAACTAACAAAACACCTCCTTCTTGAAAGAGTCAAAAACATCAACACCTTACGCCCACAACTCCTTCAAGTCTTTGATCAAGGGTTGAAGGTAAACATCAATGTCATTTCTGGGTTGTTTCGGTCCCAAATCAACATAGGCGACATGATGTACTTTCGTTTCATGCATAACATTAGAGATAAGTTGTAAATAATCGAGTAGTACGGGCCATGAACTATGTATCTTGCTAAGGCTTCCATATGGATTCATGCCATCCGTGCTAAGGGCAAGCCTAAGGTTCCTAGGTTCTTCGCCGAAGTTCGGAAATAATTGATCGATTTTCTTCCATTGAGAAGAATCGGCCGGATGTCGAAGATTTCCATCAGAAATCCTCTCATCTGCATGCCACCTCACATTTTTTGCATCATTTTCATTCGCAAACAACCGCTTGAACCTTGGTATGATTGGAAGATACCACAACACTTTTACGGCCCCTTATTTGACTTGTACCTTGGGGTTTCACATAGCGGACAATTCTGCTCCTCTTCAAACTCTTTTCTATACAATACGCAATCATTCGGGCATGCATGGATTTTTTTGTACTCCATCCCCGAGTGGACAAAGTATTTTCTTAGCATCATAGTATCGATGGGGCAACACATTATCATCCGAAGCATGTCCTTAAAAGCCTCAAGCATTTCGAAAAACTCTTGTCGCTCCATCCATGACGTGCCTTCAAGCTTACCAATTTCAATACGGCATTCAACAATTGGTATTTTTTACACCACGGTATAGAGGGTCTACGCATCACGCACATATTACCATATGTATGTGATTGATGAAAAGCCTCTTCTCCTACATCACGGATAATTTCCTCTATGTGATCATCCATATCCGTGTCATTATCATCAAAGGCCACCTCCCTATGTTGAGACCCACTTGGTATTTTTTCATCATGCCATACCCATCTTTGTATAAGTCTTACAAATTCCTTCACAAATTAAATGTGTGTGTATAATTTCGGGACTTAGTCGCCTCTCATTCAAACATTTTACACAAGGGCAATAAAACTTCCCACCCTCATCATGGGCATTTTGTTTAGCAAATTTTATAAAGTCCCTCACCCCATTCTGATATTCAACACTCATCCGTTTAGCATTTATCCAACTGTGATCCATAATAGAATTCCTATATATATAGACGGAAAGATTTAACATACATATATATGCTCAAATGTCGGTTATGTCTTTTTTTTTTCCTTTTTTTCCCGATAAACTTGCTCATTAAATGCGAACGAAGAATCACTTTTGGTCATAAATGTATCGCGGTGAATCCAAGAACCAAAATAAATGCATGACGAGGAAATTAAATGCATCGCGTGAAGGTCTTGTGGACTCACTTTGTATCATATAAATTCAAATGCGTTTCTTGAGTCTTTCTTCTCCCGCCATGAACGTTGATGTTGAAGACAGGAGTAACCTAAAAACATTTATTGGTCGGTTGGGTAGGTCTAAAGTGCAATTATAATCTTCAAAATACAATATCCATTAACAACACGAAAACCCACAAGAACATTTGATCGATTTCGCTCAACCCAGGAAAAACCCGAACGATGAGTAGGAAAATCATAAAGTTATATAATCGAAACACCTCTTACAAATTTGGTCTATAGACGTTTAGCTAAGGAACAGTGATTGTCGAGAGAGCAACGCGAACCGGCGACGAAGTGGCGGCGAACACGAGTAACACTTTAGGCGCGACAAGAGAAGTTCGAGAGGGAAATTTAATATTTCGCGCGACGTGAGCGAGACATGTTTTATATTTTGGATTTTATTAAGACCGGAGTTTTATAATACTCCGGACCTAAATTGAGACAATTAAGACCGGTTCATTAAAAAGTAGACGGTTCTATATATAAAAATTTTTAAGACCGAAGTTTTATAATACTCCGATCCTAAAATTCCCGTTTTTTTGTGTTTTTTAAAAAAGGATTTGGCGAGCACAAAGAATCGAATGAATAAAAATTAAAGGAAAACTGGAGTTTCTTTAATTACATATATTACTTGCATATGCATGTACATAAGAAAAAATACAAAAGAAAAACAAGCGAGAAAATTATCAAAAACAAGAATCTAACTAAACATCTCCTAAAGCTTATTATCCTCCAAAGCCTTGACGATTTCGGTGTGAACAACATTAATTTCCCACCGAGAGATCAGCAAGTTCCATCTTCGTTGCATCGGCCACAATGCATCACTAGAGGAAAGAGGAGGGGTCGGCGGGAGGCACGCCGGGGCCAACTGGTTGGAGAGGGGGAGCGAGGATGGGGGGTGTGGTAATCTCTTCATCATCCGAAGAAATAACAATGGGTCCAACGACCCGAGACTCTTGTCACAATGGAACGCACTCTCGATGGAGGAGGCGCACCGTATAACGATCGACGGAAGGCACGAGCATCATGAGTAAGAGTACCCTACGGCGGTGATCTTGTATCTAACATGGTTTGAGCGGTTGAGTGGGGCGAGAGAGGTATGAGGAGTTACTTAATAAAGCGAGAGCTGTTCTCGAGATAGCCACGTACGTAGTTTGGAGGTTACGAGGTAGTGAGGAATTAATAAGGAGTTATAGGTATGCGGTATAAAATATCCGGTCCTGAAAGTCTAAATTACTTTTAAGACCGACATTTTATCATTAACCTGGTACTTATAGGTATGCGGTATAAAATTCTATTATTTTTTTTCCCCAATTCAATTAATTTTAAGACCGACCTTTTATAATGTACCCGGTACTTATAGGTATGCGTTATAAAATTATATTATTTAATTTTTTTGTTTTAAGACCGACCTTTTATAATAAATCCAGGTCCTAAAAGTCTTACTTTTAAGACCGACCTTTTATCATTTACCCGGTATTTACACCTTTGTTCGAATGAATGATGCGAGTCTCTTCGGCTTCTAGATAAACTTCCCAACTAGGCGTCTCCTCGTATTACGATGAACAATGCGTCTCCTCATTAAAGTTTCCGGCGTTTCACATTGTTCGGGATGAGTTCTCTATTTAAATCCGTTATTCTTGTACTTTCTTCACATTCTTCTCCATCACTTCTACACGGCCTCCTCCACCACCTAGCCTCCACGTAATGGATGCTCCCCCCTGTCCTCCGTTTCATCCTCCTCCTCTTCAACCTCGGCCCCCTCCGCCACCCCCTCCTCCAAATCCGGCTGTGAAGCAGTTGGTGCAGTCACTGGTGGCTCGCGTCGATCAAATCGATCGACACTTGGGCCAATTGGTTCAGCTTGCTCATACCATAAACAACAAGCTGAACATGGTACTCCACGCCAATGACGTGGAGTACGATCCCGCTGAAGACGACTCCGATAACTCCGACGACTCCGACGCCCCTCCCTCTCCGACTACGAGAGGGATTAGTTTTTTTTTTTGCTTTTTTATTTTGTTGCTTTTTTTGTGATCGCTGCCCCTTTATAGAGGCGGCGTAAAAAAATATGTAAATAAAATATTTTTAAATTTTGTTCTCGTGCGAGTTTAGTACTTTATCCATTATTTGAACTTGGAAAGCAATAAACAAGGCAACTATGAAGGATGGATAATGGCGGACTAAAAAACCTAAAATAAAAGAACGAAGACTTTTAGTTAGTAAATCGACAGTCCTAAAAACACTTGTCATTTTTTGTCGCACTTTGGTTTCCATATCCGATTGCCTCTTGTTCTTTTCATTATCGTCTTTCTTTTTCCGACAAAAAGGAAACAAACAAAACATTGTCCTCGTGTAAATCAACAATAGAAATTCGCGAGAATACGGTTAAGAACATACAAAAAAAAGGATCATTTACCTTATTCGAATAAGAACAAACAAAATGACTATTATTCTCAAGGTTGGACCTTCGTTATCGTCGGTTTTACCTCCCCATGTTTGAAACAAAGTGTCCTTTTCATTATCTTCCTTCTTTTTCCGACAAAAAGAAAAAGACAAAATAAAAGGGACACCGATAATGCTTTTCAACACATAGAGAGGTAAAAGCGGCGATAATGAAGGACCTAAAGCGAGCATGAGAACCTTGGTTGTCTTCAACCCTATCCATTTAATTATGCGAAAAGAGGTATTTAAAGGTGACTGACTTTTAAGATCGCACAAATAAAAATATACGGCCACAAAAGTTAAAGCGGACTTGTAAAGGGACTTTTAAGACCGATTATTTATAATAATACGGTCCTAAAAGTTAAGCGGACTTTTAAGAGTGACTTTAAGGCCGACCTTTTATAATACGTCCGGTCCTAAAAGTTCATGCGGACTTTTTAAGCTTTTAGGAGCGACACTAAAGCAATATACGGTCTAAAAGTCTCATACTTTTTTTGCAAAGACTTTGCGGACCTTTGAGACCTAGGACATGCAATTAATGTACGGTCCTAAAAGTCTCAAATTTCAAACACTAAATTAAATAGCTATATCCACCATCCAATAATACATTCGAAAACCCAAAATGGACACAAGAAAATTGTTCGAAAAATTAACTATATTTATTTATTGAATTTTACATTGCCTATGTATATTTACAAATGAATTGTTCAAAAAAATAAAAAAATTT